>CM061751.1:105355361-105753301 GCA_030979885.1 Lolium multiflorum
GGACGGGGGTCGTACACGCCTACACCATGCCCGTTCCGCGCCCCGTCCCCGGCACCGTCGGCCCTCGTCCGGCGACGCACCAGGCCTTCCTCGCCGCGGCACCGCAGGCTCCCGCCGGCCCGCCCTACGCCCCCGTCTACGGCGGCATGATGCCGCAGGCCCCGCCGGCCCACTGGGACCCCGCGCTGTACACCGCCCTTCAGTACGCCCCCTCGCCGGGCGCTTACTCTGGCGGTGGCGACTGGTTCATGGACACCGGAGCCTCCGCACACATGGCTGCTCACCCGGGTAACCTTTCCACTTCATCTCCGACATCCACTTCCTCTCGCATCATCGTCGGTAACGGTGCTGGTCTTCCCATCTCTCATATTGGCTCCACTCATTTTCCTTCTAATTCCACACCATTGTCTCTTAATAATGTCTTAGTTTCACCACATCTTGTTCAGAATTTAGTTTCCGTCAAAACTCTTTCTCGTGATAACTCTGTAACTGTGGAATTTGACGAATTTGGTTTTTCTGTAAAGGACGCCCGTACCCGGATGGTTTTGCACCGCTGTGAGAGTCCCGGCGACCTCTACCCCGTTCAGCCGTCTCCCTCCACTCACGCTGCACCTCGGGCGCTCTCCGCCGGCGTCGACCTTTGGCACGCTCGTCTTGGCCATCCCAGCTCCACCTCGCTCCGCCAAATAATGAGAGGCTTTTCTTTTTCATGTAATAAAATGGCGGCTCACTCATGTGACGCTTGCCGACTAGGCAAACATGTTCGACTTCCTTTCAGTAGTTCATCCACAGTTGCATCATTTCCTTTTCAATTACTTCATAGTGATGTATGGACGTCCCCTGTACCGAGTCATTCTGGTTTTATTTATTATCTTGTTATTCTCGATGATTTTTCTCACTTTGTCTGGACTTTCCCTCTTCGTAAGAAATCTGACGTCGCCTTGACACTCACCGCCTTTTATTCTTATGTCTCTACGCAGTTCGGTCGCCCAATCCTCGCCCTCCAAACTGACAACGGCAAGGAGTTCGACAACACCACCATCCGCACCCTCCTCTCCACCCATGGCACCATCTTCCGCCTCACTTGCCCATACACCTCCCAGCAGAACGGCCGCGCTGAGCGCATCCTACGCACCCTTAATGACTGCGTTCGTACCCTCCTGTTCCACGCCCATATGCCCCCCCAGTTCTGGCCGGACGCTCTCTCCACCGCCACCCTCCTAGTCAACCTGCGCCCGTGTCGCCCACGCTGGAATTACACACCACATAACCTCCTGTTCGGCTCACCCCCTCATACGACGGTCTCCGTATTTTCGGTTGTCGCTGTTTCCCTAGCATCGCCGCCACCACCCCTCATAAACTCGCACCTCGCTCCATTCCGTGCGTCTTTCTCGGTTACCCGGCTAACACCAAAGGCTACCGTTGCTATGATCCGGTCTCTCACCGCGTCATCACGTCCCGGCACGTGTACTTTGATGAGCACTGTTTTCCCTTTGCACAGGAACAGGTGATGACTTCTCCTCCCGTGACTGACAGTCCGCGGCGTCGCGGCCCTACCTTGGTAGAGGTTCCTGGCTCGGCTGCACCCCCGCGCGCCCCCTCTACTCCGACGCCCCCGTGACGCCCTCGAGCACTGCCTCGGGCTCACACACGGCGCCCTCGAGCTCCGCCGGGCGCTGTCGCCGCCTCGACACCGCCCTCATCGCCCTCGAGTACTACCTCGGGCGCTGCCGTGTCATCCGCGCCCTCGACCGCGTCGCCCTCGAGCCCCAGCTCGGGCGACGCCACCGCCGTGTCATCTGCGCCCTCGACCGCGTCGCCCTCGAGCCCCAGCTCGGGCGATGCCTCGTCTCCGGCCCCGCCTCCGCCTCCTCCGCCGCCGGCCACGGGGCCCCTCACGCGCGCCCGTGCGGGGATTCGCGTCCCGAGTACGCGATACCCCTCGGATGAGTACGTCTGCACCGCGTCGACTTCCGCGCCTTCACCAGCCACGCCATCGCCCCTGCCCGCCTCTGCCCGGGCTGCTCTCCGCGACCCGCAGTGGCTTGCGGCCATGCAGGACGAGTTCGACGCACTGCAGCGAAACCAGACATGGACGCTTGTTCCCCGCCCTCCCCACGCCAACATCATCACCGGGAAGTGGGTCTTCAAGCACAAGTTCCATCCGGACGGTACTCTCGACCGCCACAAGGCACGGTGGGTGGTTCGTGGTTTTCGCCAGCGCGCCGGCGTCGACTTCACCGACACCTTCGCCCCGGTTGTCAAGCCGGGACGATCCGCACCGTTCTTCAGCTCGCGGTCTCCCGTGCATGGCCCGTGCACCAGATGGACGTCTCCAACGCCTTCCTTCACGGCCATCTAGAGGAGCAGGTCTTCTGCCAGCAGCCCACGGGTTTCGTCGACAGCGCCCACCCCGACCATGTGTGCCTGCTCTCGCGCTCGCTATACGGGCTCAAGCAGGCCCCACGCGCCTGGTACCAGCGCATCGCAGCATTTCTTCACCAACTCGGCTTCCGCTCCACCCGCTCCGATGCCTCGCTGTTTGTGTACAACAACGGTGCCGCCACCGCGTACCTGCTGCTCTATGTCGACGACATCATCCTAACGGCTAGCTCCATGGACCTACTGCGACAGCTCACCGAGCGTCTTCGCGCCGAGTTTGCCCTCAAGGACTTGGGGCCCCTGCACTACTTCCTCGGCATCGAGGTCGTTCGTCGCACCGACGGCTTCTTCCTTCATCAGCGCAAGTACGCCCACGAGCTCCTGGACCGCGCCGGTATGCTTAATTGCAAATCCGCGGCCACGCCTGTCGACACGAAGTCCAAGCTCTCCGCCACGGATGGTTCCTTGGCCACGGACGCGTCATCTTATCGCTCCATCGTCGGTGCCTTGCAGTACCTCACCTTGACTCGCCCCGAGCTACAGTATGCTGTTCAGCAGGTGTGCCTTCACATGCACGCTCCGCGGGATCCTCATTGGGCTGCGGTCAAGCGGATCCTCCGCTACATTCGTGGCACCATGGACTTCGGCCTCTCCCTCCACGCCTCCACCGCCACGGACATCGTCGCATATTCGGACGCCGATTGGGCCGGCTGCCCCGACACGCGTCGCTCCACGTCTGGCTACTGCGTCTACTTCGGACCTTCGCTCATCTCGTGGTCGTCTAAGCGACAACCCACGGTCTCTCGCTCCAGCGCCGAAGCGGAGTTGCTAACGCAGTTGCTGAGGTTTCCTGGCTACGACAACTCCTCGTTGAGCTCTCATGTCCTGTCGCCAAAGCCACCGTGGTCTACTGCGACAACGTTTCCGCCGTCTACCTCTCCGCCAACCCGGTCCACCATCGCCGCACCAAGCATATTGAGCTGGACATTCATTTTGTTCGGGAACAGGTGGCCCTTGGACACATTCGAGTCCTTCATGTGCCCACCTCTCAACAGTTTGCGGATATCATGACTAAGGGTCTCCCTACGGCATCATTTGAGGAGTTTCGGTCCAGTCTATGCGTTCGACCAGGCGACGCTTCGACTTGTTGAGATACCTCTCTGGTATCTGATGTATTGCGATACATATTCTTTGTGGGCCCGCCTCCTTCCTTGTATAGTCGAGGACGTGGCCTATATATATGTACCGCCTATGACTCCGATGAATACATTGAGCATTGCATCTCTCTTCACTGTGCTTTCTGGAAGTTTTTTTGCACGACTTCTAAAGCAAAGAGCAAAGGCTGTGATTAGAAGAACTAATGCATCTGCTTTCGTTAAGAATGGGCCATCCGGTCACTGCACATCCATTGCAGTCACTGCACATCCATTGCAGTTACTACTCGTTGTTAATATCATGTGAGAGCGAGACATGAACTGCACCGTGTGCAACTACCCAGGACGCATGATCCACGCACTCGTTCTTATGGTCTGCGAAACAAAGCTTCACGGCCGTTGCCGGCTGCCGGATGCGGTGCCGGCCGGTGGAGATGAAGCTTCACGGAATCACGGCTGTTGCCGACCACCGCCTCGGACGAACATCGACATGGCTTCTCCCGCACGATGTATTCCTGTTTGTATGAATACTGCGAATGAATGCTGATCAGCCATCTGCCCATCTCCTCTACCGCCGGCACCGGCCTTGACTTATATGGCAGCCATGAGAACGAGTACGTGGGTCGTGGGGTAGTTGCGCACGCTGCAGTTTCGGAACCGCTGTGGCGTGATATTAACTAATAGTAGTAATTAAGCGCAGTGACTAAATTGCCTTTTTCCTTAATGAAAGCAGGTTGATTTGCTCTTCTAATCACAGCCTTTGGTTTGCTTTAGAAGTTGTGCTAAAAAATTCTGGAAAGCACAGAAGCACACTCAAATTTGTAATCTAGCATGGAACTCAATAGATACCTGGTCAAGTTTTTGCCCCAATGTGAGCAAAGAAATGCAGAATACAGGACGAACCATTTAAATCTCACAAGTTTCTCGATGGTTCCAGTTTGTTGCATCTTCAATGGCCACAATTTCGATTGTTTATCTAAGCAAATATGCAACTTGACCATTCACATATGTTTTTCGTGATATGTATATAAGATTGGTATGTCTTGGTGCAAGTAACAGGGGTACTATGTTTTACATACTCTTAGGTTGATGAATTTGTTGTTTCATAAGATTGTACATATTGAGCCTGGGGGCAACATGTGTGGCCGCAATCTGTCGCCTGGAGGGGCAGGTGGAGACATGGAACTTCTGAACGGAAAAGGCACTGCTCTACTAATTATCACTTTCCCTTGGAAAGACAACCATACACCTATGATAGATTTAGTGACAAATAAGTATAGAAGAATGTGTTGCTAGTATTTCCTAGTAATAAAGAATTGACCATTCCATCAATCTATATATATAGATGATGACTCACCATTATGATGTGGACTTTCTATATATAAATCAGGGAACTATATAGAAAACTCGGCTTCAACCACAACATAATCCTTTTAGTGAGATATGGCATGATCATCCATGAAATGAATGTTAAGGGCTACAATTTTTTCTGTGGAATGCTCAAGTAGATGTACAGAGACTACTTCACAAGATCTATACTACAGTGGTTAATAAAATTTATAGGCAGATGGTCAGAGAAACACGCACCATGTTACAATTTTAAAAAAAATCCATTCAGGCTGATGATCACATACTTCATTTGAAAACCCTCCAATATTTGCAGCAACGGAGGAGCTACTGAATATGCCTTCACCACCGCCGTCACGTGTAATATCTTATGTACTGATTTCTCAAATATAATAGTTAATATGCCCAGATTGAAGGCTCTAAAAACATAAAAGAGGTCGCCTCATAGTGAGTCTTGCCGAAAATGATCTACCATCCTAATTCTCTAGTAGTCAAAGTAATGCCCAAAACCAGTTAACCTGCCATGTGGGCTTTGCCACAAGTTAGATGTAGCCAATCAGATGTCGTGTTCACATTAAGGACTACAGATAATACAAAAATATAGGAATTTACATTTCAGCCAATGAAATGACTTATGCACCTGCATTTCATATGCCAAAAGGAGTATTACCTGACCACAATAACTCTATGAACCAAATACAGAATGGGTACATAGATAATAGATAGGCGCCGAATAACTCCAATTCTATGGATAGGCCTGCACAATTTTGACCAGTCTAACAACTCTGTACTGGCATTGACAAATACATAGATAATAGATAGGCACCGAATAAAGCAGAGAAGCAGGCAACACAAAGAAAATAATAAAGAACACTTAACAAGAATGATAGATTTGTAAGTGTGCTGTCTTTGGCATCAAAAACTTATCTTGATCCGAACGTGGTATAGCATTAACATTGTTTATGCCCACATATATAACAACAAGGCTCGCAATGATTTACCGAGCATTATCCAGAAGACTTTGTTATACTTAAAAAAAAGGTGCAGATGCCATACCACTTGTTATGCCTAAACAACCCATGCTTATGTGAATCAGCCAATCAGGGTGTGTATTAAACTATTAATCAATGGAAATATACACTGACCATACATTTACTAACCATACCACTATACCTCTGAGCATGCTACATGACGGCCTCAAATCTGAGAAACTTTTCATTTTCTTTTACGTATGAAAATCTAGGATGCAAATTAAATAGGATCTAGTGACAGATATATAAAGAACTAAGATGCAAATCTAAGAAAAAAATCATTAGCAGTTTATAGTTTTGGTGGCTAGACCTACAGGCAAGACATCTCTTCACATGAAAATTTATTCTGTAGAGCAAAGCAAATTCTTACATCGCAGCCTTAGTTAACCGATGCCAGCAACCGCGCACCCATTCTTATGTACCCCATGTATCTTAGAAGAGTGTAATTAGTGGAGCGATTATAAATCGGCAACAACTGAGCAATCATAGAAGTAACTTAAAAAATGCACATCATTTCATAAGGCTTCATGCTAGATAATTTTCAAAGAGCCTAGTGGGTGTGAAGAAGAGCTTAATCCTTAAAGAATTCAAGTATCCAAAGTCCAATACAGTTTAGGATATATGTTCCCCTGGAACTGTTTCTCACGGAAATAAAATCAGTTAGCTACCTTTTTGGTTGCACTACCACTATGTGCAATCTTTGTCTTGAGGCACTGCCTTGTTGCTACTGTGATGTTCTGTCTTTTTCTTGAGGTACTGTCTTCTTGTTAATTATTCATTAATATTTATTTAAGATTGAGCAGCTGCCTGCTTTTTGTTGAGGTGCCAATCAGATGTATGGATAATTTCATCAGTTCTATGTGTTGACATAGTCTTGATCTGATGAGACAAACTTAGATTCAAAACAATAAGAAGGATGGCAAACCATCAGGTGTATAGCTATCCTAAAAGGAAGAGGCAAAGACTGAGCAACGAATGAATTAAGAAGCAATAACAGAAGGAGTGAACAGCTGCTGACCGTAACAGCACACCAATAGAACACAGATCCAAGAAACAGGAAGATCCAAACAAAACAGAGAGTATGTATCCACAGAAGGCTCAATCAGAGAACCTGCCAAAGAAAACCAAGAGAAGACAACAAAGAACATGAGGCAACCAAAATTTTGAGTCAAAGAATATATATAAACTAAACCAACCTGTTTTTCCATTCGAAGATGAAACTTTAGACAAAATGTCGTAAGCAAACCGTGGAGGGCAATCCAACATAAGTATGAAAATTAGGAATATCTGAAAGGAAATGAAAGTGCGCACAAAACCTGGCTAGAGGAATACAAAAGAACCGTAATAATAACAGGAAACAAAGGGATAATTCATAACCATGAAAACACTCAAGTGGGCGTTTGCCAAGATGAATACCCAGCAGACTTCATAATTACTTCTACAATACATTCAGCTATTTGGCTGAATTTTTTTATTTCACCAGAACTATCAAGCAAAAAAATCGTGAATTCAACAGAAATGCCCACTAAGAGAACCAATCTGAATCAAAAGAAAACACTTCTTACAAAATAGCGGTGAGCTATACAAACTGAACCTTTCCAATTGAAATCAAATTCCAACCCAATCTCGTGTCTCTCAAGCACTGCATCTGACTTCTGAGACAGTAAACAACATACTAAATTTGGTTCAGTTAACATGAACATAGCTGGATCTCCCCCACATCACACTATGATTATATCTACCGGCATACTCCTCGCACATCACACTAATTAGAGGGTTTCATCTACTATAAGCTATGGGACACATTTATACAGAATGTGGAATCAGTTCCATCACATCTAGGCAGCATCGACGTCCCTGACAGTTGACGAAATCATCATGAAACAATGGAGCTCTAACTCCACAGCTCCCAGCCCAAATTACGTCATAGTGGTGTCACAAATTTCCAATCTCCAATCCAGTACAAATATGGCGAGAATGAGAGAATAGGGACTGACCGTGTTACCGTGCAGATGCTGGGATCGAGGATAATGGCATGGGCGGAAGTAGTCCATGAACTCGCAGAATCGACCACTGTAGGTGAGGCAGGGCCCATCACCATGTCGCACCGGCGCGATCCCCCTCCACCTCTGGCCATCAATAACCACTCTCTTGCGAGTGTGGATGTGTGGGCAAGACAGATCTAGGTTTTCCCATTCGTCTGTATCCTATAGCTCCGCGCCGCCAGCTCCTCCATGATCCCTCGCCATCGTCATCCGTTGCCTTGCTGCGGGAGAGGGGGCGAGAGAGCAGCAGCATCCATTGGGTGAAGTCGAAGGGAGGTGCTCGAATGGCAAGAAGAGCGACGACCGGCGTGGCTTGCAGATAACCGGAGGAAGCCGACGGGAGCGACTGGTGGCCCATGGGAATGACGGCGGCCACTAGGCCACAGGCCGCTTCAACAGGATGGAGCGCTACCGCTGGGTTCGCCACCGAGGTTCTCCTCCGAGCTGCTGTACTCCGCGGGAAGAAAAAGACGTCGAGCTTCTTCTCACCAGCAGCGACCTCTGGTGGATTCATCGGCAGGCGCCACGATGGCTAGGGTGGGAGAAGATGGGGAAGGTGGGGGAGGGCGAGGGGGACAAATCGGTCAGTCCGTTCCAAACCCGATGCAAAGCGGTGGAGTTTTGGATTGATTCCTGTGAAATTGAGGACCGCTTTGACCGTAGAAGTAAAGATAGAGCCACAGCCGACCCACTCACCCAGATGCCAGAGCAGCCCAGCGGGAAGGAAAATAAACACAGGTGCGGGAAGAAAAATACTCTACAGAGCACCAAAACGATGCCCCAAAAATCACCACGTAAAAGCATGTATACGTGTCACAGCCATGTTAATTCATAAGGAGGGTCAAAATTATGAGAAAAATCAGGGTTGTTAAGGTTTAATATAGTAGTTATTGTGTGTGCGAGAGCTCTGTAATAAGATGCGCCCAGAAAGCCATCGGTCATCGCATCTCTAAATAACCACAGCAGCTAGCCTTCTGCAAGCCATATATTGACTATTGCTATTAAGGGGTTTACCCCACGGTTATTGATATGATCTTTGTGAATCCCTCTTATCCCTCTTATTCATGTGTCAAAGTGCCGATACGGCATTTTCACTTCCCGCCGTTCACTTTAGCACACTTCAAAGAGTAGTTCCCTCTCAAGACCATACGACATATATTACATTGTGCACAACACGTAATATCAAGAGAGAAAACTAACACACATTAGTACTTAAAACCATAGATCATCTTAGATTAATCTCATATTCATGCTAGGGTTTCTCCATCTCCCCACGAACTAATGGGACTACTCACACATGGGGACAATCAAGAACATCATCATAATCTTATGGAGGGAATTAAAGGAATGGAACAAATTCGAATACAAATAAACAATAGCAATCAAGATTACAACTATGGTTGGAGGATGATGATGGTGGAGGTGCAGAGGTTGATGATGATGAAGGGGATGATGCCTTGTCCTCCGAGGATCAACGTAGCAGCCCGGATCTTATCTTCTCCAAGTTCCTTCTTGATATCTGATCTAGGGCGGTGTTTCTCTGTTTCGCAGAGCTGTGTGTCTTATCTCTGATCCGTCTGCGGGAGGTGAAAGTATTTGACGAGGCGGTGCTTCTGGAGGGTGGTACATGTGGACGGTACGGGCGTGCCAATGTCTGTTAAAGCCACTAGAAGTTGTCCTCGAATTGTCCTTCCGCCCAGATGCATGATTAAGTGCAAAAAAGATTTCTATCACGTCAAAATGCCAGAAAATGATAGTTTTCATTGATATTTCATTATTGACTTATTATTTTGAGATCTTGTGTAGACAAGCATAAAAGGGCACGATAGTGCGGTAAAATACAAAAATCCTACCACTACTCGATGATATCTTGACAAAATAACGATGCAAAAACATGTTAAAAATGCACTCATCAACTTCCCCAAGCTAGACTCTTGCTTGTTCCCGAGCAAGATTGAAGATTAATGGACAGAGTCATCTTTGTTCATGAAGCGAGAGTCTTAAAACAAATGAGGCATTTTCAAGAACGAAGATTACAACATCGGATGTAAAACTAGAGCATGAATGACACCATACTATTCTCAAATCAAATGACTTAAAGGCATCCACACCTTTTGAGGTTTAATAGAAGACAAGAAGATTACTTTATCTAAATATCATAATATCATGTAGTTAGCTTTTCTTCATGAATTTTACTAGTAACTCTTTTTCTTTTTGCACTTCTTCTTTCTTCCCTTCCATTTATTTTCATTTTTGTCTTTCTTTCTTTCTTTCTTTCTTTCTTTATTTCTTTGTTTTCCTTTTTCACATGAAGGAACCAATGATCATAAAATACTTTGTAAATACTTTTATTATATCCTATCAAAAATTTCTGGTGTGGAGGACCATAAAATTATTATCACGATGCAAGTACAATTATACTCATCCTAATTCATACATCTAATACAATAATCATAATTAAATCACACTTCCAATAAGATAACGACTCAAGATTCATTGGATAAAAATCCTTCACTCTCCGTGGGAAACTAACAAGTGCTAATGCAATCCTTATTGAACTTCGAACTAAACGCATTCTAGAAAGTAAATATTCGAACTAAAAGGGACAGATGACAAGGTGTTATATATCTCCCCAAGATTGGATTCAAGTTAGGTGGGATCAAATAATCCTTGCAATTATTTGATACAAGGGATTTCTATTTTCGTGCCCTCAGGTCCTTAGTTGTACTCAGTTTTCCTCAGCTCCTTAGTTTTTCCTCAGTTTTCCCCAAGGCCTTGTCTGAAACCCGAAGGAGCTCGGACGGAAGGAATCCGTTAAGTTGACCGTTCCGTGCTAACGAGTGGGGTCGTGTCGTTTGTGGGGCCGTGTCGTGTGGGGCTGGTAGGAAGGGACCGCGTGGGACAGGACGAGACCGTGTTTGTGTGGCCGTAGCGTGTGGGGCCATAGCGTGTGGAGCCGTGTGGGTCCGGGACGGGGGCACGAGTGGTTTCTGTCTCTTTCGCCCAGATTGTCATTTTTCAATGTACATTTTTCCTCTCTCTCGCTCGATCTCATTCATATTTGATAGCCCAAATTGGTAGCAAATCTAGAGCAGCTTCTCCTTCTGTTTTTTAACGCCATTCATTTCTTTATGCCTTCGTTTTTACCGAATCAGGTAGGAAATCTAGGGCACAAATCCAGAGAAAATATAGGATAAGCTGCATACAACAGCCAACATAGCATAGATATATTCACGACAGATCCAACAGTAGTACCGATAGATACAACATAAGCTACATTTTACATGAATTTAAGCTGTTCTACAGATAGAGCAGTCACATACAGAGAGTGCAGTAGGCACGTTCAACGCCTCCAGGTAGCGTCTATGACTCGCTTGGAGGTTGCACAGGTGAATCCCAAGTGCTTTGTGTTTGGCCATGAACGCATGCACGTTCACGGTCCTTCCAACTCTAGCGCCGCATCTGCCAATGGATTCAGCATGGTTCACCAGGGAGTTGAAGTCGGTGGCGCGGAGCTTCCTGTTGCAGAAGGGGCACTTGTAAATGCCTCGAGCAAAGGGGCCATCGTAATGGCCGGACTGCAGCCTCCTGAAGACGTGACGAGTCTTGGTGTGGAAGGACTCATCGTCGCTATCGACATCGCTGCTCTGCACCTGTCACGTAGCACCAAAGATCGTGCAAAAAACACGGAGTCAATTGTAACGATGATGGAACAGAGAGTGAACAAAAGATCATGCATGATAATATGAGCTCGAAAAAAAGAGGTAGCCTCAGTTACATTGGACACACTTATATCCAGGATTGAGTTAGTAAACCAAAGATCATGCACAACAAATTTGTACACACCAATTGTTTACTGACCAAACCCTGAATCAATTTGTGCCCAAATATTCATCATCATCGGCACAAATCTTAAACAAAAGCAAATCACAAAAACTAATAACGCAAGATCTAACACAAAAGGATTGAACTAGGAACATACGAACCCTAACAACGCAAGATCTAACACAAATGGATTGAACTAGGAACAGACGAACCCTAATAACGCTAGATCTAACACAAAAGGATTGAAATGGGATAAGAACAAGGGAACAAAGGTTTACCTCCGTCTCGTCGTCGACGATGCTGGTGTCGTAGGGGTTCTCCGCGCGACGTACGCACTGGTTCTTACGGGTCCCAAGCGACGGGGGCTGGACGGTGGCGGCGGCCGATGCGCCGGCTGCTACGTTGGAAGCAGCGACATGGGCCTGGACGGGGGCGGCGGCCGATCGCCGGCGGCCGATGCACCGACAATGGGCATCTCATTCTTCTCCATCGCCGGCGGTTTTTTCGGGGTTTTTTCTTCGGTTGTGGAGAAGATGATGGGACAGGAGAGGTGGTTGCAGTGAGAACGTGCGTCGAGGGAGAGAAAGAGGGGCTCTATGAAGACGAAGGTGGCGTGTACCGCAACACGCGTCTGCTATGCACGGCTGCAGCGTGCACCGCGCCACGAGTCTAAACCTGGGACGTTTGGTGTACTCAGTTATAACCTCGGGTCGTATACAGAAATTTTATCTGTACCCAGTTTTCCCCTCAAGGACTTAGACCGGCAAGTGCAATATACTCAGTTTACCCTCAAGTAGCTGGTCAACAGAGAGTCAACAAATGAGATTAACATAGTTAATTGAGTCATTTCATGCGCAAAAATTCCAAAAAATAAAAACATAGTGGCACCTACTCATGGAGTCTTCCTACGCAACCTGCCACCTAGAAAACCTTAACAAACATATATAAATCAAGTTTTACCATAAATTGCCACTTCTCATAATCACTAGTGTAGCTATGAAGATGCATGGTTTTCCACTCAAACCCCTTTGCGAAACATCTTCCCCAAAAACATAGTTTGTCTAAATGATGCCATAATTTTCACACTCATGTATATTTGAATTGCAAATAATTTGATGTAGCCCAATATGAATTATATTGTACAAAACACGCATTTTTCATTTTGTAGTTCTTTTGTTTGAATCCCTTAGTCTATTTACTATTTATGTGTCCTTGGATTCTTAGTACTACTCAGGTTTTCCCTGAAGTACTGTCACAAATGCTCTCAGAAGCCCAAACTTATCCTGATTGGTTTAGTCGTTGTCACACGGATCGACTCCACGAACCGTTGATCCACTGATCTAATGGGAAGTATACCCCTCTCCGTCTCTTCGTGGCCACCCCTCTCTCTCTCTCTCTTCGTGGCCACCCTCTCTCTCTGTCGGTGGAGAGTGTCACCCCTCTGTTTATGTGCAATAACGAGTTTGCCACGTAATATAGTTTGGGATATAGTATTGGTATTTTGAAACGGCCCAAAAGTGGTATAATTTTGGTATAAACATGAGGCATACATATTTGCGGATTTCGGTGAATGCATTATTTGTCACCCCTCTAACAATTATCAACTATCTTTAGCTTTCCTTTTCTTTTAGGGAATATAGTTTGGGATATAGTTTTGGTAATTTGAAATGGCCCAAAAGTGGTATAATTTTGGTATAAACATGAGGCATACATATTTGCGGATTTCGAATGCATTATTGTCACCCCTCTAACAATTATCAACTATCTTTAGCTTTCCTTTTCTTTTAGGGAATATAGTTGGGAATATAGTTTTGGTAATTTTGGTAGAAACATGAGACATACATATTTGGCATATTTGGGGGATTTCGGTGAATGGATTATTTGTCACCCCTCTAACAATTATCAACTTTCTTTAGCATTCCTTTTCTTTTAGGGAATATAGTTGGTAATTTTGGTGAATGCACACACTAACTTTGAAAACAACGACAAGTACATGTAACTGAATAATGGATTTGTAACAAGGTATCCCTTGTAACAACTTCTAGCGCCCGGTGAGCAATGATAAGAATCCGATCGCAATTATACAACAAAAAACAACCAGCCATCAGATTAGCTTGCTTCTTCAACTCGATCAGCTGCCTTAACTGCTTGTTCATTTTCTTCAGTTCTCCCTTCACTTCCACCAGTCTGCATTGGGAGCATTAGGCATAATCGAACGGCTCCTCTCTCGCATTCTCTATAGCAAGTCCCCCCCTCCCAAATTGCGCTCCCTAATAGCGCCAATTGATTCCTGCAATTGAAGCCTCTGAACGTACACATCGATCCACTCGAAATGCCTGCATTTCTTCAAGATCTAAAAACAACAACGTGAACCCTAAATCCCAAATTCGAGGGAATAACAAGAAAATCGAGAGAAAATGGAGAAATTGGAGCGAGATCTAACATTATCCCCCTCTCTATATGGCAAGCTCTCGCATGCAAGGAACTCACGTCCACGGTTGCCGTTGTCGTCCGTCTTACAGATCGACCGCTTCAGAGGCTCCTGGCATGGGCAGTCAGGGCATCTTGTCAAAGGCATGGGTCCATACTGCGGCCATGAAGAACGGGAGGTCGAAGAGAAACTAGACATCACCCGCCTGCCGGAGAAGGGCTGCCGCTGGCGGAGAATAAGAACAATGGGGCGGGGGGAAAGAAAGGGGAAGCAATGGCACGGTCACGGGCGCGGGGCTGGCTCGGGCTCCCATTTTGCAACGGTCACCTTGGTAAGCTGTGGGTCCGACGCGCTAACGTGGACAATTTTTGGGTCCCACGATGATCTGGATAAGTGGAGACGTGTCCACTGCGGGGCACCAACAACGGCCCCACTTGCCAGCACCAACCGAACGGTCAACTAAACGGGAATCCTCCGTCCGAGCTCCTTCTGCAGGTTTCAGATAAGGGATTGGGGAAAACTGAGGAAAAACTAAGGAGCTAGGGAAAACTGAGTACAACTAAGGACCCGAGGGCACGAAAATAGAAATCCCTTGATACAATTGCAACTTCAAGGTGGAGGGATGGCATTGGAGACGGTTGCACGGAGTTTCCTGTTGGACTCCTCTAGGGTAGATATGCGACGGATAGCTCTCTGCAATTTAGAGCGCGTGGAGTTCACTGCTTCAGTCATTGCCTCCGCCACTTCATTGAGTTACTACTTCTCCAACGAGTTCAGGAGGCGCCGGCGTACCACCTCCCGATGGATAAGCTCATGATTTTTATGCTTTTCCAACAGGCTAATGCGTAGCTTAGTCCTCATAGGCGGCTTGACTGGTGAAGCAAGTTCATCCTTGAGTACGAAGCACCACTCATCCATGGACTTCACGCGGATGCGAGCGTTCAACGTCTTTTTCTTTGTTGTGGAAGTATGGGCGGTAGTCTCCACATAAGTTCTTGCATCAATACCGCTATACTTAAGTTTTGGCGACACATAGTGAGTGGCGATGAGCTTCAGGGATTCCATGCGCCCTTTCCCGTGCGGCTTCTTGGCTTCTTCCTCGTCTTCTGGAGTCACCATAGCCATGTATGTTTGCGTCCAGCCACATGGAGCTGGAGTCATGAATGGCTGGTAGTCTTCATCATACGAGTCATAGGATATATCTCGCTTCCTCGGGCTAAGACCCTGAGCTTCACGCTTGTCATCCTCTTGATACGAGCTTGGAAGTTGTCCCATGACGGAGGCATGAGGCCGAAAGGCTTCCCTTTTCTTGGAGCTATGTAACGCATCTGGTAGTGAATATCTGAAAGGATGAAGAAATAGAGGCTTTGGGAGGCCTTATTAGGGGTGAAGCAGAAATAAATCTCGTGGGTTTGGAGTTTATGGTCGCACAGAAAAATAATCCCAACAAATTGGAAAGATATAAACATGAAAAGGAAATTTTGGGCAGCACGGCGGTACCCGACGTCCTGCCAAAATTCAAAACAGACAAAGTCGGTTCGATAATTTGGTACGAGCGGGTTTGCACCGTACCGTCCACCCCTACCGATTTACCAACATAAGAAAGGAGGCGTAATTTTCTTTATACTTAAGATAAAAAACGAAGAGAATGCTTCTGTAAATTTAGCGACTGGCCGTACGGACATAAATGCCCGTACCGCCCGCCTGTACGGCGGACAAGGTTAGAAAACATGTTTCGACGAAAAATTACTGAAAGTTTAGCGACCACTGGTACGGGCGGCTTCGATCGTACCGCCCGCCTGTACCGAGGTCGCAAAAACTCCAATCAGCTCAGAAAACTGCAAGGACCTCGAAAATGCATACAAAAGAATGAAAAACTAGAAACTTCAAACCAATAAAATAAAGAAAAATCTCTTGCAATAATTAGGAGTAAAAGGTACTGTACTTTCTTGACCATCATATTGTTCCTCCCCTTCTGCCATAGATGGTGGGTAGCAAATGCTTGCTGGCACCATTACAAAGAATATGAATAACTTCTTCCCGAAGGCGAAGTGTACCTAGTGGAACTAAGACTGCAGATACACTGCATGGTAATGCTTATTTATTTGTTCTTCACTTCTTTGCATAATCTGCAAATCAAATTCTTGCAAAAGCAAAATCCATCGGATCATTCTAGGCTTAACATCAGTCCTTTCAAGGATTTCTTTCAAGCCCATACGATCGGTGTAGACTCTAACTTTTGAGTCGGTGATATACGATATAAACTTTTTACAGGCGAATACAACCGCAAAGAACTCTTTTACTATTAAAGGATAATTTATTTGTGCATCATTTAGAGTCCAATTAGCATGATGGATGATATTAACTTCATCACCATCCTGCTGCCACAAAGTGACTCCGACAGATTCATGGTTTGCCTCACAAAGTATATCGACAAGTTTCTTCCAATTAGGTGGTTGTATCATAGGAGGTTTAAGTAGAGCTTGCTTAAGAATATTGAAAGCATTGAGACAATTTTCATCAAACTTAAACTGGACATCTTTTTGTAATGTAAGGGGTGTTGCTATCTTAGAAAAATTCCTAATGAATCTTCTGTAGAACCCGGCATGACCAAGGAAACTTCTTATACCTTTGATATCTCGTGGAGGTTGTATTTTATCTATGGTGGCATCTACTTTTGACTTGTCAACTTCTATGCCTTTTCCCGAGATCTTGCGTCCAAGTACTATCCCTTCTTGAACCATAAAGTGGCACTTTTCCCAATTCAAGACTAGATTTGTATCTTTGCATCTCTGCAATACTTTATGAAAATTACACAAGCAAAGGTTAAATGAAGTTCCATAGACGGAAAAGTCGTCCATGAACACTTCCATTATATGCTCAATATAATTGGCAAATATAGCGGTCATGCATATTTGAAAAGTAGCTGGAGCATTGCATAATTCGAAAGGCATTCTACAGTAAACATATAATCTAAAATGACAAGTGAAAGTTGTTTTCAATTGGTCTTCCGGATGAACAACTATTTGGGAGAACCCAGAATATCCATCAAGGTAACAAAAATGTGAATGCTTACCAAGTCTTTCCTAAGTTTGATCTATAAAAGGCAATGGGTAATGATATTTCCTAGTTTCCTTATTCAATTTCCTAAAATCAATGCACATCCTATGTCCTACAACAGTTTTGGTTGGGGCCATTTCATTGTGTTTATTTAATACAACAATAAATCCTCCTTTCTTAGGGACACAATGAACATGACTCACCCAGACACTCTCTTTGACATGATAGATGATACCTGCATCGAGGAGGGTGATGATTTATTTTCTTACCACTTCCTTCATTTTAGGCTTAAGTTTTCTCTGAAAATCTGCAACTGGTTGGGCTCCATGTTCCATGAATATTCGATGAGTTGCTATTGAGGGACTGATCCCCTTCAAGTCATCCAAAGAATACCCAAAAGCATTACGATGCATTTTAAGTACCATCATTAACTGTTTTCTTCCTTTTCTTAAAGGTTAGTACTCACAATAACTGGATATATATTTGTCTAATCTAAAAACTTATATTTTAAATCTGGAGGAAGATGTTTCAGTTCTAGAGGTAGTAAATCTTCATCTCCCTTTCTTTCAGGTACTTCATACTTCCCATTAGTTGAGTTATCAGCTATAGGGAGAAATTCCAAATATTTTTCAATATCATTTTGGTCTAATACTATCATATTATTTTCATTTCCAATGAAACTTACCTCTAAATCATCGCCTGAAGTATTATAAAGTATTGCAGAAATATTAACAAGATTAACTTCCTCCTCGAAGTCTTCCTCTTCAATAATTGGTTTGTGAGTGAACTTCGAGAAATGTAAACTCATTACTTCCTCCCCAAACTTAAGAGAGATAGTTTCTTTCATGCAGTCAATATTAGCTGCTGCAGTGTTTAAGAAACTTCTTCCAAAAATGATTGGACAATGAGAATCAATTGGCATATCAATGACAACAGAATCAATGGGATAAGTGTAAGGTCCTATTGTAATAGGTACATTCTTTATTACCCCCATAGAACTCTAAGAGTCTTATCAGCTAGCATTATTGTCATATATGTGTCTTTTAATTGTGAATGCTCAAGTTCATCTTGGACCAAAATAAAATCTATAGGGAATAATATTAATGGCTATTCCAATATCACAGAGTCCATAATAAGAGGATCCACCAAAAGTGCAAGGTAAAACAGGTTTTCCCACAGCTTTTGCTTTAACCATACCTTCTACAAACTGTGAGGCTTTGGAATCAAGCTCAACTACGTTGTAGTGTGCAAAAATAGCTAAATAACTTTCCTTAGTTATCTCACTCTCTCCATTTGCAACTTCATAAGTAGGTTCCTCATTACTAAATTTTAACTTTGATGGTCTTACCTCTCTCACCTCCTCTTCTTTTTGTTCTGCAAGGAGTTGAGCTCGGATGTCATTGGGAAAGGGAGCGGATCATTATAAGGCATCCTTTCAATAGACACCACACTTTGGGTACTTCAGCTTCAACTTGTGTTGCTTCAATAATTTGAGGTGGCAGAGTGTAATGAAGCCATTCTTTCTTGGTTACTTCAATGAATTATGTAAAATCTTGAAGAACATCTAATACCATAACATCATCAAGATGAAGCTCATTAGCTGTTTTTTTAATTTCCTGATGTTTTTATAAGAACTTAAATAATCATATTCAATTTCTATTTGTCCCTCACTTCCAAGATCAAAGCCGCATGATACTATATTTCTATGAACTTTGTCTAGGCGTATCCAAGCTTGCTCGGCTGTGAGTTCCATAAAAGATCCACCGGATAAAAAAAATCTAATTCTCTTTTATTATCTTGTTCAAGTTCTCCATAAAAGACATGTAAAACATACCAAGGTGGTAAATCATGATGGGAACATTTTTGAACCGTACCTTTAAACCTGAGGTATGCTCTCATTAAGCTTTCGCCGCAGCGATTCTTGAAATTTGTTATAGACCTTCTTACTTCAGCGGAATTAACTTTGGGATAGAATCGAAATATAAATTCCTTCATAAGATTCTCCCAAGTATCAATATTTTCTGCAGGGCAATTTCTATACCAAGATAATGCAGTGTTGGTTAGAGATTGACTAAACAATTTAAGTTTTAGTTCATCATCAATGTAGTTTCTTAATTTAATTGTCCAACACAACTCAGTAGAAGAATGTAAATGACTATAAGGATCCTCATCGGGATCATCTCCTGCAAAACTAGTCTCCTTCATAATAGCAATAAAACACGAATGAATAGCATACTCCACATCAATCCCATTGGGGAATTCCTTAACGAACCCTCGGTTGAATCTCCCGAGATATTCAGCTGCATCAAGCTTATAAGCCCGAGAGCAACCATGGTATTACCTGGAACTATTAATTGTTTTTAGTAAAAACAATAATAGATAAGCAACCAAGAACAAAGACCAAAAACGTTGAGCTCCCCGGTAACGGTGAGAAAATAGCTTGATAATTACAAGAACACATATCACTTTTAGCTAGTTTGGAAATAAGAGTATCGAACCACGAGGAGCTATTGTTAGGGTATTAATGCCCTTGACACTTTCTACTCAATATTACTTAATAATTGTTTTCTAATCTCAAAATGTTTAAAGGGCGGTGTTGTAAATGGTTGCAAATAAAGTAAATAAAGCAGTAGAAATGTTATGAAAAATGGGTTGAAACTTAATAGGACAAAGTGTTCTCAGGGATTATTGGATCCACCACTAGCACTAGGATTCATGTTATTCAAGATAAAGTATGCTTTTAACTATGTTGTGTGTGGGAGAGCTCCGTAATAAGATGCGCCCAGAAAGCCATCGGTCATCGCATCTCTAAATAACCACAACAGCTAGGCTTCTGCAAGCCACACATTGACTATTGCTATTAAGGGTTTACCCCGTGGTTATCAATATGAGCTTTGTGAATCCCTCTTATCCCCTTATTCATGTGTCGAAGCACCGATACGGTAGTGTCACTTCCCGCGCGTTCGCTTTACCACACTTCAAAGAGTAGTTCCCTCTCAAGACCATAAGGCATATATTACATGGTGCACAACACGTAATATCAAGAGAGAATACTAACACACATTAATACTTAAAATTAAACCATAGATCATCTTAGATTCATCTTATATTCCTGCTAGGATTTCTCCATCTCCCCAAGAACTAACGGGACTACTCACACATGGAGACAATCAAGAACATCATCGTAATCTTGTGGAGGGAATTAAAGGAATGGAACAAATTTGAATACAAATCCACAATAGCAATCAAGATTACAACTATGGTTGGAGGATGATGATGCTTGAGGTGCATGCTTGTGACGGTAAAGCACACGTCCGTTGGGAACCCCAAGAGGAAGGTATGATGTGTACATCAGCGAGTTTTCCCTCAGTAAGAAACCAAGGTTATCGAACCAGTAGGAGATGAAGATCACGTGAAGGTTGTTGGTGAAGGAGTGTAGTGCGGCGCAACACCAAGGATTCCGGTGCCAACGTGGAACCTGCACAACACAATCAAACTACTTTGCCCCAACTTAACAGTGAGGTTGTCAATCTCACCGGCTTGCTGAAAACAAAGGATTAAACGTATGGTGTGGAAAATGATGTTTGCTTAAAACAAAAGAGAACACTGATTGTAGTAGGTTGTATTTCAGATGTAAAAGAATGGACCGGGGTCCACAGTTCACTAGTGGTGTCTCTCCAATAAGATAAATAACATGTTGGGTAAACAAATTACAGTTGGACAATTGACAAATAGAGAGGGCATAACAATGCACATACATATCATGATGACTACTATGAGATTTACTTAGGGCATTACAACAAAGAACATAGACCGCCATCCAAGCATGCATCTATGCCTAAAAAGTCCACCTTCGGGTTAGCATCCGCACCCCTTCCAATATTAAGTTGCAAACAACAGACAATTGCATTAAGTAATGTGCGTAATGTAAACAATACAAATATCCTTAGACAAAGCATTGATGTTTTATACCTAGTGGCAACAGCACATCCACAACCTTAGGGGTTGCTGTCACTCCCGATTCAATGGAGACATGAACCCACTATCTAGCATAAATACTCCCTCTTGGAGTTACAAGTATCAACTTGGCCAGAGCCTCTACTAGCAACGGAGAGCATGCAAGATCATAAATAACATATATGATAGATCAATAATCAACTTGATCGACATAGTATTCCATATTCATCGGATCCCAACAAACACAACATGTAGCATTACAAATAGATGATCTCGATCATGATAGGCAGCTCACAAGATCTAAACATGATGGCACAAGAGGAGAAGACAACCATCTAGCTACTGCTATGGACCCATAGTCCAAGGATGAACTACTCACGCATCATCCGGAGGCGGGCATGGTGATGTAGAGCCCTCCGGTGATGATTCCCCTCTCAGGGTGCCGAAGGAGATCTCCCGAACCCCGAGTTAGGGTTGACGGCGGCGGCATATCTGGAACTGTTCGTATTCTCTCTTTGCTAGGGTTTTCGGGGATGAAGGAATAAATAGGCGGCAGAGTCGGGAGCAGGAGGCTCCCTCCCACATCACGGCGCGGGGGGCCCCACCCGCCGCCTATGGTGTGGGCCCCCGCTGACCTTCCTCGACTTCGGTCTTCGGAACACTCCGTGGAAAATAGGGCCGTGGGATTTTGTTTCGTCCAATTCCGAGAATATTCGTAAACTAACTTTTCTGAAATCAAAAACAAGAAACAGAACTGGCACCGTGGCATCTTGTTAATAGGTTAGTCCCTAAAATGCATAAAAACATTATAAAGTGTGAGTAAAACATGTAGGTATTGTCATAAAACTAGCATGGAACATAAGAAATTATAGATACGTTGGAGACGTATCAAGCATCCCAAGCTTAGTTCCTACTCGCCCTCGAGTAGGTAAACGATAAAAAGAATAATTTCTGAAGTGACATGCTACCAACATAATCTTGATCAACACTATTGTAAAGCATATGAGATGAATGAAGTGACCCAAAGCAATGGTCTATAGTTTTGCTAACAAAAAGATAATGTCTAAACAACTGAATCATATAGCAAAAACTTTTCATGAATAGTACTTTCAAGACAAGCATAAAAAGTCTTGCATAAGAGTTAACTCATAAAGCAATAGATTCTTAATAAGAGGTTTTGAAGCAACACAAAGGAAGATTTAAGTTTCAGCAATTGCTTTCAACTTTCAACATGCATATCTCATGGATAATTGTCAACACAAAGTAATATAATAAGTGCAATAAGTAAGCATGTAAGAATCAGTGCACACAGTTGACACAAGTGTTTGCTTCTAAGATAGAAAGAAGTAGGTAAACTGACTCAACATAAAGTAAAAGAAAGGCCCTTCGCAGAGGGAAGCAGGGATTACTCATGTGCTAGAGCTTTTTATTTTGAAAGCATGGAAACAATTGTGTCAACGGTAGTAATAATTCATATGGGTTGTGTATAAAACTTCCTATAAGTTGCAAGCCTCATGCATCGAATACTAATAGTGCCCGTACCTTGTCCTAATTAGCTCGGATTTCCATGGATTATCATCGCATTACATATGTTTCAACCAAGTGTCACAAAGGGGTACCTCTATGCCACCTGTACAAAGGTCCAAGGAGATAAATCACATTTGATTTCTCGATTTTGATAGATCTCAACTTGAGGACATCCATACCGGGACAACATAGAAAACAGATAATGGACTTTTTATGCTTTAAGCATTCAACAACAGATAATATTCTCATAAGAGATTCGAGGATTAATGTCCAAGCTGAAACTTCCACCATGATACATGGCTTTGGTTGGCGGCCCAATGTTCTTCTCTAACAATATGCATACTCAAACCATTTCTCATGGAAAATATCCCTTACTTCAGACAAGATGAACATGCATAGCAACTCACATGATATTCAACAAAGGTGTGACAGGTTGATGGCGTCCCCAGATAACATGGTTACCGCTCAACAAGCAACTTATAAGAACTAAGATACACAAACGACATATTCCTTACCACAATAGTTTTTTAGGCTACTTTCCCATGAGCTATGTATTGCAAAAACAAAGAATGAATTTTTGAAAGGTTTTAAAGGTAGCACGCAAGCAATTTACTTTGGAGTGGCAAGAAAAATACCACATAGTAGGTAGTTATGGTGGACACAAATGGCATAGGTTTTGGCTCAAGGTTTTGGATGCACGAGAAGCATTCCCTCTCAGTACAAGGCTTTGGCTAGCAAGGTTGTTCGAAGCAAACACAAGTATAAACCGGTACATCAAAACTTACATAAAAACATATTGCAAGCATTATAAGACTCTACACTGTCTTCCTTGTTGTTCAAACACTTTTACCAGAAACTATCTAGACCTTAGAGAGACCAATCATGCAAACCAAATTTCAACAAGCTCTACGGTAGTTCTCCACTAATAGGTTTAAACTACATGATGCAAGAGCATAAACATGATCTACTTGAGAGCTCAAAACAATTGCCAAGTATCAAATTATTCAAGACAATATACCAATTACCACATGAAGCATTTTCTGTTTCCAACAAAATGACAATAAGTGCTGCAGCTTTCAGCTTTCGCCATGAATATGAAAACGAAGAACACAAGTGTTCAAATGAAAAAGCGGAGCGTGTCTCTATCCCACACAAGCATGTTTAGGATCCGATTTATTAAGAAAACTTAAAATAACAAACGAGAATAAAAGGACACGGACGCTCCAAGTAAAGCACATAAGATGTGACGGAATTAAAATGTAGTTTCACTAGAGGTGACCTGATAAGTTGTTGATGAAGAAGGGGATGCCTTGGGCATCCCCAAGCTTAGACGCTTGAGTCTTCTTGAAATATGCAGGGATGAACCACGGGGGCATCCCCAAGCTTAGACTTTTCACTCTTCTTGATCACATTATATCATCCTCCTCTCTTGATCCTTGAAAACTTCCTTCACACCAAACTCAAAGCAATCTCATTAGAGGGTTAGTGCATAATCAAAAATTCACATGTTCAGCAAGGACACAATCGTTCCCAACACTTCTGGACATTACCCAACGCTACTGAAATTTAATGGAGCAAAGAAATCCACTCAAACACAGTAAAGAGGCAATGCGAAATAAAAGGCAGAATCTGTCAAAACGTAAAGACGAATTTTTTCGAGACACTTAACATGCTCAGATGAAAAATCTCCAGTTGAACGAAAGTTGCGTACGTATCTGAGGATTACTCATGAATTTTTTCAGGATTTTAAGAATTTTATACAGAGAGAAAAGCTCAAATTCGTGACAGCTAAAAATCTGTTTCTGCGCAGAAATCCAAATCTAGTATCAACTTCCTATCAAAGACTTTACTTGGCACAAAAATGCAAGAAAATAAAGATACAAAGGTATTTATACAGTATTAACAAGCACCTTGACTCAAATATAAAACAAAAATTTCAGAAATAAAATAATGGGTTGTCTCCCATAAGCGCTTTTCTTTAACGCCTTTCAGCTAGGCGCAGAAAGTGAAAATCAAGTAACATCAAGAGAAGAAGCATCAACATCATAATTTGTTCTAATAATAGAATCAAAAGGCATATTCATTCTCTTTCTAGGGAAGTGTTCCATACCTTTCTTAAGAGGGAATTGATATTTAATATTTCCTTCTTTCATATCAATAATAGCACCAACGGTTCGAAGAAAGGGTCTTCCCAAAACAATAGGACAAGATGCATTGCATTCAATATCCAAAACAACAAAATCAACGGGGACAAGGTTATTGTTAACCGTAATGTGAACATTATCAATTCTCCCCAAAGGTTTCTTTATAGAATTATCAGCAAGATTAACATCCAAATAACAATATTCCAAATGTGGCAAGTCAAGCATATCATAAAGTTTCTTAGGCATAACAGAAATACTTGCACCAAGATCACATAAAGAATTACAATCAAAATCATTGACCTTCATTTTAATGATGGGCTCCCAACCATCTTCCAACTTCCTAGGGATAGAAGCTTCAAGTTTTAATTCCTCTTCCCTAGCTTTAATGAGAGCATTTGTAATATGTTTCGTAAATGCCAAGTTTATAGCACTAGCATTAGGACTTCTAGCAAGTTTTTGCAAGAACTTAATAACTTCAGAAATATGACAATTATCAAAATCAAAACCATTATGATCTAAAGCAATGGGACCATTGTCCCCAACACTTTGAAAAATTTCAGCACTTTTATCACAAACAGTTTCAGTTTCAGGCAATTTTGCATGCTTTGTAGTAGAAGTAGAAACATTGCCAACACCAATTATTTTACCATTGATAGTAGGAGGTTTAGCAACATGTGAAGTATCAACATTACTAGTAGTGGTAATAGTCCAAACTCTAGCTATATTATTCTCTTTAGCAAGTTTTTCTTCTCTTTCCCACCTAGCATGCAATTCAGCCATCATTCTAATATTGTCATTAATTCGAACTTGGATAGCATTTGCTGTAGCAAATGACTTAGTATCTTTAACTTCATTAGGCATAACTTTCAGTTTCAAAAGATCAACATCAAGAGCAAGACTATCAACCTTAGAAGCAAGAACATCAATTTTACCAAACTTTTTGTCAACAAATTTGTTAAAAGCAGTTTGTGTACTAATAAATTCTTTAAGCATGACTTCAAGATCAGAGGGTACACTCCTACTATTGTTGTAAGAATTACCATAAGAATTACCATAACCATTACCACTATTAGAAGGATATGGCCTATAGTTGTTGTTACCAAAATTATTCCTATAAGCATTGTTGTTGAAATTATTATTTTTAATGAAGTTCACATCAACATGCTCTTCTTGAGCAACCAATGAAGCTAAAGGAACATTATTAGGATCAACATGAGATCTACCATTAACAAGCATAGACATAATAACATCAATATTATCACTCAAGGAAGAGGTTTCTTCAACAGAATTTACCTTCTTACCTTGAGGAGTCCTTTCAGTGTGCCATTCAGAGTAGTTGATCATCATATCATCAAGAAGCTTTGTTGCAGCACCCAAAGTGATGGACATAAAAGTACCTCCAGCAGCTGAATCCAATAGGTTCCTTGAAGAAAAATTTAATCCTGCATAAAAGGTTTGGATGATCATCCAAGTAGTTAGTCCATGGGTAGGGCAATTCTTTACCAAAGATTTCATTATCTCCCATGCTTGGGCAACATGTTCATTATCCAATTGCTTAAAATTCATAATGCTACTTCTCAAAGATATAATTTTAGCAGGAGGGTAATATTTTCCAATGAAAGCATCTTTACATTTAATCCATGAATCAATACTATTTTTAGGAAAACATAGCAACCAATCTTTAGCTCTTCCTCTCAAGGAGAAAGGAAACAATTTCAGTTTTATAATATCCCCATCTATATCCTTATACTTTTGCATCTCACAAAGTTCAAAAAAATTATTAAGATGGGCAGCAGCATCATCAGTACTAACACCAGAAAATTGCTCTCTCATAACAAGATTTAGTAAAGCAGGTTTAATTTCAGAAAATTCTGCTGTAGTAGCAGGTGGAGCAATAGGAGTGCATATGAAATCATTATTATTTGTCTAGTGAAGTCACACAACTTAGTGTTCTCAGGAGTATTCATTTTAGCAGTAAGAAAGCAAACCGAATTAAATAAAGTAAAACAAGTAACTATTTTTTGTGTGTTTTTGATATAAAGAAAGCAAACAAGATAGAAAATAAAATAAAGCAAGACAATAAACAAAGTAAAGAGATTGGGTGTGAGAGACTCCCCTGCAGCGTGTCTTGATCTCCCCGCAACGGCGCAGAAAAGTAGCTGCTTGTGACGGTAAAGCACACGTCCGTTGGGAACCCCAAGAGGAAAGTATGATGAGTACATCAGCAAGTTTTCCCTCAGTAAGAAACCAAGGTTATCGAACCAGTAGGAGATGAAGATCACATGAAGGTTGTTGGTGAAGGAGTGTAGTGCGGCGCAACACCAAGGATTCCGGTGCCAACGTGGAACCTGCACAACACAATCAAACTACTTTGCCCCAACTTAACAGTGAGGTTATCAATCTCACCGGCTTGCTGAAAACAAAGGATTAAACGTATGGTGTGGAAAATGATGTTTGCTTGCAGAAAACAAAAGAGAACAATGATTGCAGTAGGTTGTATTTCAGATGTAAAATAATGGACCGGGGTCCACAGTTCACTAGTGGTGTCTCTCCAATAAGATAAATAACATGTTGGGTAAACAAATTACAGTTGGGCAATTGACAAATAGAGGGCATAACAATGCACATACATATCATGATGACTACTATGAGATTTACTTAGGGCATTACGACAAAGAACATAGACCGCCATCCAACATGCATCTATGCCTAAAAAGTCCACCTTCGGGTTAGCATCCACCCCTTCCAGTATTAAGTTGCAAACAACAGACAATTGCATTAAGTACCGTGCGTAATGTAAACAATACAAATATCCTTAGACAAAGCATTGATGTTTTATCCCTAGTGGCAATAGCACATCCACAACCTTAGGGGTTGCTGTCACTCCCCCAGATTCAATGGAGATATGAACCCACTATCTAGCATAAATACTCCCTCTTGGAGTTACAAGTATCAACTTGGCCATAGCCTCTACTAGCAACGGAGAGCATGCAAGATCATAAATAACATATATGATAGATCAATAATCAACTTGACATAGTATTCCATATTCATCGGATCCCAACAAACACAACATGTAGCATTACAAATAGATGATCTCGATCATGATAGGCAGCTCACAAGATCTAAACATGATGGCACAAGAGGAGAAGACAACCATCTAGCTACTGCTATGGACCCATATTCCAAGGATGAACTACTCACGCATCAGTCCGGAGGCGGCCATGGTGATGTAGAGCCCTCCGGTGATGATTCCCCTCTCCGGCAGGGTGCCGGAGGAGATCTCCCGAACCACCTGAGTTAGGGTTGACGGCGGCGCTCTCGGAACTGTTCGTATTCTCGCCTCGTGCTAGGTTTTTGGGGACGAAGGAATAAATAGGCAAAGGGGCAGAGTCGGGGGAGCCAGGAGGCTCCCTCCCACATCACGGCGCGGGGGGCCCCACAGCCGCGCCGCCCTATGGTGTGGGCCCCCTGCTGACCTTCCTCGACTCTTCTTCGGTCTTCTGGAACACTCCGTGGAAAATAGGGCCGTGGGCTTTTGTTTCGTCCAATTACGAGAATATTCGTAAACTAACTTTTCTGAAATCAAAAACAGAAACAGGAACTGGCATTGTGGCATCTTGTTAATAGGTTAGTCCCAGAAAATGCATAAAAACATTATAAAGTGTGAGTAAAACATGTAGGTATTGTCATAAAACTAGCATGGAACATAAGAAATTATAGATACGTTGGAGACGTATCAGTGCAGTGGTTGATGATGATGAAGGGGATGATGCCTAGCTTGTCCTCCGAGGATCCACGTAGCAGCTCGGATCTTGTCTTCTCAAAGTTCCTTCTTGAGATCTAATCTGGGGCGGTGTTTCTCTGTTTTGCGAAGCTGTGTGTGTCTGATCTTTGATTCGTCCGCGGGAGGTGAAAGTATTTGACGAGGCGATGCTTATGGAAGGTGGTACGGGCGGATGGTACGGGCGGGCCTTGCCCTTACCGATGCCGTTAAAGCCACTAGAAGTTGTCCTCGCATTGTCCTTTCGCCCAGGTGCATGATTAAGTGCAAAAATGATTTCTATCACGTCAAAATGCTATAAAATGACAGTTTTCATTGATATTTCATTATTGACTTATTATTTTGAGATCATGTGTAGACAAGCATAAAAGGGCGCAGTAGCGCGGTGAAATACAAAAATCCTTCCACTACTCGATTATATCTTGACAAAATAACAATGCAAAAACATGCTAAAATGCACTCGTCGGCATCCTATCATTTAGGAAAAATGATAATGAACATGTAGCAAAAGCTTGGGAAAGAATTAAAAACATCCTTAGAGCTTCGCCATCACATGGAGTAAATGAATGGACCATCCTACACTCTTTTTATAATGGGTTAAATATAATGTCAAGAAGCATGATAGACTTTGCTGCGGGGGGTTCATTCATGTGTAAAACTTTGCCTGAAGCTAAAGCCATATTAGAAAGTATGCTACACAAACATAGTCAATGGCACACTGGAGCATCTAATCCCACCAAGAAAATACAATCTATTGAAGAATATACCCTTTGTCAAATAAAATTGATGCCATACTAGCTTATATAACAAAGAAAAATAATGATAATGTTCCCCTATAAGAACTAGTTGGAAACACCAATGAAAATGTAGATGTCAACTATATAAGAAACTTTGGTAATAATGGATATGTGAACAACTACAATAACACCTATGGCAGGCCCCCATATGTGCCTAATAAATATACCAGTGGTAATAATAACTCCAATGAATTAGAAAATACCATTAGATCCTTTATATCCACACAAAAAGAATTAAGCAAAGAATTCATAGCAAAGTTTGAAAGATAAGATGCATTAAATGAGAAAGTAAATATTTAGTGTCTCTGCTTTATTGAAAGAACTATATGAATTGCCAAATCTTAAGAATATGGAAAAATGCTCTATAGATCTTTTACTTGATGATGATTCAACTAAAAAATCATTAGGAATAGTTAATAATGTTATGGTTGAATTACATATGACATATGTGCATGTGGATTTTATTGTCATGGACATGGGGAATACCTCCACTCCTATAATTCTTGGGAGACCCTTTTTGAGAACTACAAGGGCTATTATTGATTCAAAGGAAGGGAATGTTAAATTTCAATTCCCACATAAGAAGTTAAGAAGTGTATGGAGAACTTTCCAAGGAATAAGGATGTAGGACCAAGATTCAAGCTACCACATGATCTCCATACCACTCAAATCAAATAAGTAAGCCTAGCTATATGGCTATAAAGAAAGCGTTTTACGGGAGACAACCCGAGATGTTTTTATTTTTGGTTTTTATTTTGCATTATTTATGTTGCAAAAAGTTTATTTTTTGTTTGCTCTCTGGTTTTTAAATAAAGTACCAAGTTTTTACCCATTTGAATGTTTTAAAGTTGTGAAACAAAGTGGAAGTTTCTGATTTCTGCGCTGCACTTTTTAGTGCATGATTTTTCTGGTTTTTTCGTAACTCCTAAAATCTTGATAAATTCATTGTAGCTGAAAATTTTCATCATATATATACAAAAAAAATGTAAAATTCCTGACAGGTCTAATTGGTCGAAAAAAGTTCAGTTTTGCTGCTCCTAATTTTTTTGACAGATTCTGCCTCTTAATGTTTGCACCATTCTTTTGGGTTTTAAAATGATTTTTCTTGAATATTTTTATTTTCTAAGAATTTGTATAACTTCATGTGCTGTATTGTATGTAAAGGAATTGTTTGTCTTTGAATAAAATGGCAGAAAGCATATTATTCTTGTACCACTAATGTCACCCCATAGAAAAGAACGGGAGAAAATTTTGTGTTGAAGTTTTTTCACATGGAATAGAGGAACACCACACCAAGAGATATTCTAGAATGGTGAAGACCATAATCTTGGGGATTCCCTAGGCACCCCACTAAACTCATTTTAAAAATCTCGGTTTGCACACTTCTAAACCTTGTTTTTTTAGCAACATAGAGTTATCGCAAAGAATTGGAGCGTCTTTTGTTTTATTTGTGTCTAGTTTTGCTTTTAAATACATGAGACCATAATGTTAACTAATTTACATTCATATGAAATATATACTGAAATAAACTCTCTCATCCTTCAATAAAAATATGTTGCATGTTATGAAAAGAAAAAGAGGAATGCTTAAAATGCTGAAAGTTTAAGGTATGCATGGTACACTCAAATGCTTTACTGAATGGTGATTTGCTAAGTGTATTATTTAGTGTTGCTTATTATTAGTATACATATATGTTTAATATTAGGGATTTTTATTTTCGTGCCCCTGGCTTCTTAGTTGCGCTCAGTTTTTCCCAGCCCCTTAGTTTTTCCTCAGTTTTCCCCAAGCCTTTGTCTGAAACCCGCAGAAGGAGCTCAGACGGAAGGAATCCGTTTATTTGAACGTTCTATGCTGACGTCTGGGGCCGCATCGTCTGTGGGGCCGCGTCGTGTGGGGTTGGTAGGAAGGGACCGCGTGGGACAGCACAACACCGTGTTTGGTTGTACGTGAGAGCTGGGTTTTGTCTCTGTCGGCCCAATTTGGCATTTTTAAGAGCACCTTTTCCCTTTCTCTCTCTCTGTCTTTTTCACCAAATTAGTATCAAATCTAGAGAAGCTTCTATTTCTGTATTTCTTCAATTATTTATGCCTTTTGGCCCTCGTTTTTTGCCCAATATGGCAGCAAATCTAGTAGCAAATCTAGAAGCTAGTATATGATAAATTCACAGCAGCATAATCAGAAAACTAAGTATAATACATAAACTGCATACAGCAGCCAAAAGCAGCCAATAACATTGTTAATGTTCACGACAAACTAAGCTGAAAAAAATACAAGACGCACGCAATGTATAGACAACAAGAAGATCCGGATACCCCAGGATGAATGAATTATTTCTTCATTTCTCATATATTTCTTCGTCGCTCCGTTCGTGCATTACCCCAAGGAAATATTCATTGAACTCCTTCCGTCTGCAATGTGCGGCCAATACATCCTCCAAACGGTATGGCCTGTGTTCATTTATCATACCGTTGTTCCCTATTCTATCCACACGTAGTGGCCACTCATCCCAGGCCTTTGTATCATGAAAGTACTCTCTGATATAACACAAATCCACGTAGTAGATGCAGCCAGGTCGAAGTGTCGGGTGCACTCTGGTGTCGACGGAGATACACCGGATATAATTCACGAAGAAGGCATTACTGCCAATGTTACTGACCGGATGGAGAGAGCGGCTCTGAGTGTCCACACGGTACACCAATGGTTTGCCCGCCAAAGGCATGTTGACCAACAACACAAGCAGCAGATCACCATCCGAGTTCACAAGGTAGAACTTGTCATTTCCAAGTTCTGGAAATGAAATTAGTGTCTCCATCTTGACAGTGCTCGCGCGCTGCTGCAACTGTACATTGGTGCACACTATTCTTCCGGACTCCAAATTGTCCACATCTATTGCATAGAGTTCACCATTGAACGGGGTAATGCAACGCAGACTATGGTTCTCGATCGAAAATCTTTCTTCTCCCCAATCTTCATATATATGCTTAGTTGGAGTGCTCTCATCGACCCAACCAATTTCCGGCGGGTAATGTGCGGCAACGAAGACCATAGTCGGGGATTTGATTACAGCGACTGAATCCAGAAAAACAGATGGCATCTGCGCCTCAAACATAGTGTTCGATTTCTTTGTGAGTGGGTTCAGAAGCCGTATCTTGTGCGGCGGGTTCTTCTGGGCAAGCACGATGACGCCACGGCAAAAGCCGATGAAGTAGTATCTAAAATATATTGATGAAGATAACATTCAGCACTAAGATTGAAAATAAGAATAGATTAACCCTATAGATATGGAGGAATTTGAACCTTGCACGAACTGCAGATAGATCTATGGTGACGTAGCGGGATGTGCCGAGTTGGAGGAAGGTGAACTCAGCGGCGCGTGGAAGGGCGTGGTCTACCATGATCCATTCGTGCAGGTGCACGTCGGGCTCAGGTAAACCTGAGCGCCAATTTCTACAGACTTGCCTCATAGCAGAGTAGGTGTCCACGTACTCCTCATTCGCCAGTAAGCATTCGCCGATCTTGTGAAGTGGTCCGTCAGCCGTGAGAGAGGCCCAGTTCACGGAGGCACCGCGCTTGGATGCGCCGCCCTCGGAGGCGACGGGCTCGGCGGCGACGGGCTCGGCGGCGACGGGCTCGGATGCGACGGGCTGGGAGGCGACGGGCTGGGAGGCGACGGGCTCGGGGGCGATGGCCGCCGGCGCATTCTTCTTCTCCATCGCTGGCAGGGAGCGTCGTACGGCGGTTGGGTTTTTTGGAGAAGTTGATGGGACGTGAGAGGGGTGGTTTCGTGCGTGAGCGAGAATGAGACGACTGTGTGCAGAGGGAGAGAGGGGATTACGCGTCCTAAATGCGACCCGCGTCCTACGCGTCCACTATTGCACGTCTGCACCGCGAGATGCGTCAACAATGGCACGTCTTCCACTTCTGCACCGCAACACGCGTCCTCGAGTCTAACCCCGGAAATTTAGATATACTCAGGTATACCCTCGAGTCATATACTAGCATTTTTTGTGTGCTCAGTTTTCGCCTTGAGTGCTAATACTGGCTAGTGCAATATACTCAGTTTTACCCTCAAGTGGCTGGTCAACAGAGAGTCAACAAATGAGATTAACTAGTTAAATGAGTTATTTAATGTGCAAAAAATTCCGAAAAAGAGTGGCACTTACTCATGGAGTCTTTAGCACAAATTGCCACTTCTCAAATCATAGATAAATCATAGATAAATCAAGTTTTACCACAAATTGCCACTTCTCAAATCACCTAGTAGCTATGAAGGTGCATGGTTTTCCACAATAAGCCCTACCCAAAACAGCTTTCCCCAAAACATACTTTGTCTGAATGAGGCCATAATTTTCACACTCATGTATATTTGTATTGAAAATAGTTTGAGGTAGGCCAAGATGTGTTTGATTGTACCAAACACGCATTTTCCATTTTTTAAATCTCATATTTGAATCCCTTAGTCTGTTTACTACTCACTTGCCCTTGGTTTCTTGATACTACTCAGTTTTGCCCTCTCCCTTCACAAATTCTCACAGACGCCCAACATTGCCCCGATTGGTCTAGCCGATGTCACGCGGATCGTGCCCGCCGACCGTTGATCGTAGGATTTAACGGGCAGGATAACCCCTATCTCTCTCTCTCTGGTCGGGGCCACCACCCTCTCTCTCTCTGTCGGCGGTTAGCTTCCACCCTCTATGTATGCTTAAGGGCGGTTACCCAGTACGCTAAATTTTGGTTTTCTGCATTATTTTTCACGAGCTAAATTATAAACTCTTTTAGGCATTATTTTTCACGCAAAAAATGATACACCATCACCAATTTGTTGTAGCCATTACTTTTCACGCAAAAAATCCCAAAATGATAAACCATCACCAATTTGTTGTAGCCATTACTTTTCACGCAAAAAATGATACACCATCACCAATTTGTTGTAGCCATTACTTTTCACGCAAAAAATAATACACCATCACCAATTTGTTGTAGCCATTACTTTTCACGCAAAAAATGATACACCATCACCAATTTGTTGTAGCCATTACTTTTCACGCAAAAAATGATACACCATCACCAATTTTTTGTAGCCATTACTTTTCACGCAAAAAATGATACACCATCACCCATTTCTTGTAGCCATTATTTTCACGCAAAAAATGATACACCATCACCCATTTCTTGTAGACATTACTTTCCACGCAAAAATGATAAACCATCACCGATTTGTTGTAGCCATTACTTTTCACGCAAAAAATGATGAACAATCACCGATTTCTTGTAGCCATTACGGTAAAATGATAAACTATCACGAATTACCATTTCTTTTAGGCATTACTTTTCACGGTAAAATGATAAACTAAATCACGAAGTTCCATTTCCGTCAAGATAGTCCGCAATACTTTTTTGTTGAGATATATACCCCCACAATGGTCATCTCCTCCTTAAATTATTGTGTAAACCCCCACAACGGTCACCTCCTCCTTAATTTATTATGTAAACCCCTACAACGGTCATCTCTCCCTTATAAACACCCACAACGGCCATCCCTTGTGTCAATAGGTTCTGCCTCTCTCTTCTTCGTTCACATACACTTGATCATCCATTGCCATGGCTTCCACGTCTCGGACGCGGACCGGAAGGGGAAGGGGAAGGGGCGGCCGGGGTGGTGGATCATCATCATTGCCACCACCACCATCAACACTGCCATTGATCATAGAGGAGTTCTTCATCATCATCTATGAAGACCCTTTGGTCAAGAAGGTACGTACGCGTTCCCACATATATGATGCATGTGATTAATTATGGGCATGTTCTAAAAAACCTTTAATTTTAAACGATCAGCGCTCGATCTCTTTGCAGGCACTCCCAAAAAAATTTGCGGACTATCTTGATGGCCAGGAGCCAGCTAAGGTGTATCTGCGAGCAGCTGACTGCGGTCCTCGTCTCTGGACCATGGAGGTCCTATTTGACGGACAAGGCCAAATGTATCTCGACAAGGGCTGGGAGAATTTCGCCATCGCGCACGGTGTGGATTTCGGCTGCTACGTACACTTCAAATATGAATGCGATCATGTGCTCACAGTGAAGTTGTTCGACGGAACAATGTGCAGGAAGTACTACTACTTAGACGACGAAGATACTGACGATAAAAGCAACGACGACGTGAAGCCATGCATCCATCCCCTTTAGATAAGAGGATTATGACCAAGAATATATATATAGCTTCATATGTATCGATTTAGAGATCTAGCTATTTTCTATATATTTAGAGATCTAGCTATTTTCTATATATTATGCACAATGTTTAGCATAAGAGTCACTTTAGATTAAGCTACGAAAATAGTCACCTGCCATGGGCTGAGGCGGCCCCACAGAGCGGCTCTATATTATATTCTCTAAATAAATAGACAACCCCATCGGTCATTGGCTGCGGAAGCCCCATAGAGCGGCAATATATGATTTTCTATAAATAAATAGACGACCCCACTGGTCATTGGCTGCGGCAGCCCCACAGAGCGGCAAATATGTCTTTTCCTGAAAAATAGACGACCCCACTGGTCATTGGCTGCGGCAGCCCCTCAGAGCGGCAATATATGACTTTTCCTAAAAAATAGATGACCCCACTGGTCATTGGCTGCGGCAGCCCTATAGAGCGGCCCCATTTGCCATTGGCAGCACCGCGTATACAATCAGGAAACAAAACGGCCCACGCGTCAGCGATAGATGGATGGCTACCCGTCAAAGACGAGACGGTCGAGAGGAACTGCTCTCCGTGCAGCCCCACCCGTCAGATTAACGGTAACGGTAAGGCCTCTGACCTGACGGCAACCCTCTCGTCCGAGCGTCTGCGAGGGGTTTCAAACTAGAGGGAGGGGAAAACTGAGGAAAACTAAGTAGCTAGGGAAAACTGAGCACAACTAAGGACCCGAGGGCACGGAAATAGAAATCCCTTAATATTAAGTATCATTGTTTGATAACAAATGAATAGCACTATGAACACTACTGCATGCTTTTAGACCACTTGCTAGTCAAAATATGAATTCTCACACAAGCTTAGACTTGTATCCAAATCAACTCAAACCCACTATCATCATGCCTACCTACATAACACTTGATATTTCAAATATAATATGTATGTTATGCCTCCAATTCCTTCCAAATATCCTTTTTACGTAATTTAAAGCTCATGGGAAAGTAAGGTATGGAAGGAGAAACACAACTATGTAAGTGATGTCTACGTGTGCTTCTATTCTTGTAGACAGTGTTGGGCCTCCAAGAGCAGAGGTTTGTAGAACAGCAGCAAGTTTCCCTTAAGTGAATCACCCAAGGTTTATTGAACTCAGGGAGGTAGAGGTCAAAGATATTCCTCTCAAGCAATCCTGCAATTAAGATACACGAAGTCTGTTGTGTCCCCAACACACCTAATACACTTGTAAGATGTATAGGTGCACTAGTTTGGCGAAGAGATATTAAAACGCAGGTGGTATAGATGGTGGTAAACGGTAATTGCGATCTAAAGTAAATATTGTAGGAAGTAAAGATGCAGTAAAACAGTAAATGAGCGATGTTTGCAGTATTTGGAAACAAGGCCTAGGGATCCTACTTTCACTAGTGGACACTCTCAACATTGCAATCATAATTAAATATAAATATAAGCACTTCATCATACTACTCTCATGTTTAATAAAGAACTCAAATTCATTGGGCAAGTGCGCAAAAGCACACCTCAAAGGCGTATTCCCAAGTACTAATAAACACCCCACACCGTCACCGTGAGCATTCATAGGAGGTACTAACACACCACAATTCATAAGGGAGTTACACACGGCGCACACACTGTCACCATTACACCGAGGTCACAGTAACTCCAAAGTTCACATAATAAAACACTTGAATAGCATATGACATCTAGATTGCAAAGCCTATGATCACATAGATGAACAAATAAGTACTACTCTCAAACACTCTCTTGTTGGATAACAAACACCATTCATTGTGTAGGGCTACAAGAGCTCCCTCAAGCCGGAGTAAACAAGCTCCACAACTTCATAAAGGAAACACACACGATGCACACACTGTCACCATTACATCATGGAGTGAATCCGGAGTTCATATTAAAGTAACCTCTAGAGTGCATAATAGACAAGAGTAACATCTACATATTCATAAAGATCACACCATGGAGAGAGAGATGAACCACATAGCTACCGGTAGAGCCCTCAGCCTCGGGAGAACTACTCCCTCCTCATCATGGGAGACAGCAGCGGCGATGAAGATGGCGGTGGTGTCGATGGAGATGGCTTCCGGGGTTCCGTCCCGGCGGCGTGCCGGAACGAGACTCGTCCGAACCCGGCCGCGATGGCGGCTGCTGCGTAACTTTTCTCGTCTCGTGGCTTATTTTTTTAGGGTTTTCGCGACGGAGAGACTTTATAGGCGGAAGGGCAACCTCGGAGGGGTCCCGAGGGTCCCACACCATAGGGGGGCGCGCCCCCCCCCCTTGGCCGCACCGCCATGTGGGGTGGGGCCCCCTTGGCTCCCCTCTGGCCCCTCTTCGGTGCTCTGGAACCTTTCGTGAAATATAAGATCGTGGGCTTTTGTTTCGTCCAATTCCGAGAATATTTCCTGTAAGATTTCTGAAACCAAAAACATCAAACAGAACTGGCATCGGCATCTTGTTAATAGGTTAGTTCCAGAAAATGCATAAAACATCATAAAGTATGAACAAAACATGTAGGTATTGTCATAAAACTAGCATGGAACATAAGAAATTATAGATACGTTTGAGACGCATCAAGCATCCCCAAGCTTAGTTCCTACTCGCCCTCGAGTAGGTAAACGATAACAAGGATAATTTCTGAAGTGACATGATGCTATCGTAATCTTGATCAATACTATTGTAAAGCATATTAAATGAATGAAGTGATTCGAAGCAATGGTAAAGACAATGATTAAACAACTGAAGCATATAGCAAAGACTTTTCATGAATAGTACTTTCAAGACAAGCATCAATAAGACTTGCATAGGAGTTAACTCATAAGGCAATAGATTCTTAGTAGAAAGTTTTGAAGCAACACAAAGGAAGATATAAGTTTCAGCAGTTGCTTTCAACTTGTAACATGTATATCTCATGGATAATTGTCAACACAAAGTAATATGATGAATGCAAATAAGCAAGTATGTAGGAATCAATGCACACAGTTGACACAAGTGTTTGCTTCTAAGATAGAAAGAAATAGGTAAACTGACTCAACATAAAGTAAAAGAATGGCCCTTCGCAGAGGGAAGCATGGATTACTATTTTTGTGCTAGAGTTTTTATTTTGAAAACATAGAAACAATTTTGTCAACGGTAGTAATAATTCATATGTATTATGCATAAGACATCCTATAAGTTGCAAGCCTCATGCATAGATATTACCAATAGTGCTCGCACCTTGTCCTAATTAGCTTGTATTTACATGGATTATCATTGCATAACATATGTTTCAACGAAGTGTCACAAAGGGGTACCTCTATGCCGCCTGTACAAAGGTCCAAGGAGATAAATCGCATTTGATTTCTCGTTTTTGATAGATATCAACTAAGGACATCCATACCGGGACAACATAGAAAACAGATAATGGACTCCTCTTTAATGCATAAGCATTCAACAACAGATAATATTCTCATAAGAGATTGAGGATTAATGTCCAAACTGAAACTTCCACCATGATCCATGGTTTTGGTTAGCGGCCCAATATTCTTCTCTAACAATATGCATACTCAAACCATTTAATCATGAGAAATCTCCCTTACTTCAGACAAGACGAACATGCATAACAACTCACATGATATTCAACAAAGTAAAAGTTGATGGCGTCCCCAGAAACATGGTTACCGCTCAACAAGCAACTTATAAGAAATAAGATACATAGCAACATATTCATCACCACAATAGTTTTCTAGGCTACTTTCCCATGAGCTATGATTGCAAAGACAAGGAATGAAATTTTAAAGGTAGCACTCATGTAATTTACTTTGGAATGGCAGAGAAATACCACATAGTAGGTAGGTACGGTGGACACAAATGGCATAGGTTTTGGCTCAAGGTTTTGGATGCACGAGAAGTATTCCCTCTTAGTACAAGGCTTTGGCTAGCAAGGTTGTTTGAAGCAAACACAAGTATGAACCTGTACAGCAAAACTTACATAAGAACATATTGCAAGCATTATAAGACTCTACACTGCTTCCTTGTTGTTCAAACACTTCACCAGAAAATATCTAGACTTTTAGAGAGACCAATCATGCAAACCAAATTTCAACAAGCTCTATGGTAGTTCTTCATTAATAGGTGCAAAGTACATGATGCAAGAGCTTAAACATGATCTATGAGAGCTCAAAACAATTGCCAAGTATAAAATTATTCAAGACCATATACCATTTATCACATGAAGCATTTTCTGTTTCCAACCAAATAGCAATAAGTGAAGCGATCAACTTTCGCCATTGAACATTAAAAGTAAAAGCGAAGAACACTAGTGTTCATATGAAAAAGCGGAGCGTGTCTCTCTCCCACACATGGATTGCTAGGATCCGAATTTATTCAAACATAAACAAAAATAAAAGCAAACAGACGCTCCAAGTAAAGTACATAAGATGTGACGGAATAAAAATATAGTTTCATTAGAGGTGACCTGATAAGTTGTTGATGAAGAAGGGGATGCCTTGGGCATCCTGATGTCTACGCACGCTTCTATTCCTGTAGACAGTGTTGGGCCTCCAAGAGCAGAGGTTTGTAGGACAGCAACAAGTTTCCCTTAAGTGGATCACCCAAGGTTTATTGAACTCGGAGGTAGAGGTCAAAGATATTCCTCTCAAGCAACCCTGCAATTAAGATACAAGAAGTCTCTTGTGTCCCCAACACACCTAATACACTTGTCAGATGTATAGGTGAACTAGTTTGGCGAAGAGATATTAAAACGCAGGTGGTATAGATGAATATGAGTGGTAATAACAATCTGAAATAAATATGGCAGCAAATAAACATGCAGTAGAACAGTAAGTAAGCGGTGTTTGCAGTATTGGAAACAAGACCTAGGGATCCTACTTTCACTAGTGGACACTCTCAACATTGCAATCATAATTGAATATAAATAAGCACTTCATTATGCTATTCCGAATTACTCTCTAGCGGGATAACGAACACTAATTCACCGTGTAGGGCTGCAAAGCAAACCTTAAAGATGTATTCCCGAGTACTAATGAACACCCCACGCTGTCACTTTGAGCATTCATAGGAGGTACTAACACACCACAATTTCATAGAGACATCCAAATCAAATCATAACCCAGTGAACAAGTATTCTGTGAAATATAGCCTAAGAGACCCACACGGTGCACACACTGTCACCTTTACACACGTGGGACAAGGAGTCTCCGGAGATCACATAAGTAAAATCCACTTGAATATCATAAGACATCTAGATTGCAAAGCTCACGATCACATAGATGAACAAATAAGTATTACTCCCAAACACTCTCTTGTTGGATGACAAACACCATTCATTGTGTAGCGCTACAAGAGCTCCCTCAAGCCAGAGTTAACAAGCTCCACAACGTACGGAATTCATATTTAAGTAACCTCTAGAGTGCATAATAGACAAGAGTAACATCTACACATTCATATAGATCACATCATGGAGAGAGAGATGAACCACATAGCTACCGGTAGAGCCCTTAGCCTCGGGGGAGAACTACTCCCTCCTCATCATGGGAGACAGCAACGACGATGAAGATGGCGGTGATGTCGATGGAGATGGCTTCCGGGGGCACTTCCCCGTCCGGCGGCGTGCCGGAACAGAGACTTCGTCCCCCGAACTTGACTTCGCGATGGCGGCGGATGCTTTTCTCGTCCCGTGGCTTATGTTTTTAGGGTTTTCGAGGGAGGCAATATATAGGCGGAAGGGCAGCCTCGGAGGAGCCAGGGGGTGCCCCCCATAGGCTGGCGCGCCCCCTCTTGGCCGCGCCGCCATGTGGGGTGGGGCCCCTAGGGCTCCCCTCTGGTCCCTCTCTGGCTCTCTGGAAGCTTCCGTGAAATATAAGATCGTGGGCTTTCGTCCAATTCCGAGAATATTTCGTGTAGGATTTCTGAAACCAAATAGCAGAAAACAGGAACTGGCACTTCGGCATCTTGTTAATAGGTTAGTGCCGAAAATGCATCAAAACGATATAAAGTATGAATAAAACATGTAGGTATTGTCATAAAACTAGCATGGAACATAAGAAATTATAGATACGTTGGAGACGTATCAAGCATCCCCAAGCTTAGTTCCTACTCGCCCTCGAGTAGGTAAACGATAACAAGGATAATTTCTGAAGTGACATGCTACCAACATAATCTTGATTAATACTATTGTAAAGCATATGAGATGAATGAAGTGATTCAAAGCAATGGTAAAGAAAATGATTAAACAACTGAATCATATAGCAAAGACTTTTCATGAATAGTACTTTCAAGACAAGCATCAATAAGACTTGCATAAGAGTTAACTCATAAAGCAATAGATTCAAAGTAGAAGGCATTGAAGCAACACAAAGGATGATTAAGTTTCAGCAATTGCTTTCAACTTGTAACATGTATATCTCATGGATAGTTGTCAACATAAAGCAATATAACAAGTGCAATAAAAAACACGTAAGAATCAATGCACACAGTTGACACAAGTGTTTGCTTCTAAGATAGAAAGAAGTAGGTAAACTGACTCAACATAAAGTAAAGAAAGGCCCTTCGCAGAGGGAAGCAGGGATTAAATCATGTGCTAGAGCTTTTCAAGTTTTGAAATCTTATAGAGAGCACAAAAGTAAAGTTTTGAGAGGTGTTTGTTGTTGTCAACGAATGGTAATGGGTACTCTAACTACCTTATCAACCAGACTTTCAAGAGCGGCTCCCATGAAGGACGTTATCTCTACCAGCAAGGTAGATCATCCCTCTTCTCTTTTGTTTACACATGTATTTTAGTTTCATTATTGATGGATGACACTCCTCCCAACCTTTTTCTTTCACAAGCCATGGCTAACCGAATCCTCGGGTGCCTTCCAACATTCTCATACCATGAAGGAGTGTCTATTTGTAAAAATTAGTTGCTTACTGATTGATCAGGGCAAAGCATGTGAAGAGAATCATTAATGCAAGTTAATTAATTGGGGCTGGGAACCCCATTGCCAGCTCTTTTTGCAAAATTATTGGATAAGCGGATGAGCCACTAGTCCATTGGTGAACGTCTGTCAAAAGTAAATGACAAGGTTGAAAGATAAACACCACATACTTCCTCATGAGCTATAAACATTGACACAAATAAGAGATAATAACTTTTGAATTGTTTAAAGGTAGCACATGAAGTATTTACTTGGAATGGCAGGAAATACCACATAGTAGGTAGATATGGTGGACACAAATGGCATAGGTTTTCGCTCAAGGTTTTGGATGCACGAGAAGCATTTCCTCTCAGTACAAGGCTTTGGCTAGCAAGGTTGTTTGAAGCAAACACAAGTATGAACCGGTACAGCAAAACTTACATAAGAACATATTGCAAGCATTATAAGACTCTACACTGTCTTCCTTGTTGTTTGATACGTCTCCAACGTATCGATAACTTCTTATGTTCCATGCTACTTTATTGATGATACCTACATGTTTTATGCACATTATATGTCATATTTATGCATTTTCTGGAACTAACCTATTAACAAGATGCCGAAGAGCCAGTGTTTTCTGCTGTTTTTGGTTTCAGAAATCCTAGTAAGGAAATATTCTCGGAATTGGACGAAACTTTCGCCCAGGGTCCTATTTTTGCACGAAGCTTCCAGAATACCGAAGAGATAACGAAGTGGGGCCACGAGGCAGCCAGAGGGCAGGGCGGCGCGCCTAGGCCCTGGCCGCGCCGACCTACCCCCTAGGCCCCTCGTGTGGCCCCCACGTTGACCTTCCGCCTACTTAAAGCCTCCGTCGCGAAACCCCCGACCGAGAGCCACGATACGGAAAACCTTCCAGAGACGCGCCGCCGCGAATCCCATCTCGGGGATTCAGGAGATCGCCCCGCACCCCGGAGAGGGGATTCATCTCCCGAGGACTCTACACCGCCATGGTCGCCTCCGAGTGATGATGAGTGAGTAGTTCACCCTGGACCATGGGTCCATAGCAGTAGCTAGATGGTCGTCTTCTCCTTGTTGTGCTTCATTGTTGGATCTTGTGAGCTGCCTAACATGATCAAGATCATCTATCTGTAATTCTATATGTTGTGTTTGTCGGGATCCGATGGATAGAGAGTACTATGATTATGGTGATTATCAATCTATTGTTTATGTGTTGTTTATGATCTTGCATGCTCTCCGTTACTAGTAGAGGCTCTGGCCAAGTTTTTACTCTTAACTCCAAGAGGGAGTATTTATGCTCGATAGTGGGTTCATGCCTCCATTGGACAGTGACAGAAAGTTCTAAGGTTGTGGATGTGCTGTTGCCACTAGGGATAAAACATTGATTCTATGTCTAAGGATGTAGTTGTCGATTACATTACGCACCATACTTAATGCAATTGTCTGTTGCTTTGCAACTTAATACTCGAGGGGGTTCGGATGATAACCTGAAGGTGGACTTTTTAGGCATAGATGCAGTTGGATGGCGGTCTATGTACTTTGTCGTAATGCCCAATTAAATCTCACTATATTTATCATATCATGTATATGCATTGTTATGCTTTTCTCTATTTGTCAATTGCCCGACTGTAATTTGTTCACCCAACATGCTTTTATCTTATGGGAGAGACACCTCTAGTGAACTGTGGACCCCGGTCCTATTCTTTACATAGCATACAATCTACTGCAATTGTGTTTACTGTTTTCTTTGCAAACATCTTCCACTCGATACGTTTAATCCTTTGTTACAGCAAGCCGGTGAGATTGACAACCTCACTGTTTCGTTGGGGCAAAGTACTTTGGTTTTGTTGTGCAGATTCCACATTGGCGCAGGAATCCCTGGTGTTGCGCCGCATCACATTTCGCGACCATCAACCTTCAACGTGCTTCTTGGCTCCTACTGGTTCGATTAAACCTTGGTTTCATACTGAGGGAAACTTGCTTCTATACGCATCATACCTTCCACTTGGGGTTCCCAACGGACGTGTGCATCTACGCGTATCAAGCTAAATTTCTGGCGCCGTTGCCGGGGAGATCAAGACACGCTGCAAGGGGAGTCTCCACTTCTCAATCTCTTTAGTTTGTTTTTGTCTTGCTTTATTTTATTTACTACTTTGTTTGCTGCACCTAAACAAAACACAAAAATTAGTTGCTAGTTTTACTTTATTTACTGTCTTGCTCTCTATATCAAAAACACAAAAAAATTAGTTACTTGCATTTACTTTATCTAGTTTGTTTTATTTACCGTTGCTAAAATGAATACCCCTGAAAATACTAAGTTGTGTGACTTCACAAATGCAAATAATAATGATTTCCTATGCACACCTATTGCTCCACCTGCTACTACAGCAGAATTTTTTGAAATTAAACCTGCTTTACTAAATTTAGTCATGAGAGATCAATTTTCTGGTGCTAGTTCTGATGATGCTGCTGCCCATCTCAATAATTTTGTTGAACTTTATGAAATGCAAAAGTATAAAGATGTAGATGGTGATATTATTAAATTGAAAGTGTTTCCTTTCTCATTAAGAGGAAGAGCTAAAGATTGGTTGCTATCTTTGCCTAAGAATAGTATTGATTCATGGACTAAATGCAAGGATGCTTTTATTGGTAGATATTATCCTCCCGCTAAAATTATATCTTTGAGAAGTAGCATAATGAATTTTAAACAATTAGATACTGAACATATTGCTCAAGCATGGGAGAGAATGAAAACTTTGGTAAAGAATTGCCCAACCCATGGACTGACTACTTGGATGATCATCCAAACCTTCTATGCAGGACTAAATTTTTCTTCGCGGAATTTATTGGATTCAGCTGCTGGAGGTACCTTTATGTCCATCACATTGGGGGCGGCTACAAAAATTCTTGATGATATGATGATAAATTACTCTGAATGGCACACGGAAAGAGCTCCACAAGGTAAGAAGGTAAATTCTGTTGAAGAAACCTCTTCCTTGAGTGATAAGATTGATGTGATTATGTCTATGCTTGTGAATGGTAGATCTAATGTTGATCCAAATAATGTTCCTTTAGCTTCATTGGTTGCTCAAGAAGAAAATGTTGATGTGAATTTCATTAAAAATAATAATTTCAACAACAATGCTTATAGGAACAACTATGGTAATACTTATGGAAGATATGAGGAAAGGATGCTAGAAATTGAAAGATCCACTAAAAACTTTATGCAATCGCAATATGAGCAAAATCAATTGTTTACTAAAACTATGAATGAACAATCTACCTTGTTGAAGAATATAGGAAATCAACTTAAAAACTTGAATAGGGAGATTTCTGGGTTGCAAACTAAAATTTCAAATGCTGAAACCCGAATCTCATATATGTCCGCATCGCAATCCTCTTTAATTAATAAAATGGCTGATAAACCTGATGATATTGATAATAAGATTACTACTACAGCAAATGCCATCCAAGTTAGAATTAATGAGAATATAAGATTAATGGCTGAACTGCGTGCTAGGTGGGATAGAGAAGAAAATGAAAAACTAGCTAAAGAGAATAATGTAGCTAAAGTTTGGACTATTACCACCACTAGTAATGCTAATTCTCCACATGTTGCTGCACCTCCTACTATCAATGGTAATATAATTGGTGTTGGCAATGTTTCTACTCCTAATGCAAAGCGCACAAAACTGCCTGAAATTGCTAAAACTGCTGAAACTGCTTGTGATAAAACTGCTGAAATTTTTTCCAACCTTGGGAACAATGATCCCATTGCTGTAGCTCATAATGATTTAGATTTTGATGATTGCCACATCTCTGAAGTTATAAAGTTCTTACAAAAACTTGCTAAAAGTCCTAATGCTAGTGCTATAAATTTAGCCTTTACAAAACATATTACAAATGCTCTCATAAAAGCTAGAGAAGAGAAACTAAAACTTGAAACTTCTATTCCTAGAAAGTTAGGAGATGGTTGGGAGCCCATCATTAAAATGAAATTCAATGACTTTGAATGTAATGCTTTATGTGATCTTGGTGCAAGTATTTCTGTTATGCCTAAAAAGATTTATGATATGCTTGACTTGCCACCATTGAAGAATTGTTATTTGGATGTTAATCTTGCCGATAATGTTAAAAAGAAACCTTTGGGGAGGATTGATAATGTGCATATTACGGTTAACAATAACCTTGTCCCCGTTGATTTTGTTGTCTTGGATATCGAATGCAATGCATCTTGTCCAATTGTGTTGGGAAGACCTTTTCTTCGAACCGTTGGTGCTGTTATTGATATGAGGGAAGGTAATATTAAATATCAATTTCCTCTCAAGAAAGGTATGGAACACTTCCCTAGAAAGAGAATGAAGTTGCCTTTTGATTCTATTATTAGAACAAGTTATGATGTTGATCCTTCATCTCTCGATGTTACTTGATTTGCACTTTCTGCGCCTAGCTGAAAGGCGTTAAAGAAAAGCGCTTATGGGAGACAACCCATGTTTTTACCTACAGCAATTTTTTGTTTTGTTGAGTCTTGGAAGTTGTTTACTACTGTAGCAACCTCTCCTTATCATGTTTTTGTGCCAAGTAAAGTTTCTATGTCAAAGTTGATGTTATATTTGGGATGCGCAGAAACAGCATTGCTGTCTGTCACGAATCTGGGCACAGTTCTCTGTAGAAAATTCTAAAAAATCTGCCAATTTACGAGCGTGATCCTCAGATATGTACGCAACTTTCATTAGTTTTGAGTTTTTCCATTTGAGCAAGTCTAGTGCCAGCTTTAAATTCGTCTTGTTCTGTTTTTGACAGATTCTGCCTTTTATTTCGCATTGCCTCTTTTGCTATGTTGGATTTATTTCTTTGATCCATTAATGTCCAGTAGCATTATGCAATGTCCAGAAGTGAAAATAATGTTTGTGTCACCTCTGAATGAGTGAATTATTAATGATGCACTAACCCTCTAATGAGTTTGCTTGAAGTTTGGTGTGAAGGAAGTTTTCAAGGGTCAAGAGAGGAGAATGATATACTATGATCAAGAGGAGTGAAAGCTCTAAGCTTGGGGATGCCCCCGTGGTTCACCCCTGCATATTTTAAGAAGACTCAGCGTCTAAGCTTGGGGATGCCCAAGGCATCCCCTTCTTCATCGACAACATCATCAGGTTCCTCCCCCGAAACTATATTTTTATTCAATCACATCTTGTGTTCTTTACTTGGAGCGTCGGTTTGTTTTTGTTTTTGTTTTTGTTTGAATAAAATGGATCCTAGCATTCACTTTGTGGGAGAGAGACACGCTCCGCTGTTGCATATGGACACATGTGTCCTTAGGCTTTACTCATAATGTTCAAGGCGAAGTTTCTTCTTCGTTAAATTGTTATATGGTTGGAATTGGAAAATGCTACATGTAGTAATTCTAAAATGTCTTGGATAATGTGATACTTGGCAATTGTTGTGCTCATGTTTAAGCTCTTGCATCATATGCTTTGCACCCATTAATGAAGAAATACATAGAGCTTACTAAAATTTGATTTGCATATTTGGTTTCTCTAAGGTCTAGATAATATCTAGTATTGAGTTTTGAACAACAAGGAAGACGGTGTAGAGTCTTATAATGTTTACAATATGTCTTTTATGTGAGTTTTGCTGCACCTGTTCATCCTTGAGTTTGCTTCAAATAACCTTGCTAGCCTAAACCTTGTATCGAGAGGGAATACTTCTCATGCATCCAAAATCCTTGAGCCAACTACTATGCCATTTGTGTCCACCATACCTACCTACTACATGGTATTTCTCCGCCATTCCAAAGTAAATTGCTTGAGTGCTACCTTTAAAATTCCATCATTCACCTTTGCAATATATAGCTCATGGGACAAAATAGCCTTAAAAACTATCGTAGTATTGAATATGTACTTATGCACTTTATATTTTATTAAGTTGCTTGTTGTGCGATAACCATGTTTCTGGGGAACGCCATCAACTATTGTTGAATATCATGTGAGTTGCTATGCATGTCCGTCTTGTCTGAAGGATCTATCATTTTAGTGGTTGGAGCATGCAAAATTGTTAGAGAAGAACATTGGGCCGCTAACTAAAGCCATGAATCATGGTGGAAGTTTCAGCTTTGGACATATATCCTCAATCTCATATGAGAATAATAATTGTTGCTACATGCTTATGCATTAAAGAGGAGTCCATTATCTGTTGTCCATGTTGTCCCGGTATGGATGTCTAAGTTGAGAATAATCAAAAGCGAGAAATCCAAAATGCGAGCATTCTCCTTAGACCTTTGTACAGGCGGCATGGAGGTACCCCTTTGTGACACTTGGTTGAAACATGGCATGCAAAGATCCGGTAGTCCAAGCTAAGTAGGACGAGGTGCGGGCACTATTAGTATACTATGCATGAGGCTTGCAACTTGTAAGATATAATTTACATAACTCATATGCTTTATTACTACCGTTGACAAAATTGTTTCATGTTTTCAAAATAAAAGCTCTAGCACAAATACAGCAATCGATGCTTTCCTCTTTGAAGGACCATTCTTTTACTTTTATTGTTGAGTCGGTTTACCTATCTCCTTCCACCTTAAGAAGCAAACACTTGTGTGAACTGTGCATTGATTCCTACATACTTGCATATTGCACTTGTTATATTACTTTATGTTGACAATATCCATGAGATATACATGTTATAAGTCGAAAGCAACCGCTGAAACTTAATCTTCCTATGTGTTGCTTCAACACCTTTACTTTGATTTATTGCTTTATGAGTTAACTCTTATGCAAGACTTATTGATGCTTGTCTTGAAAGTACTATTCATGAAAAGTCTTTGCTTTATGATTCAGTTGTTTATTCATGTCATTACCTTTGTTTTGATCGCTGCATTCATTACATATGTTTACAAATAGTATGATCAAGATTATGATGGCATGTCACTTTAAATTATCTTTGTTATCGTTTTTGCTCGGGACGAGCAGAACTAAGCTTGGGGATGCTGATACGTCTCCAACGTATCGATAATTTCTTATGTTCCATGCTACTTTATTGATGATACCTACATGTTTTATGCACATTATATGTCATATTTATGCATTTTCTGGAACTAACCTATTAACAAGATGCCGAAGAGCCAGTTGCTGTTTTCTGCTGTTTTTGGTTTCAGAAATCCTAGTAAGGAAATATTCTCGAATTGGACGAAACTTTCGCCCAGGGTCCTATTTTTGCACGAAGCTTCCATACCGAAGAGATAACGAAGTGGGGCCACGAGGCAGCCGAGGGCAGGGCGGCGGCCCGGCCCTGGCCGCGCCGACCTACCCCCTAGGCCCTCGTGTGGCCCCCGCGTTGACCTTCCGCCTACTTAAAGCCTCCGTCGCGAAACCCCCAGACCGAGAGCCACGATACGGAAAACCTTCCGAGACGCGCCGCCGCGAATCCCATCTCGGGGATTCAGGAGATCGCCCCGCACCCGCCGGAGAGGGGATTCATCTCCCGGAGGACTCTACACCGCCATGGTCGCCTCCGGAGTGATGAGTGAGTAGTTCACCCCTGGACCATGGGTCCATAGCAGTAGCTAGATGGTCGTCTTCTCCTTGTTGTGCTTCATTGTTGGATCTTGTGAGCTGCCTAACATGATCAAGATCATCTATCTGTAATTCTATATGTTGTGTTTGTCGGGATCCGATGGATAGAGAGTACTATGATTATGGTGATTATCAATCTATTGTTTATGTGTTGTTTATGATCTTGCATGCTCTCCGTTACTAGTAGAGGCTCTGGCCAAGTTTTTACTCTTAACTCCAAGAGGGAGTATTTATGCTCGATAGTGGGTTCATGCCTCCATTGAACCTGGGACAGTGACAGAAAGGTTGTGGATGTGCTGTTGCCACTAGGGATAAAACATTGATTCTATGTCTAAGGATGTAGTTGTCGATTACATTACGCACCATACTTAATGCAATTGTTTGTTGCTTTGCAACTTAATACTCGAGGGGTTCGGATGATAACCTGAAGGTGGACTTTTTAGGCATAGATGCAGTTGGATGGCGGTCTATGTACTTTGTCGTAATGCCCAATTAAATCTCACTATATTTATCATATCATGTATATGCATTGTTATGCTTTTCTCTATTTGTCAATTGCCCGACTGTAATTTGTTCACCCAACATGCTTTTATCTTATGGGAGAGACACCTCTAGTGAACTGTGGACCCCGGTCCTACTCTTTACATAGCATACAATCTATTGCAATTGTGTTTACTGTTTTCTTTGCAAACATCTTCCACTCGATACGTTTAATCCTTTGTTACAGCAAGCCGGTGAGATTGACAACCTCACTGTTTCGTTGGGGCAAAGTACTTTGGTTTTGTTGTGCAGATTCCACGTTGGCGCCGGAATCCCTGGTGTTGCGCCGCATCACATTTCGCGACCATCAACCTTCAACGTGCTTCTTGGCTCCTACTGGTTCGATTAAACCTTGGTTTCATACTGAGGGAAACTTGCTTCTATACGCATCATACCTTCCACTTGGGGTTCCCAACGGACGTGTGCATCTACGCGTATCATTGTTCAAACACTTCACCAGAAAATATCTAGACCTTAGAGAGACCAATCATGCAAACCAAATTTCAACAAGCTCTACAGTAGTTCTTCATTAATAGGTGCAAAGTACATGATGCAAGAGCTTAAACATGATCTATTTGAGCACAACAATTGCCAAGTATCAAATTATTCAAGACAATATACCAATTACCACATGAAGCATTTTCTGTTTCCAACCAAATAACAATGAACGAAGCAGTTTCAACCTTCGCCATGAACATTGAAAGTAAAGCTAAGAACACCAGTGTTCATATGAAACAGCGGAGCGTGTCTTTCTCCCACACAAAGAATGCTAGGATCCGAGTTTATTCAAACAAAAACAAAAATAAAAGAAAACAAACGCTCCAAGTAAAGTACATAAGATGTGACGGAATAAAAATATAATTTCACTAGAAGTGACCTGATAAGTTGTCGATGAAGAGGGGGATGCCTTGGGCATCCCCAAGCTTAGATGCTTGAGTCTTCTTGAAATATGTAGGGATGAACCACGGGGCATCCCCAAGCTTAGACTTTTCACTCTTCTTGATCATATTATATCATCCTCTTCTCTTGACCCTTGAAAACTTCCTCCACACCAAACTTAAAACAAACTCATTAGAGGGTTAGTGCATAATAAAAAAAATCACATATTCAGAGGTGACATAATGATTCTTAACACTTCTGGACATTGCACAAAGCTACTGAAAGTTAATAGAACAAAGAAATCCATCAAACATAGCAAAACAGGCAATGCGAAATAAAAGGCAGAATCTGTCAAAACAGAACAGTCCGTAAAGACGAATTTTTCTGGGGCACTTAACAGGCTCAGATGAAAAAGCTCAAATATAATGAAAGTTACGTACATATCTGAGGATCACGCACGTAAATTGGCAGATTTTTTTGATTCTTCTACAGAGAGATCTACGCAAATTCGTGATAGACAGAAATTCTGCGCAGCAATCCAAATCTAGTATCAACTTTACTATTAGAGACTTTACTTGGCACAACAATGCAATAAAGTAAAGATAAGGAGAGGTTGCTACAGTAGTAACAACTTCCAAGACACAACAAAACATTAGCAAAATAAACACATGGGTTATCTCCCAAGAAGTGCTTTCTTTATAGCCATTAAGATGGGCTCAGTAGTTTTAATGATACTCTTGCAAGAAATAAGAGTTGAAGCAAAAGAGAGTATCAAGAAGCAAATTCAAAACACATTTAAGCCTAACCCACTTCCTATGAAAAGGAATCTTGTAAATAAACAAGTCATGTAAGCATAATGAAACAAGCATAGGAAGGCAACACAAGCGCAACTTCAATATTCTCAACATAAAGAGGGGAAACTTAATATTATCAAGATGCATATAACCATATTTCCCTCTCTCATAATAACTTTCAGTAGCATCATGAACAAACTCAACAATATAACTATCACATGAAACATTCTTATCATGAGCTACATGCATAAAATTATTACTCTCCACATAAGCATAGTCATTACTATTAATTGTAGGAGCAAATTCAATAAAATAGTTATCATTATTCTCATCACCATAATCATCATATATAGGAGGCATATTGTAATCATAATTAATTTTCTCCTCAATAGTAGGTGGACTGAAAATATCATATTCATCATTGTAATCATCATAAATTGGAGGCAAAGTATCATCAAAGTAAATTTTCTCCTCCATGCTTGGGGGACTAAAGAGATCATTTTCATCAAAACCGACCTCCCCAAGCTTAAATTCTTCCATAGTATTAGCAATAATAGTGTTCAAAGAGTTCATGCTAATAACATTGCTACAACTATTTTGCAAACAAAGTTCCATGGGTTTTTTAATTCTCTCTTCAAACACATCATGTCCTAGTACAAGATAAAGTTCATAAAGATCTCTAATTTTTTTTGTTGTTTTCCATTGAGCCTAACTAGTGAAAATAAAAAAAAGAAACAAAAAGATATAATTGCAGAATCTAAAGGAGATAGCTTCGAGCACTCACACACCGACAACAGTGCTAGGAAATAGCTTAGTAGTCGGAGGATGTGAGTACCTTTTACCTTACCTCCCCAGCAACGGCGCGAAAAATAGCTTGATGTCTACGCACGCTTCTATTCCTCAGACAGTGTTGGGCCTCCAAGAGCGAGGCTTGTAGGACAGCAGCAAGTTTCCCTTAAGTGGATCACCCAAGGTTTATCGAACTCGGGGAGGTAGAGGTCAAAGATATTCCTCTCAAGCAACCCTGCAATTAAGATACAAGAAGTCTCTTGTGTCCCCAACACACCTAATACACTTGTCAGATGTATAGGTGCACTAGTTCGGCGCAGGTGGTACAGATGAATATGAGTGGTAATAACAATCTGAAATAAATATGGCAGCAAGTAAACATTCAGTAGAACAGTAAGTAAGCGGTGTTTGTAGTATTGGAAACAAGGCCTAGGGATCCTAATTTCACTAGTGGACACTCTCAACATTGCAATCATAATTGAATATAAATAAGCACTTCATTATGCTATTCCGAATTACTCTCTAGCGGGATAACGAACACTAATTCACCGTGTAGGGCTGCAAAGCAAACCTTAAAGATGTATTCCCAAGTACTAATGAACACCCACGCTGTCACTTTGAGCATTCATAGGAGGTACTAACACACCACAATTTCATAGAGACATCCAACTCAAATCATAACCCAGTGAACAAGTATTCTGTGAAATATAGCCTAAGAGACCCACACGATGCACACACTGTCACCTTTACACACGTGGGACAAGGAGTCTCCGGAGATCACATAAGTAAAATCCACTTGAATAGCATAAGACATCTAGATTGCAAAGCTCACGATCACATAGATGAACAAATAAGTATTAATCTCAAACACTCTCTTGTTGGATGACAAACACCATTCATTGTATAGGGCTACAAGAGCTCCCTCAAGCCGGAGTTAACAAGCTCCACAACATACAGAATTCATATTTAAGTAACCTCTAGAGTGCATAATAGACAAGAGTAACATCTACACATTCATATAGATCACATCATGGGAGAGAGATGAACCACATAGCTACCGGTAGAGCCCTTAGCCTCGGGGGAGAACTACTCCCTCCTCATCATGGGAGACAGCAACGACGATGAAGATGGCGGTGATGTCGATGGAGATGGCTTCCGGGGAACTTCCCGTCCCGGCGGCGTGCCGAAACAGAGACTTCTGTCCCCCGAACTTGACTTCGCGATGGCGGCGGCTGCGTAACTTTTCTCGTCCCGTGGCATATGTTTTTAGGGCTTTCGAGGCGGAGGCAATATATAGGCGGAAGGGCAGCCTCGGAGGAGCCAGGGGGTGGCCCCCCATAGGCTGGCGCGCCCCCCCTCTTGGCCGCGCCGCCATGTGGGGTGGGCCGCCCAGGGCTCCCCTCTGGTCCCTCTTTGGCTCTCTAGAAGCTTCCGTGAAATATAAGATCTTGGGCTTTCGTTTCGTCCAATTCCGAGAATATTTCCTGTGTAGGATTTTTGAAACCAAAAACAGCAGAAAACAGGAACTGGCGCTTCGGCATCTTGTTAATAGGTTAGTGCCGGAAAATGCATCAAAACAATATAAAGTATGAATAAAACATGTAGGTATTGTCATAAAACTAGCATGGAACATAAGAAATTATAGATACGTTGGAGACGTATCACATCCCCAAGCTTAGATGCTTGAGTCTTCTTGCAATATGCATGGATGAACCACGGGGGCATCCCCAAGCTTAGACTTTTCACTCTTCTTGATCATATTATATCATCCTCCTCTCTTGACCCTTGAAAACTTCCTCCACACCAAACTCAAAACAAACTCATTAGAGGGTTAGTGCATAATAAAAAATTCACATGTTCAGAGTGGACACAATCAATCTTAACACTTCTGGACATTGCCCAAAGCTACTGAAAGTTAATGGAACAAAGAAATCCATTCAACATAGCAAAAGAGGCAATGTGAAATAAAAGGCAGAATCTGTCAAAACAGAACAGTCCGTAAAGACGAATTTATTAGAGGCACTTAACATGCTCAGATGAAAAAGCTCAAAACTAATGAAAGTTGCGTACATATCTGAGGATCACGCACGTAAATTGGCAGATTTTTTTGATTCTTCTACAGAGAGATCTACGCAAATTCGTGACAGACAACAAATCTGTTTCTGCGCAGAAATCCAAATCTAGTATCAACTTCCTATTAGAGACTTTACTTGGCACAACAATGCAATAAAATAAAGATAAGGAGATGTTGCTACAGTAGTAACAACTTCCAAGACACAACAAAACAGTAGCAAAATAAAAACATGGGTTATCTCCCAAGAAGTGCTTTCTTTATAGCCATTAAGATGGGCTCAGTAATTTTAATGATGCTCGCGCAAGAAATAAGAGTTGAAGCAAAAGAGAGCATCAAGAAGCAAATTCAAAACACATTTAAGCCTAACCCACTTCCTATGAAAAGGAATCTTGTATACAAATAAATTCATGAAGAACAAAGTGACAAGCATAGGAAGATAAAACACGAGTAACTTCAAAATTCTCAACATAAAGAGGGGAAACTTAATATTATTAAGATGCATATAACCATGTTTCCCTCTCTCATAGTAACTTTCGGTAGCATCATGAACAAACTCAACAATATAACTATCACATGAAACATTCTTATCATGAGACACATGCATAAAATTATTACTCTCCACATAAGCATGGTCAATTTTATTAGTAATAGTGGGAGTAAAACTACCATAACCATCATTGTAATCATCATAAATTGCAGACATGGTATAATCATAATAAACTTTATCCTCCATAGTAGGTGGCACCAAAATACCACTATCATTATAATCATCATAAATGGGAGGCAAAGTATCATCAAAGTAAATTTTCTCCTCAAAACTTGGGGAACTAAAAAGATCATTTTCATCAAAACCGACCTCCCCAAGCTTAAATTCTTCCATAGCATTAGCAATAATAGTGTCCAAAGAGTTCATGCTAATAACATTGCTAAAACTATTTTGCAAACAAAGTTCCATGGGTTTTTTAATTCTCTCTTCAAACACATCATGTCCTAATTCAAGATAAAGTTCATAAAGATCTCTAATTTTGTTGTTGTTTTCCATTAAGCCTAACTAGTGAAAATAAAAACAAGAAACAAAAAGATATAATTGCAGGATCTAAAGGAAATAGCTTCGAGCACTCACACACCGGCAAACAGTGCTAGGAAATAGCTTAGTAGTCGGAGGATGTGAATACCTTTTACCTTACCTCCCCCGGCAACGGCGCCAAAAAATAGCTTGATGTCTACGTGTGCTTCTATTCTTGTAGACAGTGTTGGGCCTCCAAGAGCAGAGGTTTGTAGAACATCATCAAGTTTCCCTTAAGTGAATCACCCAAGGTTTATCGAACTCAGGGAGGTAGAGGTCAAAGATATTCCTCTCAAGCAACCCTGCAATTAAGATACAAGAAGTCTCTTGTGTCCCCAACACACCTAGTACACTTGTCAGATGTATAGGTGCACTAGTTCAGCGAAGAGATATTAAAACGCAGGTGGTATAGATGGTGGTAAACGGTAATTGTGATCTGAAGTAAATATTGCAGGAAGTAAAGATGCAGTAAAACAGTAAATAAGCGATGTTTGCAGTATTTGGAAACAAGGCCTAGGGATCCTACTTTCACTAGTGGACACTCTCAACATTGCAATCATAATTGAATATAAATATAAGCACTTCATCATACTACTCTCCTGTTGAATAAAGAACTCAAATTCATTGGGCAAGTGTGCAAAAGCACACCTCAAAGGCGTATTCACAAGTACTAATAAACACCCCACACCGTCACCGTGAGCATTCATAGGAGGTACTAACACACCACAATTCATAAGGGAGTTACACACGGCGCACACACTGTCACCATTACACCGAGGTCACAGTAACTCCAAAGTTCACATAATAAAACACTTGAATAGCATATGACATCTAGATTGCAAAGCCTATGATCACATAGATGAACAAATAAGTACTACTCTCAAACACTCTCTTGTTGGATAACAAACACCATTCATTGTGTAGGGCTACAAGAGCTCCCTCAAGCCGGAGTAAACAAGCTCCACAACTTCATAAAGGAAACACACACGATGCACACACTGTCACCATTACACCATGGGAGTGAATCCGGAGTTCATATTAAAGTAACCTCTAGAGTGCATAATAGACAAGAGTAACATCTACATATTCATAAAGATCACACCATGGGAGAGAGATGAACCACATAGCTACCGGTAGAGCCCTCAGCCTCGGGGGAGAACTACTCCCTCCTCATCATGGGAGACAGCGGCGATGAAGATGGCGGTGGTGTCGATGGAGATGGCTTCCGGGGGCAATTCCCCGTCCTGGCGGCGTGCCGGAACAGAGACTTCTGTCCCCCGAACTTGGCTTTGCGATGGCGGCGGCTGCATAACTTTTCTCGTCTCGTGGCTTATTTTTTAAGGGTTTTCGCGACGGAGAGACTTTATAGGCGGAAGGGCAGCCTCGGAGGGGTCCCGAGGGTCCCACACCATAGGGGGCGCCCCCCCTTGGCCGCGCCGCCATGTGGGGTGGGGCCCCCTTGGCTCCCCTCTGGCCCCTCTTCGGTGCTCTGGAACCTTCCGTGAAATATAAGATCGTGGGCTTTGTTTCGTCCAATTCCGAGAATATTCTGTAAGATTTCTGAAACCAAAAACAGCAGAAACTGGCACTTCGGCATCTTGTTAATAAGTTAGTTCCGGATAATGCATAAAAACATCATAAAGTATGAACAAAACATGCAGGTATTACCATAAAACTAGCATGGAACATAAGAAATTATAGATACGTTTGAGACGTATCAGTAAGTTATGGGTTTGGAAAATTACGAGTAATGAGCTAGGTCCGAACCAATGCTGACATGGGAAACACCTTTCGTCATTGCACTTATCTTTGAGTTGATCATCCTGTTTTTCGGCTGCTTGATAGTTGTCTCTTGCGAAATGAAGGGGATTATCAAATAAAGACTAGAGTATGCATATATGTTAGAGAAGTGCAATGGGGCACTAACCAAAGCCATGCCTAATCATGGTGAAAGTTTCAGCACGAGCATCCTCAAATAGGAAGAGATAAAAGAAAGAGAGAAGAAAAAAAAATAGTGGAAAAAGAAAGACAGAAAAATAAAGAAAAAGAAAGACAAACAGAGAGAAAAAAGTGAGAGAGATATTTTTAGAGAGGATGCTCACAAGATTGTTTTCTATGTTGTCCCGGTATGGATGGCCTATAAGTTGAGACTCAAAATATCCTTAGGTCCTTTGTACATGTGGGTATGGAGGTACCCCTTTATATTATTATTATTGGTTAAAACAATATGTGAAAGGTCTATGATAATCTAAAGTTGAGTAGCACGAGCTATGACTTGTTAGTGGTCAAGGGCATGAGGCGCTTACTTATAAGATGTCAAACACATGAATCATGGGTATCTCTATAACAAAGAGATAAGTGGGAGCCCCATCCTTATTATTATTGTTTACATGAATTGCATAGCTCAAAATTTCACTTTATGCTCTCCTTTACCTTTTTATTATATTGGAGGAATATGATACCCCCAAGTGCAACGGATCACCGCAGTACAATTCGATAATTATTTGAGTGTCGAACCCACGAGGAGCTGAAGGTAAACTATCTATTCTCTAAAGCCCTATAACCCACTTATATGGCCTTCTATGCGAAGCTAGGAGATATGGTGTGTGTGTGTAGAGGTTTCTACTATAAACTATATGTGTTGAAAATAAAATGCAAGAAGTGAAATGATACGTCCAAAACGTATCTACTTTCCCGAACATTTTTGCTATTGTTTTGCCTCTAATTTGTGTATTTTGGATGCAACTAACATGGACTAACTCTGTTTTCAGCAGAACTTCTCTGGTGTCTCGTTTTTGTGCAGAAATCCAACTTTCAGGAAAATCTTCGGAATTTATGCGAAAGGTCCTATTTTCCCAGAATATTGGCGAGAAGGGCAAGCCAGGTGGAGGCCCGAGGCCCCACACACTAGGCCGGCGCGGCCCCCAGGGGCGCGCCGCCTATTGTGTGGCCGCCTTGGCTGGCCCCCGACGCCCTCCTTTGGACTACTTAACGCCTCGACCTAAAAACGCACGGAGAGAAGTCGAAGTCACCGAAACCATCCAGACGCCGCCACCATCGCAAACTCCGTCTCGGGACCAGAAACTCCGTTGGCACTCGCCGGGACGGGGAATTGGAGGAGATCATCGCCATCATCACCACCGACGCCTCTCCATCGACCAGCCTGACACGTCTCCAACGTACCTATAATTTCTGATGTTCCATGCTTGTTTTATGACAATACTTACATGTTTTGCTTGCACTTTATAATGTTTTTATGCGTTTTTGAACTAACCTATTAACAAGATGCCACAGTGTCAGTTCCTGTTTTCTGTTGTTTTTGGTTCCAGAAAGGCTGTTCGGGCAATATTCTCGGAATTCGACGAAACGAAGACCAAAGATCATAATTCACCGAGACGGACCAGGACACCGAAGGGTAGTCAGAGGGGAGGCCTGGGGCCCCCACACCATAGGGCCGCGCGGGCCAGCCCCTGGCCGCGCCGGCCTATGAGGAGGGCACCCTGTTGCCCCTCCGACTCCGACTCTTCGCCTATTTAAGCCGTCCTGACCTAAAACATCGATACAAATTGACGAAACTCCAGAAAGACTCCAGGGGCGCCGCCGCCATCGCGAAACTCCAATTCGGGACAGAATCTCTGTTCGGCACGCCGGGACGGGGAAGTGCCCCGGAAGCCATCTCCATCGACGCCACCGCCTCCATCATGCTCCGTGAGTAGTTCCCCCATGGACTACGGGTTCTAGCTGTAGCTAGTTGGTATACTCTCCCCCATGTACTTCAATACAATGATCTCATGAGCTGCCTTACATGATTGAGATTCATCTGATGTAATCGGTGTTGTGTTTGTTGGGATCCGATGGATTGTTACGTTATGATTGTCTATCTACAAAGTTTGTGAAGTTATTGTTGCTGCAATCTTGTTGTGTTTAATGCTTGTCACTAGGGCCCGAGTGGCATGATCTTAGATTTAAGCTTTATACTTATTGCTTAGATTGTATCTACAAGTTGTATGCACATGTCTATGTCCGGAACCAAAGGCCCCAAAGTGACAGAAATTGGGACAACCGGAGGGGAAGGCTTAGATATGAGGATCACATGTTTTCACGGAGTGTTAATGCTTTGTTCGGTGCTCTATTAAAAGGAGTACCTTAATTTCCAGATTCCCTAGAGGCCCTGCCACCGCTGGTAGGACAAAAGATGTTGTACAAGTTTCTCATTGCGAGCACGTATGACTATATATGGAAAACATGCCTACATGATCAATAGACTTGATGTTCTGTCTTAATGCTTTTTCAATCCTATCAATTGCCCAACTGTAATTTGTTCACCCAACAATTGTTATTGGAGAGTTACCACTAGTGTAGATAGCTGGGAACCCCGGTCCATCTTTCATCATCATATACTTGTTCCTACATGTCATTGGAAGTAGTATCAACTATTTTCTGGTGCCATTGCTCTCATATTATGCTATCTGTGTTATCCATTACTGCTCTCATATTACTGCTTTCACATCAACCCCGTTACTAGTGCTTTTCCGTTGAATTGACAACTCAGTTGTTAAGGCTTATAAGTATTCTTTACCTCCCCTTGTGTCGAATCAATAAATTTGGGTTTTACTTCCCTCGAAGACTGTTGCGATCCCCTACACTTGTGGGTTATCACAGCCATGTTTCCCCATCCATGTGTGAGTAATTCCCCCGCTGTAGGCTGAAGGGGATGGTAGGGATTGGATGAGATTGGTCATGTAATAGTCATAAGATTGTTAGGGCATGGTGCCTAGTATCCGTAGATGTTACTTTTATGATATTGTTGCAACTTGTTATGCTTAATGCTTGTCACTAGGGCCCGAGTGCCATGATCTCAGATCTGAACATGTTATTGATTCATGAAGATATTCGTTGTTTATGATCTTACCTGCAAGTTGTATACACATGTTGCTGTCCGGAACCCGAGGCCCCAAAGTGACAGAAATTGGGACAACCGGAGGGGAAGGCGGTGATGTGAGGATCACATGTGTTCACGGAGTGTTAATGCTTTGCTCCGGTACTCTATTAAAAGGAGTACCTTAATATCCAATAGTTTCCCTAGAGGCCCGGCTGCCACCGGCTGGTAGGACAAAAGATGTTGTGCAAGTTTCTCATTGCGAGCACGTACGACTAAATATGGAACACATGCCTATTGATTGATTAGTACTTGGATACCGTTTTATTATTATCTGCAAATGCCCTGCCTTGATTGTTACATGAGTTTCTCTCATCCATGCAACGCCCGTTCATCCATCCCCGTGCCTACAGTATTTTAATCCTGTTGTTTACTATAATCACTACTGCTGTCTTTGTTACTCTCGTCTGTTATTTCACTACTGCTATGCTATAAAACTGTTACTATCGATAAACTCTTGCGAGCAAGTCTGTTTCCAGGTGCAGCTGAATTGACAACTCCCTGTTAAGGCTTTCAAGTATTCTTTGTCTCCCCTTGTGTCGAATCAATAAATTGGGTTTTACTTCCCTCGAAGACTGTTGCGATCCCCTATACTTGTGGGTCATCAAGACTATTTTCTCGTTGCCGGGGAGCATAGCTTTATTTGGAAGTTCACTTGGATTGATATTGTTCGCTGCAAATTCTCCATCATGGGTAAACCTCGCGATACTAAGGTCGCCATATTACCATCCACTACAAGAAAAGGTACAACTCGAGTACCCTGCTGCTCTTGATTCACCATCCGTGATAAGTAAACTTGTTTCACCACCACAAGCTTCAAATGCTGGTACTTCTGCTGAATCTGAAAATTCTTATAATTGTGATGATGCTTCTACTGTGCTTGATAATGATGGTTCGTTAGGATCTTTTCTAGATGCTACAATTGCTAGGTCTAGACAAATTGAAAATACTGAAACTCCTAATGAAAATGCTGCTACACCTGTTAATTCACCTGAGTCTGTTGAATGCTCTAGTGATGATCTTGATGAAGATTATGTGGATCTTGATGATGATTTTATTGAAAAATGCAATGCAACTACTGATGCAAGAAAAATTAAAAAGTTGCTTGCAGAACATACTGTTAGATATAAACTGTCTCCTGATCCAAAATTTGCCACATCTTCTATAAACATTAAGGATAAAGATTATGATTTTTCTCTTGATCTATCTCATATAGCTATTGTTGAGAAAACACCCTTTTGTGGTACTGAAAAAGAAAGTGTTGTTGAACACATGATTGAGCTATCTACTCTGAGTAGCTTGTTTTCTGATGATGTTAAGAAGCGTACTTACTTTGTTGCTAAAATTTTTCCATTCTCATTAAAGGATGATGCAAAACTTGGTATAATAGTTTGCCACCTGATTCCATTAATAGTCCAAAAGAATTGCTTGATGTTTTCTTCTGGAAATATTTTCCTGCTAGTGCTCAACATATTGCTTTGCAGAGAATTTATAATTTTGATCAGGAAGATGGAGAGAAATTGCCTGAAGCTTGGGCGAGATTTTGCTCTCTTATTATAGCTCGGCCTGGACATGATTTGGAAAAGCATGATTTACTTGATATATTCTATAGTGGACTAACCATTGAGTCTAGGGCATACCTGGATAGTTGTGCTGGTTGTGTTTTCAGGAAAAGAACTCCAGACGATGCTGAAGAATTATTGGCTAAAATAGGCCTAATCATGATGATTGGACTACACCTGAACCAACCCCGACACCAATACTGAAGAAGAGGGGTATGATTAAATTAAATGATGAAGATATGAGGGAAGCTAAGAAGTCTCTTAAAGAGAAGGGTATTAAACCTGAAGATGTGAAGAATTTACCTCCTATAGAAGATTTATGTAAGATAACTCCCCTTCATCCATGATTGAGGTACACTCTCTTCAACGCTTTACTAGGGAAGATATTCCGTATTCAAAACCTCCCGCACAATGCTTAGATGAGTTTGATAATTATATTGTTAAGCAAAATAATTTTAATATGAGAGTAGAGAATCATTTAATGGAAAATTCTCGTGCTATTAGTGAATTGCATGATATTGTGGAGAGAACCTCCAATGATGTTAAGATGCTTGTTAAACATTTTCATATGGTTCAAAATCAAATTGATCAACTCACTAAAGTGCAAAATGACTTGTTGGAAAATAATTCTAAAGAAAAACATACTTATGAAGTAACAACTAGAGGTGGTGTTTCTACCCAGGATCCTCTATATCCTGAGGGACATCCCAAAAGAGTTGAACAAGATTCTCAACGAACTAAAACTAGTGCTCCATCTAAGAAAAAGAAAAAGAAACATAAGAATGTTGTAGAATCCTCTGAACCTGTTAATGATCCTAATAGTATTTCTATTTCTGATGCTGAAACTGAAAGTGGTAATGAACATGATAAAGATAATGATAAGAATGATGCTTCTGATAAAGAAGAGGTTGAAAATGAACCTGAAAAGCATGTTAAAAATAAAAAGTATACTAAAGAAGATTTTATTGCTGAGAAACATGGTAATGAAAGAGAACCTTGGGTTCAAAAGCAAATGCCTTTTCCTGCTAAGAAACTAAAATCAAAGGAAGAAGAACATTATAATAAATTTTGTGATTGGATGAAACCATTATTCTTGCAAATCCCTTTGACTGATGCTATTAAATTGCCTCCTTATTCAAAGTATATGAAAGATATTGTCACTAACAAAAGGAAAATTCCTAATGAGGAGATTTCCACTATGCTTGCTAATTATTCTTTCAATGGCAAGGTTCCAAAGAAGCTTGGCGACCCAGGTATACCGACTATTCCTTGTTCTATTAAGAATAATTATGTTAGAACTGCTCTATGTGATTTGGGAGCAGGAGTTAGTGTGATGCCTTTTTCTCTTTATAAGAGACTTTATTTAGATAAGTTGATACCGACTGATATATCTTTGCAAATGGCTGATAAATCTACTGCTATTCCTATTGGTGTATGTGAGGATGTTCCTGTTCAAGTTACTCAAAACTGCTTGATATTAACTGATTTTGTTGTGTTGGAAATGCCTGAAGATGATAATATGTCCATTATTCTTGGGAGACCCTTTCTTAATACTGCAGGGGCTGTTATTGATTGCAATAAAGGAAAAGTCACTTTTAATGTTGATGACAAGGAACATACTGTCTATTTTCCCAAGAAGACTGATAAAATATGTGGAGTTAATACAATTTCCAATTCAAGAACGGTCCAAGTGGGAGTTATTGATTGTCCTATATATGATCCTAAAGAAGGATATCAAACTATTATGATTGGATCCGCATCAATACAATATAAGGTAATATGATTGATTTGAGGTTTATTTCTTCTTATGACATGTAAAATTATTTGGTGGCAAGACTTGATCAACCTTGTTAACAAGTACATTTTATATGCATAGAAGAGCTAAACAACATTTCTTTCTTCCTCCACTTGATCTACTTGCTGTAGCACTTTTATTTTGCAATATGCTTAAGTTAATTAGAAATTTCAAAATCTTTTTCTGCCCAGAAATAATAAGTTTAACACCCAGAAATGTGCATTTTTCAAAGTTTTCAAAAATTTGCAAAAATTATACCATTGGTCCTATTTTTCGACGAGGCACCTGGGAACACCTGGGGATGACCAGTGGGGCACCCCAGGTGGCACCCCACAGCGCGGCCAGCAAGGGGGCGCGCCACCCTGTTGTGTGGGGCCCTCCTTGCTCCACCACTTCATCTCTTTCACTCATTGCACTCTCTCTCCCGAAAAACTCGTACTCATTTTCTCTCACTCGCGTTTCTGCTCAAGAGCTCAAGATTTCTTGATCTCTTTGCTCAGCCCAGATTTCTGTCTGAAATTTGGCACATTTGCTCTCCGGTATGTGACTCCTCCGATTATCCAAGTAGAATTTTGTTTGGTTGAGTATATCTTGAATATTTTGCTGCTGTAGATAACATGTTTAGTGAGCTTGCATGCTTGTTCTAAGTTGTAAGAATTAGTTTTGATGCATGTTTAGTACTCTAGCAAGTTCCTATGGTAGTATCCCTCAATTATATGTCACCAAATCAAATTTTATAATGTTTGTTGAAAAATTTCAGAAAATGGAGTGGAATAGTCATCAACTAAATCAACAAGAATTGGAGGTGCAACAAGTCATGAGAGTTAACCGCGAGGAGGGAGTATACCCCTCTTACTACCCGTGCACAGATTTTATGAGAAGTGCAGGAATCTTGCGAGATGTTCAGGATCTAATCTTCCGTGCAGGATTGAATGATTTTGTTGTTGGTGAACCATGCCAATATGCAAAATTGACTATGTCTGTAGTGCAAGATTTTGCATTCAATTGGTCTCAATCTAACCCCATGGTTCGGTACAAAATTTATAATAAAACTGTCAACTTGCCTTTCAATGATTTCTGTGCAGCCATTAGAGTGCCGCAATGGGGATCGTGCGAGAAGATGAGGGGATCGCCGCAAGAGCTCTTGAATCTCTACAAGATGATTTGTCATGGAAGAAGATTCTCAGAGGATGGTGGTAAAATCAGTAGTATTCAATTCCCAGCTATTCGTTACTTTGCTTATTTCATCACCAAGTGTGTTCTTGCTAGAAAGAATTCAAGTAAGTTATCTATCCAAGATTTAGCTTTCCTAGCTGCTGCATTACAAGGTGATAAGACTTATAACTTGGGAGCTTTGATAGCCTATAGACTTTCTACTAACCGTGAGAGGGGAGGAATTTGCGGAGGTCTCATCGCCTCTCGTTTATTAGCTATGCATGGTGTAGAACCTCACCATCTTGATATTCAGCTTTCCGTAGAGAAACTTGATATAGTCTCCATGATTAAACATGAATTTGTTTCTGACTCGTCTTACTTGAGTAACCTGTTTTACAAGATAACATTTTATAAGAAAACTTGGAGAACAACTAAGAAAACTGAAAAGTTAGTACGATTGCCTACACCTGTTTTGTTTAACTTTGATTCCAGGAAGAGTTGGTCAGTCACAGAAGGAGAACTGAATGCATACTTGGAGGGAGATGGCCATCAGGCAAGAGGCGGCACGGAGGAGGCCGAGGAACACCTCGACTCGTCATCCGATGCAGCGAGCTCCTCGCATCGACATTACGGTCATACGGAGCCTCCGCGTTATTCTTCTGCACAAGAACATTATTATGATCACGCCATGTACGATTCGTCGGCGTGGAACCCTGACCCTCGCTGGGGTTGATCTCCACTTAGGCAAAAGCTTAAGCTTGGGGGGAGGTATACCGGCATCACTCATTCTTTGCATATTATGGTTGTTGGATACTTGTATATACTTGTTTAGCTTCTTGAAGTGGTTTTCTAATAAGAGGGAGATGATATTTGGGGAAGTGCTGCCCGAAAACAGATTCTGGGCTGTTACTAAAAAAATTCGTGTGCACAGCCAGAACGTTATTTTGAGTTGAAATTTTTTATGCAGGTTCCCCAAATTGTTATCTAACTTTCATTAGTTGAACACTTTTCGAACTGAGCAACGTAAGATTTTTGTAAAAATCGATTTCTGTATGTTGTCAGGTTTTGGCAGATTTCTGCCATCCTGCTTTTCTGTGTTTCTTCTAGTTTTCATTCTCTTGTTTTTGTTTTGTTTCTTTCCTAAAACACAAAAAGACCAAAAATATTTCTGTTGTTTCTCTTTACCATTTGTTATTTTGGTTTCTTGCTTTATTTGCTATCGTTGGTTTGCTATAAGAAAATCCAAAAAGATTTTGACTTGTTTGCTTGTTTCCTTTTGTTCTTGTTTCCAATTCGAAAACACCAAAAATATTTGCTGTTCTTCTTTGGTTTTGTAAAGTTCATTATGGAGTTCAGCGGTCTTCGGTGGTTGGAGCTGGGTTTTCATTCCATATTATTCAAGCTACACAAGTGAAAGGCAATAATGACGATCAACAACAATCCGACTGTGGTGAGAGGCTGGTATGAACTCTATTTGTTTTCATTTTTGTACATATACTCATCCATGTGAGCATGCTTAGTTGGTTCATATGAGGTATATGTCAATTAAGTAGTTCATGATCTCTCATGTTTAGCTCCAATCTATTAATTTGAGTAGCATGTCATAAATATTTGCTTGTATTGCTTTATTCATAGATAGATATGACATTGTGGTATCCTCCTCTGAATAATTCGCTTGAATTGACTTGGCACATGCTCACGCATGCATATGACTGAACAAAAGTCAATTAAGCCTCGATGATTTATTTTGCCTCAGAGTTCTTGTATCACTTTTATGCCTCTGGTTAATTTATTTTGCCGCAAGCATGATTATGACAATATGCTCTCTTGATTGTCGCTCCCGTCTATTGCTAGCCTTCATTTGTACTGAGCGGGAACGCTGCTCGTGCTTCCAAACCCCTGAAACCAAGTTATTCCAGAGTGTCCACCATAAATACCTATGCATGGCATTTCAAACCATTCCAAGTAAATTCTCATGTGCTACCTTTAAAACCTTCAAAATGCTTCTAAATTTGTGTTTATGTCTTATAGCTCATGAAGAAGTATGTGGTGTTTATCTTTCAATCTTGTCATTTACTCCGGACGGACTTTCACCAATGGACTAGTGGCACATCCACTTATCTAATAATTTTGCAAAAAGAGCTGGCAACGGGGTTCCCAGCCCCAATTAACTAACTTTCATAAATTTACAAATAGACACTCCTCCATGGTATGTGATTGTTGGTCGGCACCCGAGGATTCGGTTAGCCATGGCTTGAGAAAGCAAAGGTGGGGAGGAGTGTCATATAAATAAAACTAAAATAAAAAGGCACTCCTTCATGGTATGAGATTGTTGGCAGGCACCCGAGGATTCGGTTAGCCATGGTTTGTGAAAGCAAGGTTGGAAGGAGTGCCACCCAAAAATAAAATTTCATGGGAGCCGCTCTTGGAAGTCCGGTTGATGAGGTAGTTAGAGTACCCATTACCATTCGTTGACAACAACAAACACCTCTCAAAACCATTTTACTTCTGTCTTTAGAAAAATGAAAAGCTCTAGCACATGTTAATCCCTTTCCCTCTGCGAAGGGTCAATCTTTTACTTTTACATTGAGTCTCCATCTTTTCTTTGAGTACTTTCTTGAGAGCACAACTGTCATTCTTAGTATAATATGCTTGTCCCAAAATATGATTAATTTGTGGTATAACTTTGATGCTTTTATCTTTGATAATCTCTACTTCTAGTCTTTCCATGAACTTCAAAGGTGCCCGGGCATTTATGTTTTGCTGTACAAATACGGGCAAGCGAGATACCACTTTATCATATCCTTTTATGAACATTGCAATCCCGCTGATAGACATGATTCATGATGCTTATTATTAATTTGTTGGTACCTGTTCCATGATTGATATAGCTATTAGATGATTTTATTTGCATGTATCTTATTATGAATTGCTTAAGTACTTGCCATATCATGAGAATATTTACATCATATGAGCAAATGTGTTCGCGAAAGTTCTTTTATCGCACTCAGTTGTTAACTGAATTGCTTGAGGACAAGCAATAAGCTAAGCTTGGGGGAGTTGATACGTCCAAAACGTATCTACTTTCCCGAACACTTTTACTATTGTTTTGCCTCTAATTTGTGTATTTCGGATGCAACTAACACGGACTAACGCTGTTTTCAGCAGAACTGCTCTGGTGTCTCGTTTTTGTGCAGAAATCCAACTTTCAGGAAAATCCTCGGAATTTATGCGAAAGGTCCTATTTTCCCAGAATATTGGCGGAGCCAGAAGGGCAAGCCAGGTGGAGGCCCGAGGCCCCCACACACTAGGCCGGCGCGGCCCGAGGGGGCGCGCCGCCCTATTGTGTGGCCGCCGGCTGGCCCCCGACGCCCTCCTTTGGACTACTTAACGCCTCGACCTAAAAACGCAGAGAGAAGTCGAAGTCGCGAAACCATCCAGACGCCGCCACCATCGCGAAATCCGTCTCGGGACCGAAACTCCGTTCCGGCACCTTGCCGGACGGGGAATTGGAGGAGATCATCGCCATCATCACCACCGACGCCTCTCCATCGACCAACCATGTTTCCCCCATGTGTGAGTAATTCCCCCGCTGTAGGCTGAAGGGGATGGTAGGGATTGGATGATATTGGTCATGTAATAGTCATAAGATTGTTAGGGCATGGTGCCTAGTATCCGTAGATGTTACTTTTATGATATTGTTGCAACTTGTTATGCTTAATGCTTGTCACTAGGGCCCGAGTGCCATGATCTCAGATCTGAACATGTTATTGATTCATGAAGATATTCGTTGTTTATGATCTTACCTGCAAGTTGTATACACATGTTGCTGTCCGGAACCCGAGGCCCCAAAGTGACAGAAATTGGGACAACCGGAGGGGAAGGCGGTGATGTGAGGATCACATGTGTTCACGGAGTGTTAATGCTTTGCTCCGGTACTCTATTAAAAGGAGTACCTTAATATCCAGTAGTTTCCCTAGAGGCCCGGCTGCCACCGGCTGGTAGGACAAAAGATGTTGTGCAAGTTTCTCATTGCGAGCACGTACGACTAAATATGGAACACATGCCTATTGATTGATTAGTACTTGGATACCTTTATTATTATCTGCAAATGCCCTGCCTTGATTGTTACATGAGTTTCTCTCATCCATGCAACGCCCGTTCATCCATCCCCGTGCCTACAGTATTTTAATCCTGTTGTTTACTATAATCACTACTGCTGTCTTTGTTACTCGCTGCGTTATTTCACTACTGCTACTACTATAAAACTGTTACTACCGATAAACTCTTGCGAGCAAGTCTATTTCCAAAGCAGCTGAACAACCCACTTATAGGCTTTCTATGTGTCTTGTCTCTTGTGTGTCAATAAAGGTTTTTACTAGAAACTATAAGTGTTGAAATTAAAATGCAAGACAAGTAAAGTGCAATAAAGTAAAATGCAATGAGATGAAGTGAAGTGAAGTGGAGTAACTCAAGAGAGCAAGTGTTCAGGCAAATTGCTATTTCATTTATGTAGTTGACATAATTAGTGAAGCATAATGATAGTCTTTTTAGTGCTTCTTCTAGGGAGGAGCCATAGATAGTTGTAGCCATATACATGTGCAAGTACACCCCTAGTGATTGATCCTAAGGCCATCGGAATGTGCAAACAAAGGAATTATTAAGACATGAAGTCCAACCACCGCTGTAAGTTTAAAGGTCTCCATAATTGCGCCCCTGTTAACATGCATGTAAGAATCGGGACCTGGTTTCTGTCGCTCCCACTATCCCTCATCTTGTCAACATGCAACGGTGATAACCTTATGCATCCCCTTGACATATGTGTGCACTCATATATCAATACATGACACCATCATAGAAGATAACAAATACCTGTATGCAACCAACAACATACTATATAACAATTGCCATGAACAATTCACTACTCAAATTAACATCAACATAGAGATACAATAGATCATGGGAAAACAATATATTACATCATACATCATGTTTGCCAAGAGATTACAGAGGGGGATGATGAAGAGTTGCTGTAGATGTTGATGAATATGATGAAGATGGTGTTGATGCCTTCACCGGAGGGGGGTGGAGTCCACCGGAGGAAATTCGACAGTGTTTCCCCCCTCCGATCTCTGCCCTCGGCGGCCTGCTGACTCTCTGTTTTTGTGTTTTTGATCTACGCTGTTGTTGCCTCGATGAAACCCCCAGGGTCGTATATATAGTAGTTTTTAGGGCAAAACAAGTCGGTTCGCGAAAAGATGAGGCGAAACTGATGCTCGAGGGCCGAAAGAGGCCTGGTGGCACAACCAGAGGGATAGGCTGCACCACCCCCTCTCTTTCCCAGCCTGTTGACCTCCTGGTGACCCACTTTAGCTCATTTTGTTCGTCTCAAATATTCCGAAGCGTGGCCCCTAACCTTGCCCTTTTTGGAGTCCCGTAGCTCCTGGAAAGTCAAAAACACTAAAAAGTGGTGTTTCCTACCAAACAAAAATTAGAACCGGAGGAGGGGGATTGTTTAGAAAATCTCCTAAAACATCATAAAACATGTGAATAATATTATATAAGATGCAAATATATGGTAATATGTTGCAATAAAGTGCAAAGTTCATGTATGCATTTTACATGCATCAGACTATCACATATATTCCCTACTTACTTTATGTTGTTCAAAGAGTCAAGAGAGTCAAAGGAATCAAAAGAGAGGACAATGAGTCTTCCAAACAATTTCTATAGGATTATCCAAGCATGTTTTATGGTTCATAATACTTCTAATTTATTTTCTTACAATGCCACTTACTATTATGCATGCTTTTTAGAATGTAAGAGATATCACTTTATAGTTCATTTACTTATTGTTATTCTTTATTGATTGAACCTTGTAAGACTTTGCATGATAACATAGAAGAAATACAATAAACTCCAAATTTCATGTTAGTTTTATCACCTTTATGAGAAAAGAAATGCTATAAACTACAAAAGCACATAATACTCCTATCGTGGCCATCTTCGAAAAAAGTACTGCATTGACAGATTTCAGGAAACACCAGATTTCGTCATAATGACTGGTTTCCTTCCATATTTTCCTATTTCCTACACAAGAAAGTACAAAACAAGAATTTGTGCACTTTTGCAATTATTAATAGGTAAGTCCCAAAAAATATAATAAATTTGCAATATAATAAGGATTTTAGTATAATAAACTACAAAGTTCATGTATGCATTTTACATGCATCAAACACATACTGAAGTTCCACCAATATTATCTTATTGATGAATTGATATTATTCACTACAACTTAAAATAGAGTAGTCAAGTGAATCCATGAACCCCGGTCCAATTTTAATCATAAGAAACACATTTCTATTGCATTAATCTTACTTTTTATTTGCAGCAATATTTGAATCCGAAAATACAAAAATACGGAGTTCGCTTAATCACACACAAAACCCAAAAACAACTATCTCTCTATTGCATTTACATAGTTTTCTTGTCTATCTAATTTACTTTACTTGCATTGCATCTTTTATTTACTATTACTAATATGAAACCTTGTGCTTGACAACCACACGGCGGAGTTGGGGACACAAGACAATATATTTACTTTGCAGGATTGCTAGAAGAGGAAAATAGACAACTCTTTACTAATTCCCCGAGATTTCGATATAAACCTTCGAGTCACCATTTGGGAACAAATTCTTCCCTGACTACAACACTCTGCTCTGGAGTCCCAACACCATCAACGATCCATGCATCCTTTGCGCTTGACTTCTAGGCCTCGGACATTTTCGCCATGGGAGTTTAACTACGCCACCAGGGCGGGTACCTAGGCAACGTAGATTACTTGAGTCGCATCTAGCATGTGGCCACAACGAATACAACGATGAGAACAATGGCAACAACGATGACCACGGGGCGCTCGACCTACCGATGGTCAAGCACGAGGTGGCCCTCCAGCCACCGAAGCTGAGTGAGGAGGAGGCCATCAAGCTGGTCATCTCCAAGAGCAAGCTTGATAAGATCTCCAATTGGCAAGGACTTGCCATCGAGGTACGAGATTTCGTGCTCGCGCAAGGAAGGATGTCACGCCACGGGTAACGTTGACGCACCATCAACCACGCGCGCCACATCCGGTCCCTAGGATCCATCGGCATTCATCGACCTCGGCGATGAGGAGTAGGTGGCGATGGCACAAACCATAGTTAGCTAGGGTTTATTTTACTTTTGTTTCATTTTTCTTATTTTTGCACTTTGTAAATTACTTAATGTGTATTTTTTTTATTAAGACCTAGAATGTGTCGCCCACTAGCCTCCTCGGTGGCTGGCGCGAAATTCAATGGGGTTGCAGGAGTCGGGCTTATCAGGTCTCTCCACCTTTGACCCTTTGTATCCGGTGTCAATCGCTGGTTCGCGATACGTGTCCGCTCGAATCTTTTGGTGTTGGGAGGCTTGTCCGCCTCGCCCCCTGTCGCCAGAAGTGAGGCCGTAGCCCGGCAGCCTACACTTGACACTAACTGACATCCCGTAAGTATTATCACCCTGCAGGACTTCCAAGGGCCACCGGACCACGCCAGGGGCTACTGTCGACGTCGCGGAACCAGGGTCCCCTTGGCGTCGTGCGCGGGGAGTTCGTCAGGACGAGGAAGCAGAATAAGTTCGTCGAGACCTACAAGATCTACATCTTCAAGGTTTCCCCTGGAGAAGAAGCACTTGAACTACCGCGGTGGTCCCCCGTGAGCCTCTTCATGTAGCGTGTCCCGGCGGGAAGGCGGAGCCGGGTCTCTGCCAGCTGTAGCCTCCCCTGGCGGGTTCCAGCTGCCAGGAAAGGTGTTCCCGAGCAGTAAGGGTCAATCCGCACCGGGAGTGCATGGCGGCCACTTGGCATCGTATCTCCGGAATATCTTTGGCGGTCCAAGGGGATCGTCGGAGCGTCTGGCCACAATATGCAGAAGAAAGGCAAGACATATTGATGATGTCCCATCGCGGGGCCCTACCCTCAGCGCAGCCCCTAGTGACCACGTGTACACCATGCGCTCGATCTTTGTATCGCCCCCTTGTGATATAAACGGATGATCCAGAGCTAGTAGGAACCCTAGGCTTGGAGGAAGGAGGGGTAAAAAGTTGTATTGGAGGCGAAGGAAGGGGGAGTCTTAGCTCCCCGTGTAAGCTATCCATCCATCAAGAAGATCAGACAAGCATGACGTAAGAGTTTTGCCTCCGGACGCCTTGAACCTGGGTAAAAATGTTGCGTGTTAATTTGTGTATGCTTGATTCTGTTTGCAGCGCCCAGTGACCACCCACCAAGAAAGGGAGTGCAAACACTCGGTGTCCTCCGTCTCATGGACGCGGCAAGGACGTATCATGGACGGGCCACGCCGACGTCAGTGCTAGGCCATTACTAGTGGTTGTATACTCGTGACTTTGGCTTCTACCATCAGCAGTGCGAAAGACACACTCGTCACTGGTAAGCCTTTTTCTGGTAGTGTCTGTTAGGAGAAATCATGAGATCAGCTTCAAGAACAGGATGTTTAACGTTCGCTGATACGGGTGCTCCCCCATACCACGTGACCATACCAACTTCACGAAGCGAAGGCCAAATTCAACGTGAAAACCAATTTTTTTTAATGAGGACCGGTACGGCAGGCCTACCAGTACCACATGACCGTACCACCTGGAAGAAAAATAAGTTGCACCGACTGGAAGTTTAACGAGCACTGTTACAGGCACACATGCCCATAGCACGTGTTAGTACCATCCAAGAGTTTAAAAAAAAAAAAAAAGAAGAGAAGAAGACAAGGTGCAGCATGGGCATACAATGGCACTCTTATTTATTTTAGCTATCTTAGAAACTCTCTGCATCCTATAATTCTTTGTACTACTTTTTGTGTTATTTATTTATTTATTTTTCTCGGTTGGGGTCGAACGCTTTTATTTCGTTTGCTATTTTTGCAGCGACTTGAACCTTCCGCGAATACATGTATGGTATGATGTTAGCCGTGAAAAACCCCACATATGCCACTTGGCTGTTTCCTTGATTTGAAGTAAAGGTCCATGTACATTGAAGGAGAGGTTATTTGTGCCTTAACGGTAAAAGTGTATCGCGGTTGCTTTAATCAAGTTGGGGGAGGTAACCACTTATCACACTATTTTGATAACTACATTTTATTTTTTATTTAAAATTTTCAACTGTAGAGTTTTGTGCAATGTTCTCTATCTCGAAAAGTTTTTCATGTAACCATGCATCCCGTTGTTTCAATATGCTTGCTTAGATAAGTTTTGTTCATATCTATGTAATGGATACACTTGCTCATGTTAGACCCCATACAAGGCAAGTTAGAACTTTGATGCACCTAATTTAACGTCTATCTAGCTTAATTGTGATATCATGTGTGATCCTCTTAGAAGCATTGCCATGATATCTATATTTTGAAAAATAAATAAACAAAATAGAACATGATAAAGAATCTCTCAATGATGACTAGAGTATTGTAGTAATTATATTAAGAGCTTATCGTTAGAAGTAAACTCAACCCCATATACATTAATGATCGACTCAAAGGTACTTTTTGAAATGACTTGTTTGATTGAACCAAATTTTGCGGTAACCGAGATTCATGCCAAAACCACCTAAATATATGAGATATTTCTTTATGCGTGTCTTATCCCACTGGCATATCATGGACAACTCCCTGGCCTCTAAACGATCTACCACGAGAGAAATATCATATTTTGGCTACGAGTTGATTAAACGTCTATAACAACAATGTTATGACGGGTAAAATACCTCCATGAGCATCTTTGAAAAAAATCAAATGCTCCTCAAAAGAGTATTCTTATTTCTTCTAAGCTAGGTTTTCAACTTTTTGGCATAATCTCATTACTAATAAGTGCGAGTTCTTGAAAGATAATAAACTAAAGAAGGTATTCGAAAGCCATGACCTAATAAGTGGGAGTTGAAAATGAGTTGTTCTAATGTTATGCTTATTTTGACATGTCCTCTCACTCTCAATTGTTTGAAGTAGTGAATGTTAAAAAGAGGAGAGATACAAAAATGCAATAGGAGGATAACCAGTTTTCTTACAAGATACATTTGACTTTAACATTGGGCATATAAGTCTTGATGTCTCTATACATATAACTGAGCTTTTGATGCCTTGTATAGATATGAGCAATCTTATTTTGAGCTTGCATATTACATATATTATATTCTAATTATATTAGATGGTAGTCAAATCAGAAGTAGTGGGCCCGGGCACACACTATAGACCCCAAGCTTATATCTTTAAAACTCTATGTCTTCATTAGAAAGTTCTCCGATTACCAGATCTGTTTTTGGTAGAGGTTTGTCTTGAGAGGTACCGATACCAACATTTCTCACTCAACATTACTTTTTGCCATTTCAAGGGAGGATAGAGTTAAAATTTTCATTACAATATAATAAATATCCAAGACCATGGTGTTGTATCCCTCGTCGATACAAATCCAATGAGTCGGCGAACAACTAAATCGGAGTTAGTATGAATAAAGGACGGTTAAAATACGGAAGGAGGCAAAAGCTTTAACGGACGACGATACGGCCGGGATGACCATACCGCGCGCCCGTACCTCGCGATCTGGATCGTGAAAATGCTCGGATCTGATGCCGTTCTCCATGTATTTTGTCTGTGTTTGTTCCTAGACTTTCCTTAGTTGTTAAGGGCATATGGGGAGCATTGAAGACCCCTTCCTATCCTACATAAAGGAGGGGAGAGCCTCCACAAGATGCAATCTCATTCACATCTCCACATGGCAAAGCCCTGCCATCTCCATAGACCTTCATCACCATCACCACACCATTCAAGGGAGAATAGAAGAAAGAGGAGGGGAAGGGGCATACCGCCATCACCGCGGGCACCGGCCCTAGGGTGCCGTGCGTGCCGCCATCATCACCATCTCCACTAACGCCCCATTTCCCTCTTCAAAATTTGTGTATTTGTAAGATTGAACATGGTTGTGATCTCAATAATATACTCATCTACCTTTTGCATGCGCGAGTTCTAGGTTGAGGTATGACTTATTGCGCTAAGTTAGAATGTGTTGTGATATAGTATTCAAGTACATAAGTTACAAAGATGAGTTCACGAGATCCTTTGGTCCGGCAGTGTACTTTTGTCTTGCGAGCGACACACGAGAATTATGCATAGTGCACATAATGTGTCTGCCCGGTAATCAAATGGAGACCGTTTATCTGTCTAAGGAATCTCTTGTAAATAATGAACCACATATATTCCGACTATGAAACTCACCTCGTCCTTGGCTTGCTCATTGCTCGTGTATTGACGAGTGCCGTGCCATTGTTGTCGATCCTGAATGGAGATTGGAGTATTAAGAAAGATCAACTGTAGGTCGCAACATTGTCGATCCTAAATGGAGGTTGGAGGAAAATTCAAACTCACCCTGTCTAGTCATCGCAACCGTATACATGGCGCGCTAGCGGCTGATTTTTCCTGCTATCATCGTGGCCTAGAGTCTGTAACATCCCAAATTTCAAATAAAGGAAGAAGAACAATTCCAAGTATCCAAAATTTAGAACCAACAAAAACTTTTACTTTGCATATAGTACCCTGCATAGGATTTGTGCATTTTGAGTGATATGCCATGATGATTGTTACTTAGTGTATGTGATGAACTCCAAAACCCTAGAGTGATCAAGTGATCATCATAAATCAAATCCATCAAAAAGAGAAAGAAATCAAATATTATAAAAACCCTAAAAACCCTAACATATGGTCTATGTCATTTTTATAAATTTGACCCTATACCCATTTGATCTTCACCAATAATTGTAATATGATATTAAAGAGTAATTAAAACTTTGGGAATCAAAGATATACCATTTAAACCAAATTCAAAATTTAAAATATGATCACATGAGATAATGGTCATTTCTGACTTTTATAGTCTGGTCACTACTTTGAGCCTCTCTATTTCAAATTTTCTAAACTAAACAAATCCAACTCTTGGCATGTCATCCAAGTACACAACAAGGTGAACAACTTTTGTAAAGATCATGATACCAAATTCACTTTGGATCACAAGATATGAGCAGACAAAGATGAGACATTGAAACAAATTCAACAATCTCCATTTTCAAATTGTGATCAAACCTTGCTGCCCCTTGACCATTTCTTGGCTAAACCAAGTCCCCTGGACATCACCCTACCTAGCCCATGCAAGAACACGCCATGGACACGACCAGATCATGGCCGGCCATGGCCATGCCGGCCATGTCGCCCCTCGACACGCCTCCCCCCTTTTCTCTCCACCATCGCCCCGGCCACCGTGTCCAACGCGTCGCCCACGACTTGCTGAGATCGCCCGTGCACGCCGTCGATCGCGAGGACGCCGACAGACCCGACGACGCGCGCGCGCCCAGGTACGCCGCGAGCGGCATGGGCGACGTCACTGGCGCACGGACGCGCGCGACCCGGCCACGCGGCGCTCGCCGAATCTCGCCGTACCCCGACCATATCCGCGCGCCACGGTACCCTCCTCGCCACGCGGAGCTCGCCGGACACGCCGTCGTCATGCCTTGGCGACCACGGCCGCCGGAGAGGACGAACGCGCCCGCCACGGCCGCGACAGTACACGCGCCCGCCCGACCACCGTACGCCACCATTTACCGCGCCATTGACGCTCCGAGGACCGCCGTGACGTCGTGAACACCACGGCGCCAACGCCTAGCTCGCTAGCCCACCAGAAACGCCGCGCCCTTGTCGACCTCGCCGCAGCACCACGGCCACCATCGCGCCTATAAAAAGAGGCCTTGCCTCGACGATCCAAGCACACCACCGCCCTCCCCTCTTCTTCCTCGACCTCCTCAGCACCTCACCATGCTCGATTAGCTACTGCCGCCTGATACGTCTCCAACGTATCGATAATTTCTTATGTTCCATGCTACATTATTGATGATATCTACATGTTTTATGCACACTTTATGTCATATTCGTGCATTTTCTGGAACTAACCTATTAACAAGATGCCGAAGAGCCGGTTGCTGTTGTTTTTGGTTTCAGAAATCCTAGTAAGGAAATATTCTCGGAATTGGACGAAATCAACGCCCAGGGTCCTATTTTGCCACGGAGCTTCCAAGACCGAAGGAGAGTGGCCACGAGGTGGCGACACCACAGGCGGCGCGCCCAGGCCCGGCCGCGCCGGCCTATGGTGTGGGCCCCTCGTGCCGCCTCTTGACCTGCCCTTTCGCCTACAAATAGCCTCCGTCGCGAAACCCCCCGACCGAGAGCCACGGAAAACCTTCCAGAGACACCGCCACCGCCAATCCCATCTCGGGGATTCAGGAGATCGCCTCCGGCACCCGCCGAGAGGGGATTCATCTCCCGAGGACTCTACACCGCCATGGTCGCCTCCGAGTGATGAGTGAGTAGTTCATCCCTGGACTATTGGTCCATAGCAGTAGCTAGATGGTTGTCTTCTCCTTATGTGCTTCATTGTTGGATCTTGTGAGCTGCCTAACATGATCAAGATCATCTATCTCGTAATTCTATATGTTGTGTTTGTCGGGATCCGATGGATAGAGAATACTATGTTATGGTAATTATCAATCTATTACCTATGTGTTGTTTATGATCTTGCATGCTCTCCGTTATTAGTAGAGGCTCTGGCCAAGTTTTTACTCTTAACTCCAAGAGGGAGTATTTATGCTCGATAGTGGGTTCATGCCTTCATTGATACCTGGGACAGTGACAGAAAGTTCTAAGGTTGTGTTGTGCTGTTGCCACTAGGGATAAAACATTGATGCTATGTCTAAGGATGTAGTTGTTGATTACATTACGCACCATACTTAATGCAATTGTTTGTTGCTTTGCAACTTAATACTGGAAGGGGTTCGGATGATAACCTGAAGGTGGACTTTTTAGGCATAGATGCAGTTGGATGGCGGTCTATGTACTTTGTCGTAATGCCCAATTAAATCTCACTATATTTATCATGTCATGTATGTGCATTGTTATACCCTCTCTATTTGTCAATTGCCCGACTGTAATTTGTTCACCCAACATGCTTTTATCTTATGGGGGAGACACCTCTAGTGAACTGTGGACCCCGGTCCTATTCTTTACATCGCATACAATTTACTGCAATACTTGTTTTACTGTTTTCTTGCAAACAATCATCTTCCACACAATACGGTTAATCCTTTGTTACAGCAAGCCGGTGAGATTGACAACCTCACTGTTCGTTGGGGCAAAGTACTTTGGTTGTGTTGTGCAGGTTCCACGTTGGCGCGGAATCCCTGGTGTTGCGCCGCATCACATTTCGCCACCATCAACCTTCAACGTGCTTCTTGGCTCCTCCTGGTTTGATAAACCTTTTTTTCTGAGGGAAAACTTGCCGCTGTGCGCATCATATCTTCCTCTTGGGGTTCCCAACGGACGTGTACATCTACGCGCATGAAGCACTTTTTCTGGCGCTGTTTGGGAGATCAAGACACGCAAGGAGTCTCCACTTCTCAATCTCTTTACTTTGTTTTTGTCTTGCTTTATTTTATTTACTACTTTGTTTGCTGCACCTAAACATAACACACAAAAAATTAGTTGCTAGTTTTACTTTATTTACTGTCTTGCTCTCTATATCAAAAACACAAAAAAATTAGTTACTTGCATTTACTTTATCTAGTTTACTTTATTTACTATTGCTAAAATGAATACTCCTGAAAATACTAAGTTGTGTGACTTCACAACCACTAATAATAATGATTTCCTATGCACACCTATTGCTCCACTACTACAGCAGAATTCTTTGAAATTAAACCTGCTTTACTAAATCTTGTCATGAGAGATCAATTTTCTGGTGTTAGTTCTGATGATGCTGCTGCCCATCTTAATAATTTTGTTGAACTTTGTGAAATGCAAAAGTATAAGGATGTAGATGGTGATATTATTAAATTGAAATTGTTCCCTTTCTCATTAAGAGGAAGAGCTAAAGATTGGTTGCTATCTTTGCCTAAGAATAGTATTGATTCATGGACTAAATGCAAGGATGCTTTTATTGGTAGATATTATCCTCCCGCTAAAATTATATCTTTGAGAAGTAGCATAATGAATTTGAAGCAATTAGATAATGAACATGTTGCTCAAGCATGGGAGAGAATGAAATCTTTGGTAAAGAATTGCCCAACCCATGGACTGACTACTTGGATGATCATCCAAACTTTCTATGCAGGACTGAATTTTTCTTCGCGGAATTTATTGGATTCAGCTGCTGGAGGTACCTTTATGTCCATCACTTTGGGGGCGGCTACAAAACTTCTTGATGATATGATGATAAATTACTCTGAATGGCACACGGAAAGAGCTCCACAAGGTAAGAAGGTAAATTTCTGTTGAAGAAACCTCCTCCTTGAGTGATAAGATTGATGTGATTATGTCTATGCTTGTGAATGGTAGATCTAATGTTGATCCTAATAATGTTCCTTTAGCTTCATTGGTTGCTCAAGAAGAAAATGTTGATGTGAACTTCATTCAAAATAATAATTTCAACAACAATGCTTATAGGAACAATTCTGGTAATAACTATAGGCCATATCCTTCGCTAATGGTAATGGTTATGGTAATTCTTATGGGAATTCTTACAACAATAATAGGAGTGTACCCCTGGTCTTGAAGCTATGCTTAAAGAATTTATTAGTACACAAACTGCTTTTAACAAATCTGTTGAGGAAAAGCTTGATAAAATTGATATTCTTGCTTCTAGAGTTGATAGACTTGCCTCTGATGTTGATCTTTTAAAATTGAAAATTATGCCTAATGAGGATATTGATAATAAGATTACTACTACAACAAATTCCATCCAAGTTAGAATTAATGAGAATATAAGATTAATGGCTGAATTGCGTGCTAGGTGGGATAGAGAAGAAAATGAAAAACTAGCTAAAGAGAATAATGTAGCTAAAGTTTGGACTATTACCACCAAAAGTAATGTTGATTCCTCACATGTTGCTGCACCTCCTACTATCAATGGTAAAATAATTGGTGTTGGCAATGTTTCTACTCCTAGTGCAAAGCGTACAAAACTGCCTGAAATTGCTAAAACTGCTGAAACTTGTGATAAACTGCTGAAATTTTTCCAACCTTGGGAACAATGATCCCATTGCTGTAGCTCATAATAATTTAGACTTTGATGATTGTCACATCTCTGAAGTTATAAAGTTCTTACAAAAACTTGCTAAAAGTCCTAATGCTAGTACTATAAATTTGGCCTTTACAAAACATATTACAAATGCTCTCATAAAAGCTAGAGAAGAGAAACTAAAACTTGAAACTTCTATTCCTAGGAAGTTAGAAGATGTTTGGGAGCCCATCATTAAGATGAGGGTAAATGATTTTGATTGTAATGCTTTATGTGATCTTGGTGCAAGTATTTCTGTTATGCCTAAGAAAAGTCTATGATATGCTTGACTTGCCACCATTGAAGAATTGTTATTTGGATGTTAATCTCGCTGATAATGCTAAAAAGAAACCTTTGGGGAGAGTTGATAATGTTCATATTATGGTTAACAATAACCTTGTCCCCGTTGATTTTGTTGTCTTGGATATTGAATGCAATGCATCTTGTCCCATTATATTGGGAAGACCTTTTCTTCGAACCGTTGGTGCTACTATTGATATGAAGGAAGGTAATATTAAATATCAATTTCCTCTCAAGAAAGGTATGGAACACTTCCCTAGGAAAAGAATGAAGTTACCTTATGATTCTATTATTAGAGCAAATTATGATGTTGATGCTTCATCTCTTGATAATACTTGATATACACTTTCTGCGCCTAGCTGAAAGGCGTTAAAGAAAAGCGCTTATGGGAGATAATCCATGTTTTTAATACAGCACTTTGTTTTATATTTGAGTCTTGGAAGTTGTTTACTACTGTAGCAACCTCTCCTTATCATGTTTTTGTGCCAAGTAAAGTCTCTATAGTAAGGTTCATACTAGATTTGGATTACTGCGCAGAGACAGATTTCTTTGCTGTCACGAATCTGGGCCTAATTCTCTGTAGGAAACTCAGAAAATTATGCCAATTTACGTGAGGGATCCTCAGATATTTACGCAACTTTCATTAGTTTTGAGTTTTTCCATTTGAGCAAGTCTGGTGCCATTTTAAAATTCGTCTTTACGAACTGTTCTGTTTTGACAGATTCTGCCTTTTATTTCGCATTGCCTCTTTTGCTATGTTGGATGAATTTCTTTGATCCATTAATGTCCAGTAGCTTTATGCAATGTCCAGAAGTGTTAAGAATGATTGTGTCACCTCTGAACATGTAAATTTTTATTGTGCACTAACCCTCTAATGAGTTTGCTTCGAAGTTTGGTGTGAAGGAAGTTTTCAAGGATCAAGAGAGGAGTATGATATACTATGATCAAGAGGAGTGAAAGCTCTAAGCTTGGGGACCCCCGTGGTTCACCCCTGCATATTCTAAGAAGACTCAAGCGTCTAAGCTTGGGGATGCCCAAGGCATCCCCTTCTTCATCGACAACATCATCAGGTTCCTCCCCTGAAACTACATTTTTATTCCGTCACATCTTATGCACTTTGCTTGGAGCGTCGGTTTGTTTTTGTTTTTGTTTTGTTTGAATAAAGTTGGATCCTAGCATTCTTTGTGTGGGAGAGAGACACGCTCCGCTGTTGCATATGGACAAATATGTCCTTAGGCTTTACTCATAATGTTCAAGGCGAAGTTTCTTCTTCGTTAAATTGTTATATGGTTGGAATTGGAAAATGCTACATGTAGTAATTCTAAAATGTCTTGGATAATGTGATACTTGGCAGTTGTTGTGCTCATGTTTAAGCTCTTGCATCATATACTTTGCACCCATTAATGAAGAAATACATAGAGCTTGCTAAAATTTGGTTTGCATATGTGGTCTCTCTAAGGTCTAGATAATTTCTAGTATTGAGTTTTGAACAACAAGGAAGACGGTATAGAGTCTTATAATGTTTACAATATGTCTTTTATGTGAGTTTTGCTGCACCGGTTCATCCTTGTGTTTGTTTCAAATAAACCTTGCTAGCCTAAACCTTGTATCGAGAGGGAATACTTCTCATGCATCCAAAATCCTTGAGCCAACCACTATGCCATTTGTGTCCACCATACCTACCTACTACATGGTATTTCTCCGCCATTCCAAAGTAAATTGCTTGAGTGCTACCTTTAAACAATTCAAAATTTATCATCTCTTATTTGTGTCGATGTTTTATAGCTCATGAGGAAGTATGTGGTGTTTTATCTTTCGATCTTGTCATTTACTTGACAGACTTTCACAATGGACTAGTGGCTTCATCCGATTATCCAATAACTTTGCATAAAGAGCTGGCAAAGGGGTTCCCAGCCCCAATTAATTAACTTCATTAATAATTCTCTTCACATGTTTTGCTCTGATTCATCAGTAAGCAACTTAATTTTGCAAATAGACACTCCTCCATGGTATGTGAAAGGTTGGACGGCACCCGAAGGATTCGGTTAGCCATGGCTTGAGAAAGCAAAGGTGGGGAGGAGTGTCAACATAATAAAACTAAAATAAAAAGGCACTCCTTCATGGTATGAGATTGTTGGCAGGCACCCGAGGATTCGGTTAGCCATGGTTTGTGAAAGCAAGGTTGGAAGGAGTGCCACCCAAAAATAAATACACTAAAATACATGTGTAAACAAAAGAGAAGAGGGATGATCTACCACGGTGGTAGAAATAACGTCCTTCATGGGAGCCGCTCTTGAAAGTCTGGTTGATAAGGTAGTTAGAGTACCCATTACCATTCGTTGACAACAACAAACACCTCTCAAAACTTTACTTTTATACTCTCTTGATGTTTTTAAAATAAAAGCTCTAGCACAAATATAGCAATCGATGCTTTCCTCTTTGAAGGACCATTCTTTTACTTTTATGTTGAGTCAGTTCACCTATCTCTCTCCACCTCAAGAAGCAAACACTTGTGTGAACTGTGCATTGATTCCTACGTACTTGCATATTGCACTTGTTATATTACTCTATGTTGACAATATCCATGAGATATACATGTTATAAGTTGAAAGCAACCGCTGAAACTTAATCTTCCTTTGTGTTGCTTCAATACCTTTACTTTGATTTATTGCTTTATGAGTTAACTCTTATGCAAGGCTTATTGATGCTTGTCTTGAAGTACTATTCATGAAAAGTCTTTGCTTTATGATTCACTTGTTTACTCATGTCATTACCATTGTTTTGATCGCTGCATTCATTACATATGTTTACAAATAGTATGATCAAGATTATGATGGCATGTCACTTCAGAAATTATCTTTGTTATCGTTTTACCTGCTCGGGACGAGCAGAACTAAGCTTGGGGATGCTGATACGTCTCCAACGTATCGATAATTTCTTATGTTCCATGCTACATTATTGATGATATCTACATGTTTTATGCACACTTTATGTCATATTCGTTTTGGAACTAACCTATTAACAAGATGCCGAAGAGCCCTGCTGTTTTTCGTTGTTTTTGGTTTCAGAAATCCTAGTAAGGAAATATTCTCGGAATTGGACGAAATCAACGCCAGGGTCCTATTTTGCCACGGAGCTTCCAGAAGACCGAAGGAGAGACGAAGTGGGGCCACGAGGTGGCGACACCACAGGGCGGCGCGCCAGGCCCCGGCCGCGCCGACCTATGGTGTGGGCCCCTCGTGCCGCCTCTTAACCTGCCCTTTCGCCTACAAATAGCCTCCGTCGCGAAACCCCCCAGTACCGAGAGCCACGATACGGAAAACCTTCCAGAGACGCCGCCGCCAATCCCATCTCGGGATTCAGGAGATCGCCTCCGGCACCCGCCGGAGAGGGGATTCATCTCCCGGAGGACTCTACACCGCCATGGTCGCCTCCGGAGTGATGAGTGAGTAGTTCATCCCTGGACTATGGGTCCATAGCAGTAGCTAGATGGTTGTCTTCTCCTTATGTGCTTCATTGTTGGATCTTGTGAGCTGCCTAACATGATCAAGATCATCTATCTGTAATTCTATATGTTGTGTTTGTCGGGATCCGATGGATAGAGAATACTATGTTATGGTAATTATCAATCTATTACCTATGTGTTGTTTATGATCTTGCATGCTCTCCGTTATTAGTAGAGGCTCTGGCCAAGTTTTTACTCTTAACTCTAAGAGGGAGTATTTATGCTCGATAGTGGGTTCATGCCTTCATTGATACCTGGGACAGTGACAGAAAGTTCTAAGGTTGTGTTGTGCTGTTGCCACTAGGGATAAAACATTGATGCTATGTCTAAGGATGTAGTTGTTGATTACATTACGCACCATACTTAATGCAATTGTCTGTTGCTTTGCAACTTAATACTGGAAGGGGTTCGGATGATAACCTGAAGGTGGACTTTTTAGGCATAGATGCAGTTGGATGGCGGTCTATGTACTTTGTCGTAATGCCCAATTAAATCTCACTATATTTATCATGTCATGTATGTGCATTGTTATGCCCTCTCTATTTGTCAATTGCCCGACTGTAATTTATTCACCCAACATGCTTTTATCTTATGGGGGAGACACCTCTAGTGAACTGTGGACCCCGCTCATATTCTTTACATCGCATACAATTTACTGCAATACTTGCTTTACTGTTTTCTTGCAAACAATCATCTTCCACACAATACGGTTAATCCTTTGTTACAGCAAGCCGGTGAGATTGACAACCTCACTGTTTCGTTGGGGCAAAATACTTTGGTTGTGTTGTGCAGGTTCCACGTTGGCGCCGGAATCCCTGGTGTTGCGCCGCATCACATTTCGCCACCATCAACCTTCAACGTGCTTCTTGGCTCCTCCTGGTTCGATAAACCTTGGTTTATTTCTGAGGGAAAACTTGCCGCTGTGCGCATCATACCTTCCTCTTGGGGTTCCCAACGGACGTGTACATCTACGCGCATCACCGCCGCCCAATCGACGCATCACTGCCGCGGAAGCCCTGCAGCAATCGCCGGAGGAGGAGGCCGCCCCTGACGACGCCACTGCTACAGGCTTCTTCCTCGTCCTCGACAACCTCGAACGGAACACCGCCGCCGCTCGCCGGACCCACGGTTCGCCCTCCGACCCCCTACTGCCGCCGCGCCGGTGAGCTTCTCTCGCCGGTGACGACGACGAACGAGCGCCGTAGATTTCCCCTCTAATCCAACGTCTCACGCTGCCCCGTACCGATTCGGGGTGAGCGAGCCGCTGACAGGCGGGCCCCCTGATGTCAGGCAGCCCACGCGTCTGTGGACCGTGGTGGGCTGGGCAGGCCGTTAAATTTTGAATCTGGCCCGTTAGCGTTTCCTGCTCAGCCCATTTTGTTCAAATTCGAATTTCCAAATTCTGTTAAATTCAATACTGGACCCAACTTTGATATTAAATGGAATCTGTTTGGCTTGGCCAAATTTAACAAACTTTATATATTTGGAAAGCTAGTAGAAAGTTCTACAACTTGCCACTGGTCCCACCTCAACATCTGTTATAAAAATAAAATGATAAAAAGAAGAAGACAGGGACTTTTTCATATTCAAATAATTATTAAAAATCAACCAAAATAGATATTGCAGTAATTCCAACTTCAGTAGCTCACATTTGACTTACACTAATTGTTTCTGCAAGAAAATGGTGTGGTCACTATGCATGATCATGCCCCAGAATAATTAATGGACAATATGGCTAGTTTCAATTAGAGATGTTGTCCAAAAATATTATGTAAGTCATATGAGGTATTTTACTTCATTTAAATCTTGTCCCAAATGAATTCATGTGATGTTTGCACCCCTGGTCCAAACACTCCTATATGAATATTTGGAGATTTAAATCATTTGAGGAATTCTAAAATAGTATGAGGTGACTTACCTCATTTAAATCATTTTCTCAAATAATGATAATGAATGCTTGACTTAGGTCAATATGAATTCATGTATGATTATTTGAGAAGTTAAATCTTAAGAAGATTTCAATGATAGGAAATTATTTTTCTTAAGAACTAAATGAAAAGCTATTAAATACATATGCCATGAGAGGAAATCACTTTTTATTAATAAAGAAAACCAATGCACCTAATTATTTTATGTGTGTGCTTAGCATAGTTTGTGTGAGACAATGATGTGCTTAGCATAGTCTTTGAGTTTGTTTAGTGATTATACCTCGTATTTAAATTTAGACGCTAGCACCGGAGATTACCAAGAGGAAGGAGAATTCTACCCAGAAGAGGAAGAAGAAAACCTAGAGAACTACCAAGGCAAGCTAATACTCTTGCAAAGTGCAAAGCCCTCCTTGGGCAAGGCACCATGATTCTTATCTTCTTCATACAATCCTATCCTACATTTGCACCATACAAGTCTTACTTGTTGTGTTTTTCAAAGAGTTGATTTCAAATGGTATAGGTGAATAAAACTATTAGAGTAGCAAAGTTAGTCTTATAGATAGCAAAGCAATGTAGCACCCCTCATCATTAGTGCTAGTGCTAAAGTACTAAAATTTGACTACTCTAGATGGGAATATATGACTTGTTGAATTTGAAACCTTGGAATGATGAAGCATTCCCTTGAATGATGTGAATATGAACAAGAGAAGATAGTGATTTTTGATAAAACCCTGATATTGGTTTGGATGCGATACCTTTCCAATTTTTGAGTACCCCCACAATACCTGATTATGGGTAGGGCTTAACTGGAAGTTTATAGATTTTAGTATGAGTTCCCTCTGAACACACGTCATAGGGGTTATGCCGAGGCGGCCTCCGTTGTTGAGAAATGATGTGAATTGAGGTGAATTGTATGGCCAAGCCCTGTGCAGTTCTCAGGTTAACAGTTGGTTTTCACTGGGAGGCCAAGCTCATGGGGAGAGGTGCTCATACTAGAGTTTGTAAGTGAAAGGTTATGGTTGATGATCCGCGTACTGTGTTACGATGATTCAGAGTTATTCTTACGGATGAAATCAAATGTTGTGGCACAAGTGTGCAACCTCTGCAGAGTGTAAATCTATTTGAATAGCCGTGTCCCCGGTTACGGACGGTTGGAAGGGCCATACAGTTTCCTGTGTCCGATTTTTGGAAAACCTTAGTAAATGTGAATGGTGACTTGGTGACTTGTTGGAATTACAACCAATATGTGGGAATGACACTAATGTTCCCACTTGAGTAAGTTAGCACATGATCAAATACTTGTGAACTAAAATATGGCTTATGCAAGTTGAAATAGAGTTTAGCACCTCAACTCCAAGAGTTAGCATTTTACATTAGTATTAGTTTGCAAGTACCTAAAGTACTTACGGCTTTGTCCCTGGCAAATGGCCAGAGTACGATGATGAACAGAACTATCACGAGGATGACCAGCAGGACGCCTACGACAACTAGGGGTTTCTGACGTCAAATGTTGGCCTGTGGACTAGAGAGTCCATTTACTATTACGCTTCCGCTATGTATGAACTTATGTATGTATGTTGATTGAGAGATCAACTATTTGTGTAAGATGAATCATGTGATTCAATATTGTAAGACACTATGGTTTGTAATAAATAATGACTGTGATACTAGACTATTATGCCTCGCAACAACATTATCCTGGGATTGCGATGAATGACATAATAGGCATCTTGACCTAAAAATCCGGGTGTTGACAAGTTGGTATCAGAGCCATTGTTTGACCTTAGAAAACCTTAGTTAGAATGGACGTTCATAAAAACCTAACTTTGAAATCAAAATGAAAAGAATATTTATGAAAAATTATTCATATTCTTGTCTTGGAGGCTTTTTCGAAATTTGTTAAATCATGCTCTTTCTTATTATGTCTACTTAAAATTTTGCCACACTTGTTCAAATCTCTAACTTACTCTCCCAATTCACTTTCAGATGGAGCCCAACGCACCCGTCAACACCAAGTTTTACCAACTTGGTAACGGAGGCAGCTTGATTTTCGAGCACGATCTCACCGCGGTCTCGAACTATCTGGGACGCCTCCAGCCCGAGTTCCATGGGATCCAGGTGAATGATCAGCCTGGCGGAGAGCTGCAGTGGATCATTACTGCTGATCTAAGGGGAAACATGGAGTCTCCCACCACGGAGAGAATCCTGTTCTCTTTCCGAGAGAGCAACTGGCTCGATGGGCTTGCTCGAGGCCTGCAGGAGGCACTGGCACGCCTCTGCGGACAGAACACGGTGCGCCTGCTTGCGTCCCGTTTCGCTCACCTAGTGAAGCGTGATGCCGCCGGAGTACCCATGGCTCTGCAGTCTCACCCTGAGTTGAGGCACCACGCCGAGCATCTAGACTTCATACTGTACCATACTCAGCTGGATCTGGATCACACCCGGATGCACGCGAACCAGACTCACCTCTCACTGGCCACTCATGGCGATGCTATCAAGATGCTGTCCAGGGACCGCAACAAGCTTCGCCTGCGGTGTGCGAAGAAGGATGCTACTATCACGCGCCTTCGCGCTCAGATAGCATCACTGGAGACCACTGTCAAGGCTCAGGAGGAGCAGCTGCTGGAGATGGAGGAAGACGAAGCCGATATCGATATTCAGGGAGGAGGAGCCTTCCTGAGTGACGATGATGACTTCGAGGAGGACGAGTTCACCGAGGAGGAGGACTACGCGTTCCTGGAGCCAGGACCTGAGGATGTAGTCCCCATCGACATTGAGGATGAGGGTAGCCACACTTGATCACATATGTAGGTGTGAGTTGTATCCCGTCCCGTGTATCGTAGCATGAGAAATGGTTCTTAAAACCATTGGAAGTGGGACATGTTAGTTTGTAATGTGTGATGTGGAATGAATGAATGAATGTTTGTGTGTGTCATCCAAAGCATTCAAGTTTTTACAAGTTTTTGAACTCATACAAAATAAACCATATAATTTCCCTCTCATCTTATAATCTCCTGTATATTCAGATGGCCCCTCCCAATCGCAACAACAACGATGCCATGATGCAACTGCTGCAAACCCTGCTTCAAGACAGGGAGACTGAAAGAGCTGAACGTCAAGCCAACATCGCAGCACTGCAAAACCTTGCTAACCAAGGTCATGGGAATCATGATCACCCCGGATCCAAACTCAAGAACTTCCAGAATACCAACCCTCCGGTGTTCAGCAAGACTGAAGAACCCCTCGACGCCAATGACTGGCTCCAGACTATGGAGAACAACTTGGAGGTAGCCGGAGTCGAAGCCAATGAGAAGGCCCTGTTTGCAACCCACTACCTTGCCGGACCAGCCCGAGCCTGGTGGACCAGCACCCGTGCCATGAACGGCGGTCAAGTCATGACTTGGGCAGATTTCAAGCTCAAGTTCAGCAAGTACCATGTGCCCCCGGGTCTTATCAAGAAGATGCGGGATGAATTCCGCGAACTCAAGCAAGGACGGATGACGGTGGTAGAATACCGCGACAGGTTCCTTACACTGTCAAGGTACGCCCCCGATGAGACTGATACCACCGAGAAGAGGCAGGAGAGATTCCTGAACGGACTGCATGATGAGATGCAGACTGTCTTAGTCAACATCCCCTTTGCCGACCTAGAAGCCCTTGTTGACTCCGCCATCCAGATGGAGGGCAAGTTGAACCAATCCAATGAGAACCGCAAACGCCGCATGATGCACCAGAGTGGGCCCAGCAATACTCCAAAGTATCGCCCCAGCTCAAGCGGAGGTTTTGCCCCCAGAACAACAAACCCCGATGCAGACTTCACGCCCGGTTTTCGAACCGGAGTGGAGGAAACCCCAGGCCAGGAGGCCACCACAACAACAACCACAACTACCAGAACAACACCAACAACTTCAACCGAGCCCCAATGAGAGCCCCCACCACCAACAACAACAACACCAACACAGCTCCAAGGACTGGGAGCAACGCCATTCCCGTCGCTACCAAGGACAAGTCCACCATCACTTGCTATGAGTGTGGTGTAGTGGGACACTATTCCAATGAGTGCCCCAAGAGACTCGCCAAGCTCGCCGGCAACACCGCTGCACCTGTTCAGCAGCAACGCCGCGTCTCCACCGGAAAGAAGTTCGCCCCCAACAACCCCAATAACCGCAACGGCCGTCTCTTCCACATGAACGCCGAAGAAGCCCAGGAAGCACCAGATGTTGTACTGGGTATGTTTTCTGTCAACCCATCTGCCAGAGTGTTGTTTGATTTCGGAGCATCTCATTCTTTTGTCACCGAAGACTTTGCATCAACAAGTAAAATTCAACCTCTCAGTTTGAAACATGTCATGATAGTTCAAATCCCGGATCAACCACTAAAGCCAGAATTTTTTTAAAAAATGTACCCATCAGAATACATGAAGTAGATTTCTATGCCAATTTGATAATTCTGGGAACCAAAGGTTTGGAAGTAGTGCTGGGTATGGATTGGATGGCCAAGCATCATGGAATGATTGACTGTGCCAAGAAAGCCATCACCATGACCAGTAGCACCGGTATCATAGTAGAGCATGTCTCTGAACTGCTACCCAGAAAATTTACCTGCAACCAGAGTGTAGCCAAGCCAACCTTGGATCAGATCAGGGTCGTTTGTCGATATCCTGATGTGTTTCCTGATGGTTTACCCGGTATGCCCCCAGATCGGGATATCGAGTTCATCATCGAGTTAATCCCCGGAACCGGACCTATCGCCCAGAGAGCTTATAGTATGAACCCAGCAGAGCTCGTGGAGCTAAAGAAGCAACTGGATGAACTGTTAGCCAAAGGTCTGATTCGACCAAGTGCGTCACCTTGGAGATCCCCAGTTTTGTTCGTGGACAAGAAGGACGGTGCCAGTCGTTTATGTACGGATTATCGTAAACTTAACGATGTCACCATCAAGAACAAATACCCCTTGCCAAAGATAGAAGACCTGTTTGATCAACTGACCGGTGCTGTAGTATTCTCGAAGATTGATCTCAGGACTGGATATCACCAGCTGAAGATTCGTGCATCGGACATTCCCAAAACTGCCTTTACCACCAGATATGGATTGTATGAGTACAATGTCATGTCATTTGGATTTACCAATGCCCTGCTTATTTCATGAATCTCATGAATAAGATCTTCATGAACTTTCTGGATAAGTTTGTTGTCGTTTTCATCGATGACATTCTAATCTACTCCAAGTCCGAGGAAGAACATGAGCAACACCTAGAAGCTGTCCTGGAGACCCTTAGAGAACATAAGCTGTATGCTAAGTTCAGCAAATGTGAATTTTGGCTAAAGGAAGTAGGATTCTTGGGACATATCTTGTCTGCCGGAGGAATTGCTGTAGATCCCGCCAAGATCAAGACTGTTGCAGAATGGAAAGCCCCAACCACCCAGACCGAGGTCCGCGCTTTTCTTGGATTATCCGGATATTACCGCAGATTTGTAGAAGGTTTTTCGAGCATCGCTCGACCAATGACCCAGCTGCTGAAGAAGGACAAGAAGTTCGAATGGACTGACAAATGTGAGGAGAGTTTTCAACAACTCAAGCTTAGATTGACCTCAGCCCCAATTCTGATCATGCCGGACATCACCAAACCCTTTGACGTTTACTGTGATGCATCCAAGATTGGTCTCGGATGTGTGCTTATGCAAGAAGGCAAAGTGATATCTTATCTGTCCCGGCAACTGAAGCAGCATGAGCAGAACTACCCAACCCATGACCTCGAGCTCGCAGCCGTAGTTTTAGCACTGAAGGTGTGGCGTCATTACCTTATGGGTAATCGCTGCGAGATCTATTCGGATCACAAGAGCCTGAAGTATATCTTTACCCAGAAGGAGCTGAACATGAGGCAAAGAAGATGGTTAGAATTAATCAAAGATTATGATATGGAGATCCACTACCACCCCGACAAGGCCAATGTGGTAGCGGATGCGTTGAGTAGACTGCCGTGTCAGTTGAACTCAATGATAGCCGAAGAACAACCCAGCCTATACCAGGAGTTTGAGCAGTTTAGAATGGAGTTAGTCAGTGAAGGATTCCTAGCCAGCATGGAGCTACAACCCACCTTGATTGGTCAGATCAAGGAAGCTCAGAAGGGAAATGCCAGCATCGACGGAATCAAGACCCAGATAGCTGCGGAAAAGCACCGGGATTCACCGTAGATGAAGAAGGAGTTCTTTGGTACAACGGACGCCTGTGTGTACCGTCGGACTCAGAGTTGAAGCAAGTTATTCTGAAGGAAGCCCATGACACCTTATACTCTATTCACCCCGGAGGTACCAAGATGTATCAGGACTTGAAGGAACAGTTCTGGTGGCATGGAATGAAGAGGGAAATCGGAAGCTACATTGCTAAGTGTGATATCTGTCAGCGAGTCAAGGCAGAACATCAGCGACCCGCCGGACTGCTGCAACCGCTACAGATTCCAGAATGGAAGTGGGACTCTGTAGGAATGGACTTTATCACAGGCTTGCCCAAATCCAGCAAAGGAAATGATTCTATATGGGTAGTTGTTGATAGATTGACCAAGGTAGCCCATTTCATCGCTGTCAAGACCACCTACCAAGGCCCAAAGTTAGCTGAGCTATACATCTCTAGAATAGTCGCCCTGCACGGAACCCCGAAGTCAATTGTGTCAGATAGAGGTTCACAATTCACCTCAAGATTCTGGCAGAAAGTGCATGAAGGACTAGGAACCCGTCTGAATTTCAGCACCGCCTATCACCCGCAGACCGATGGACAGACTGAGAGAGTCAACCACTCGAGGACATGCTGAGAGCCTGTGTACTGGAATATGGATCTAAGTGGGAAGACTGCTTGCCGTACGCAGAATTCTCGTACAACAACAGTTACCAAGCCAGTTTACAGATGGCCCCCTTTGAAGCACTGTATGGAAGGAAGTGCCGTACCCCCCTGAATTGGTCGGAAGTCGGAGAGAGCCAAGTCTTTGGACCAGATGTTCTTCGTGAAGCTGAAGAGAAGGTGCACAAGATCCGCGAATACCTCAAGACGGCACAATCAAGGCAGAAGAGTTACGCCGACAAGAGACGCCGGGAGATGACTTTCGAGGTCGGGGATTTTTGTCTATCTCAAAGTATCTCCTCTGAAAGGAATGCAGAGATTTCAGCTGAAAGGAAAGCTTGCACCCCGATATGTCGGACCCTTCAAAGTTCTGAGCCACCGAGGAGAAGTATCTTATCAGCTGGAGTTGCATGAAGAAATGTCGGATGTGCACGACGTGTTTCACATCTCACTCCTCCGGAAGTGCCTTGAAGTCCCTGAGAAGACCGAAGTGTTCAAGAACATCGATCACCGTTCGGTGGATATCAACCAAGATCTGACATACCGTGAAGTGCCGATTCGCATCCTGGAAGAAGCATACAGAACCACCCGCACCAGAAGCATCAAGTTCCTGGAGATACAGTGGAGCAATCATACCGAAGATGAAGCCACTTGGGAGCGAGAGGAAGACATGAAGAAGGAATACCCAGATCTCTTTAGCACCTAATTTTTCTTTAAGATCTCGGGACGAGATCTTTTGTAAGGGGGAAGGGTTTATAACATCCCAAATTTCAAATAAAGGAAGAAGAACAATTCCAAGTATCCAAAATTTAGAACCAACAAAAACTTTTACTTTGCATATAGTACCCTGCATAGGATTTGTGCATTTTGAGTGATATGCCATGATGATTGTTACTTAGTGTATGTGATGAACTCCAAAACCCTAGAGTGATCAAGTGTTTATCATAAATCAAATCCATTAAAAAGAGAAAGAAATCAAATATTATAAAAACCCTAAAAACCCTAACATATGGTCTATGTCATTTTTGTAAATTTGACCCTATACCCATTTGATCTTCACCAATAATTGTAATATGATATTAAAGAGTAATTACAACTTTGGGAATCAAAGATATACCATTTAAACCAAATTCAAAATTTAAAATATGATCACATGAGATAATGGTCATTTCTGACTTTTATAGTCTGGTCACTACTTTGAGCCTCTCTATTTCAAAATTTCTAAACTAAACAAATCCAACTCTTGGCATGTCATCCAAGTACACAACAAGGTGAACAACTTTTGTAAAGATCATGATACCAAATTCACTTTGGATCACAAGATATGAGCAGACAAAGATGAGACATTGAAACAAATTCAACAATCTCCATTTTCAAATTGTGATCAAACCTTGCTGCCCCTTGACCATTTCTTGGCTAAACCAAGTCCCCTGGACATCACCCTACCTAGCCCATGCAAGAACACGCCATGGACACGACCATATCATGGCCGGCCATGGCCATGCCGGCCATGTCGCCCCTCGACACGCCTCCCCCCTTTTCTCTCCACCATCGCCACGGCCACCGTGTCCAACGCGTCGCCCACAACTTGCTGAGATCGCCCGTGCACGCCGTCGATCGCGAGGACGCCGACAGGACCCGGACGACGCGCGCCCAGGTACGCCGCGAGCGGCATGGGCGACGTCACTGGCGCACGGACGCGCGCGACCTGGCCACGCGGCGCTCGCCGAATCTCGCTGTACCCCGACCATATCCGCGCGCCACGGTACCCTCCTCGCCACGCGGAGCTCGCCGGACACGCCGTCGTCATGCCTTGGCGACCACGGCCGCCGGAGAGGACGAACGCGCCCGCCACGGCCGCGACAGTACACGCGCCCGCCCGACCACCGTACGCCACCATTTACCGCGCCATTGACGCTCCGAGGACCGCCATGACGTCGTGAACACCACGGCGCCAACGCCTACCTCGCTAGCCCACCAGAAACACCGCGCCCTTGTCGACCTCGCCGCAGCACCACGGCCACCATCGCGCCTATAAAAAGAGGCCTTGCCTCGACGATCCAAGCACACCACCGTCCTCCCCTCTTCTTCCTCGACCTCCTCGGCACCTCACCATGCTCGATTAGCTACTGCCGCCGCCCAATCGACGCATCACTGCCGCGGAAGCCCTGCAGCAATCGCCGGAGGAGGAGGCCGCCCCTGACGACGCCACTGCTACAGGCTTCTTCCTCGTCCTCGACAACCTCGAACGGAACACCGCCGCCGCTCGCCGGACCCACGGTTCGCCCTCCGACCCCCTACTGCCGCCGCGCCGGTGAGCTTCTCTCGCTGGTGACGACGACGAACGAGCGCCGTAGATTTCCCCTCTAATCCAACGTCTCACGCTGCCCCGTACCGATTCGGGGTGAGCGAGCCGCTGATAGGCGGGCCCCCCGCTGTCAGGCAGCCCACGCGTCTGTGGACCGTGGTGGGCTGGGCAGGCCGTTAAATTTTGAATCTGGCCCGTTAGCGTTTCCCGCTCAGCCCATTTTTTTCAAATTCGAATTTCCAAATTCTGTTAAATTCAATACTGGACTCAACTTTGAAATTAAATAGAATCTGTTTGGCTTGGCCAAATTTAACAAACTTTATATATTTGGAAAGCTAGTAGAAAGTTCTACAACTTGCCACTGGTCCCACCTCAACATCTGTTATAAAAATAAAATGATAAAAAGAAGAAGACAGGGACTTTTTCATATTCAAATAATTATTAAAAATCAACCAAAATAGATATTGCAGTAATTCCAACTTCAGTAGCTCACATTTGACTTACACTAATTGTTTCTGCAAGAAAATGGTGTGGTCACTGTGCATGATCATGCCCTAGAATAATTAATGGACAATATGGCTAGTTTAAATTAGAGATGTTGTCCAAAAATATTATGTAAGTCATATGAGGTATTTTACTTCATTTAAATCTTGTCCCAAATGAATTCATGTGATGTTTGCACCCCTGGTCCAAACACTCCTATATGAATATTTGGAGATTTAAATCATTTGAGGAATTCTAAAATAGTATGAGGTGACTTACCTCATTTAAATCATTTTCTCAAATAATGATAACGAATGCTTGACTTAGGTCAATATGAATTCATGTATGATTATTTGAGAAGTTAAATCTTAAGAAGATTTCAATGAGAGGAAATTATTTTTCTCAAGAACTAAATGAAGAGCTATTAAATACATATGCCATGAGAGGAAATAACTTTTCATTAATAAAAAAAACCAATGCACCTAATTATTTTATGTGTGTGCTTAGCTTAGTTTGTGTGAGACAATGATGTGCTTAGCATAGTCTTTGAGTTTGTTTAGTGATTATACCTCGTATTTAAATTTAGACGCTAGCACCGGAGATTACCAAGAGGAAGGAGAATTCTACCCAGAAGAGGAAGAAGAAAACCTAGAGAACTACCAAGGCAAGCTAATACTCTTGCAAAGTGCAAAGCCCTCCTTGGGCAAGGCACCATGATTCTTATCTTCTTCATACAATCCTATCCTACATTTGCACCATACAAGTCTTACTTGTTGTGTTTTTCAAAGAGTTGATTTCAAATGGTATAGGTGAATAAAACTATTAGAGTAGCAAAGTTAGTCTTATAGATAGCAAAGCAATGTAGCACCCCTCATCATTAGTGCTAGTGCTAAAGTACTAAAATTTGACTACTCTAGATGGGAATATATGACTTGTTGAATTTGAAACCTTGGAATGATGAAGCATTCCCTTGAATGATGTGAATATGAACAAGAGAAGATAGTGATTTTTGATAAAACCCTGATATTGGTTTGGATGCGATACCTTTCCAATTTTTGAGTACCCCCACAATACCTGATTATGGGTAGGGCTTAACTGGAAGTTTATAGATTTTAGTATGAGTTCCCTCTGAACACACGTCATAGGGGTTATGCCGAGGCGGCCTCCGTTGTTGAGAAATGATGTGAATTGAGGTGAATTGTACGGCCAAGCCCTGTGCAGTTCCCAGGTTAACAGTTGGTTTTCACTGGGAGGCCAAGCTCATGGGGAGAGGTCCTCATACTAGAGTTTGTAAGTCAAAGGTTATGGTTGATGATCCGCGTACTGTGTTACGATGATTCGGAGTTCTTCCGACGGATGAAATCAAATGTTGTGGCACAAGTGTGCAACCTCTGCAGAGTGTAAATCTATTCGAATAGTTGTGTCCCCGGTTACGGACGGTTGGAAGGGCCATACAGTTTCCTGTGTCCGATTTTTGGAAAACCTTAGTAAATGTGAATGGTGACTTGGTGACTTGTTGGAATTACAACCAATATGTGGGAATGACACTAATGTTCCCACTTGAGTAAGTTAGCACATGATCAAATACTTGTGAACTAAAATATGGCTTATGCAAGTTGAAATAGAGTTTAGCACCTCAACTCCAAGAGTTAGCATTTTACATTAGTATTATTTTGCAAGTACCTAAAGTACTTACAGCTTTGTCCCTGGCTATTCAAATGGCCTGAGTACGATGATGAACATAACTATCACGAGGATGACCAGCAGGACGCCTACGACAACTAGGGGTTTCTGACGTCAAATGTTGGCCTGTGGACTAGAGAGTCCATTTACTATTACGCTTCCGCTATGTATGAACTTATGTATGTATGTTGATTCAGAGATCAACTATTTGTGTAAGATGAATCATGTGATTCAATATTGTAAGACACTATGGTTTGTAATAAATAATGACTGTGATACTAGACTATTATGCTTCGCAACAACATTATCCTGGAATTGCGATGAATGACATAATAGACATCTGAACCTAAAAATCCGGGTGTTGACAGAGTCCTAGATGGGCAGAAGATCATCGACAAACGTCAGCAAGTAGTGACCTAGTGAGGAACTACCACAATGACCTAGCGAGGAACTGCCACCATAGCCATGCCCATGGTAAGCAAGCTTGGTGCAGATAGGAAATGGTCTTGAATAAACAAACAAATATCCGAAGAAGACCGGCTTTAAAGGAAAGGAAACCAGAAAGCAACTCAATCAACATGCAGGACCTTCGTCTTGGCTTCGAATGACTGTACTTTCACTGCTGAGGTACGGGACTCTGTGCTGGCTTGTAAGACCTTGCCATGCCACCTGCCGCTACGATGATCAAATGGGACTTTGACGGTTGGTGGCTTGATTATATCGCCACTCTTCCGAAAGAGAAGAAGTGGGTCGCTAGTGGGGTGATCGCATACATCATCTGGGTGTGTGGAAACAGCGAAAAAGGAGGGTCTTCACCAATTGGCTCTACCATCGTTGGATGTCGCACGCATGGTGCGCATTGAGATATGCAAAGGGCTCTTGCCTTCACAGATGATCCGAAACCGTGTGGCTTAGCCGCTTTGCCTTTTTTTCCTTTTTCGCTTTTGTGTCTTTTATGGGCACACTCTTCTCCTATGATTTTCCTGTAAATAATCTTGCTTCCATGTAATCAAATGCATTTTACCATACAAATGGAATCAACACGCAGGACAACCGGGTGACCAGAATGGCACCAAACGCAGAAATGGTAGGCAACCAGGAGACTGGCAGTTATTACGGAAAAAAAAGGAGGTTCGGTCATCCCGATCTATAGTTCCGAGATGCGATCTACAATAGAAGAAGAGATCCTAAACAGTTGTCTAATTTATAGTCCCGATCATCCCAAACTATAGATCATCCCTATCTATAGTTCCGAGATGCCATGACAACTCACAATTGAAAGAAAAGAAATTTTAAACAGTTGTCTGATTGCTGAAATCTAAAACTTTAGTATAGGGTATAATTTTCAGCACGGTGTGCAGGCAAATGCATGAATCAAAAGTGACACCGACTAACTAAGTGCTCGATGCATTGTCCTCTACACTAGGGCGCCTACGATACGCAACAGGGAACCTGTGTACACGCCTCCTACAGCATGGCGAACTCTTGTTGCTGCCCCATCCGTGAATGTTTCCGTCTTTGGATCGTACACCCGCGGTACCCCGCAGTATTTGGGGTGATATTTCCAGATCCAAACGACGATCTTGCCGTCTTCCAGCACCTGCAATGGCTTTCCGAAGGACTCGTAGACATGTATAGCGGTTGGCAGGGTGATGGTGTACCGCTTGGTCCAAAGAGGTTTGTGGGGGTCCATGAAAAACCACAACTCCACTACGCGGGTACTGCGGCCAGGCTTATTGATAGACGCCACCAGATGACCATTCACCTCGACCAAGTTGACGTAGAATTCCTGGCTCGACTCGTCTTGCGGTACCATTGGGCTCCGGATGGAAGCTGGCCACCATGCCTCCGCCTCGAGATCGAACGCGACGATCCAGTCGTGAAATCCGTCTACCATGGCTTTGGGGAACATCGTCAAAAAGTAGGCGACCCCCCTAACGACGGCCACTTTCCCGCCTCTGCTCAATTCGACCATGGCTGGAGGGCTTCCTCTCTCCCTCCACCCCCACCCATGGTCGCCTCCGAGGGTGACGACAAGGCAGACCTGCTTGCCACCCGTCACGCCGACGGTCAGGGCCTTGTACTTTCCCGCGGCGGCGGACCAGCCGACTACGTACATTGTCGTCTGCGTCGCTGCCCGAATAGGTCGAGGAGGCAAGAAAGAGGTGACGCCGGTGGCCGGGTCGAGCACGCGGTGGTGCCCATCATCGCCTAGGAGGCACACCAGGTCGCGGTGCGTCCACATAATGTCCGTTGGGCACTGCTGCGCGCTTTTTAACCGCTTGACGACGTTCCCGGATATGTCCATGATCTTGACGTCCTTGTAGGTTTCTTCCATGGCCACGACAATGAGCGGGCCTGGGTGGCGGGCCGCGTGGGCGGCGATGAAGGTCGGGTCGCAGAGGAGGGACCGCCACGAGGGGCAGACCGCGCGGAAGCGGCAGAGCGGCTTGGCCGGGACGCGCAACAGAATCTCGTACAGAACATCCGCGGGCTGGACCGGCTCATCGTCGGCAATATCAGCGGCGACGGGGGTCTCCATCATAGATTGATTCCAGAATTGGTTTCTACTAGGTAGGTCTTATCTATCCGGATATACTCCGTATATACTAAAAAGGCAAAGGAACAAGGGAAAGAGGGACTAGGTTGCATGGTTGGCGACACCAGTCAATGTCCCGGTCGACCTCAGCGGACCGAACGTGAGACCGTACTGAAACAATAGTTTTGATCCCAACAGTCATATTTTAGTACTACCTTTATCTATAAAATAGATAAATAGATGTCACAAGTTTATCTAAATTTAAATTTATCTAGAAACTCTTTAGTGTATAGATATGTCTGAATTTAAACGAACATCTGGCATTTTTTATGGATCATGCTGGGCGTCCCCGGGGATCTGATTTCCCAGCCCCTGGGTCGCCATCCGTCGGATCGACCATCTTGGACGGCCAGATCTGCTTTTACTGAATGTAGCAAAAAAAACACCACCGGCACAAAAAAATAACCCGCTTTTGCTACATTGTAGTAAAAAATGGTTCAGTCACAAAATCAAATAAAAAAGCTAAGCTCGCCGGAGACTCGCGGGAGACCTCACCAGAGAGCTCGTAGCAAAAGAATTATGCTATTGTAGCAAAAAAAAAGTGCTAATGTAGCAAAAACCAATATCATCGGAAAAATTGACGAAGACCTCACCGGAGACCCTCGCCGGAGACCTCGTAGCAAAATTTATATCTAAAGTAGTAAAATAACAAAACAATTATAGGAAAATAAAAAGCATCACAACATTTTTTACAAAGGTCTCTGGCGAGGTCATTGTTATTGTATCAAAACAGACCTCGTAGCAAAATTTCTATACTAAAGGTAGCAACGCCCAGAACTGTCGGTAGCAACGTCGGACATCTAAGGTAGCAAAAATCCACAGCACTGCCAGACGCCCAAGGTAGCAACGCCGGCCTCCGCCGATAGCAACAACAGGCGCCAAAGGTAGCACTCTCGACTGCGGTTGGTAGCATCACCATATGCCGCCCAAGATAGCACCCCTTTGCCAGCAGCAGCTTCCTAGCGGAGCCCCGCCTTGTGCCCCTGCGCTCCTGAACGGCCAGCGCTGCTCGCGGCCACGACCTCTGCTGACGGGGAGAGGTGAGTGGGAGGGGATCTGGGGATGGCGGCGTGGATGACGTGGACGGCGCGGTAGGGGAGCTCGCACGTGCTCTAGAGATGTGCGGGATGCGGACCTCATAGCGCCATAGCCGCACATCGTGGCGGCGCGCGACGGCATCCGGAGCATGGATGCAGCACGACAGCGGGAGTGGCTGGGCCGCGGGGGCGCATGGGTGTGGCGTCGTGGCCCGAGCTCGTGCCGAAGGCTCCCTGGCTGGCAACAGGGAGAGGAGGACCTTGGGGCGCCATGGCCGCACCTCGTGGCGGCACGCGACGGCAGCCAGAGCATGACTGGGGCACAACGGAGGGAATGGCTGGGGTGCGGTGGCTCGTGGTTGGGGCGCTGCTGCCCGAACTCGTGCGGAGGCTACCTGGCTGGCCTCCTTTGCTCCGTCTCGGCCGTCTCCATCGCCAGGGAGAAGATAAGGTAGGGAAAAAGGAGAGAGAGGAGACGTCGTGCTGTTTGGTGGGTCCCCTAGAGACGTGTCGCACGATGGAGGATGGAGGAGGTTCACATGATGCTCCGCATCGGACGACGCTCGACCCGGGGGTTGCGTTGCTCGCAGCCCCCCGGGGGAATCCAATCATTTTGCTCTTTTTATAGATGGAGCAAGCAGTAGGTTTTTCTATATAAAAAGGGCCTTCTTGCCTAATACTTTTAGAGTTTTTAGCATGACATTAACATTTTTATGATGAATCGGCCGATCTATTGATAAACCTAAAGCATAATATAAATTACAAGTAGCTCCTTAGACCACATAGTGAAACCTGCAGACACTATCACGAGCTGGCGCTGCCGTCCTCGTCCAAAGTTGCCGTAATAGAGTTTGTTGTAGTGAGTTGTTAGCATAAAACTATCATTTTTGTAGCCAAATCTACCAAATGGTACCACTTAACATTCTCAAAACGTGAGCCCGGATCCATAAAATAGAAACAAGTTCCCCTATCTAAAAATAAAAATCACCCTTCAAATGGAAGAGTTTATGTTTTTTTCTTATAGTCTGACACCCGTGCATGCACTGTCTGTTTCATCTTTGGCCAGTACTCACAGGAACGATATTTTCTTTCCTCGACCTCATGGAATGAATTTTCTCATATGCATATGCAGTGAGTATATTATCACTGACATCCCTCACGATAGCAAACTTCATCGCAATTTTTTTCAATTCGCGCAACTGACCCGGTGAGAGTGAATTGACACCAAAGCTGAAAAGTGGTACCTATTTGTCTGCGCTGAGGTGGCGGAAATTGGTGTAATTTGCTGAGCTGGACCGACTCCCACATGTCAGTAGTTGGGCGGTGGAGACGGGGAAACACGTCGTCGACCGGTATTTGCTTGGCAGAGCGGAAGGAACTGCACATGAATGAGGAGAAGGAGGAGGCAACGGTGACGACACCGCGTTGTTCCGCGCGACGGCAAGCGCGAGGAGGCGGTCCCGTGGGCACCTGGCACAGACGACGCCGCTAGCCTGGAAGGTCCGACGCGCACTACACCTTGGCTCAGCTTGCTCGTCACAGCTTTCATCAGATTGAGGAATAAAATGAATATGACATGGGCCAATGTAGTCAGTGAGAGTTGCAATTTGAAATTTTATTTTCCTGCTCCAAAAAACGAGTCCAACGTTTTCACACCGAGATCAGTTAGTTCACGGTACAAATGGGGTTTCGAGTCAGAGTCTGATTGACCCAATCTCTGTGACTTTAGGGTTTAAAATGATCTTTTCCCACTAACACATCAGGTGCAAGTGAGGGAGGCGGGGAGATGAGTAAAGGCGGGTGCCACGGGAGGTGGTCGTCGTCGCTCGTCAAGCGGGTGAGATATGATGCTGCGGTGACTTTTGGAGTGGTAGGTATACGTGTACCAAATAAGTTAGCGGGTATTAAAGATTGATGATAGGCAAAACTTTCCTGCTTAAGAGTTGAATGACCAAACTAAATCTACACTTCAACAATAGTTAATAGACCAACAATATCTACTTTTTACAAACATCTTTCTGCGAAGAGGCCAATAGCAGACATTAAAATCAACCAACCTTTATAAGATCCCACTTAAAATGGACATCGTCTTCCTCCAGCACTTGCCACATTGCTGGTGGTGGTCATGACCGAAGATCGGTGCTGCTTCTAGACCTCCAAACCACACACGTCGAATGTTCATGCGGTAGCCGGGAAGTCATCAATCGGTGAAACAGATCCCCATCCTGGATAAGAAAAAAGGGATGAATATGGCTAACCGACTACCCCAAATTTGGCCACACTCCAAAGAGACCTGACCAAACCTCGTTAGTCAAAGAAGCAGCACCAAGACAGGATGACCATCTATACAAAACCATCGGGAGGACTTCCTTTCCACGCGCGCGGGAGAGATCGACCAAACAAGAGAGCGGCAGCTGCGCCGCTTTTGTTCTATAGCTCGTTCGACTTCCATAAGAAAGATTGAAAATCAAGAGAGAAAGATGACGAGTAAATAGTAATAAGCGACGGGACGAATATAAATTGCTTTCCAGCATTGGTTTGCAGCCAAATACATGAATCGTCAGAAGCGACGCTGACTAACTAAGTGCTCGATCAATTGTGTTCTACGGTAGTGCACTTACGGTACGCAGCAGGGAGCCTGTGTAAACGCCGGCTACAGCACGGCGACCTGCTGACGCTGCCCCTTCCGTGAAAGTTTCCGTTTCTGGATCGTACACCCGCGGTACCCCGCGGTATTTGTGGTAATGTTTCCAAATCCAGACGAGGATCCTCCCGTCTTTCAGCACCTGCAATGGCATCCCGAAGGACTCGAAGACATCTCTAGTGGTTGGTAGGAGGGTGATGTTGTACCGCTTGGACCAAAGAGGCTCGTGAGGGTCCGTGAGAAACCACAGCTCTACAACGCAAATATCTGAGCTGCGCTTATGGACAGATGCCACCAGATGGCCATGCACCTCGGCCAAGTTGACACAGGATTGGTAGATCGGGTTGTCTTGCTCTTCCATCGGGCCGCGGATGGAAGCTGGCCGCCATGCCTCCAGCTCGAGGTCGAAAGCCACGATCCAATCGTCCCATCCGCATTTTATGCCGGATACCAAGAAGTAGGCGATCCCCCTGACGACGGCGACTTCTCCGCGCCGGCCGACCCAGGCTGGAGGGCTCCCTCTCTCCCTCCACCCATGGTTTTTATCGCCGAGGCTGAGTACCATGCAGACCTCCTCGTGCAGATCCATATCGCGGATGATCAACACCTTGTACTCTCCCGCGGCGGCGGCCCAGCCGACTGTGTACATATACGCTTGACTAGGTCGATCGGGCAAGACGGAGGTGTCGCCGGTGGCTGGGTCGAGCACGTGGTGGCGTCCGTCCTTGCCTTTGAGGAACACCAGGCCGTGGTGCGTCCACATATCGTCTGTTAAGCACTGCTGCCCGCTTTTTAACCGCCTGACGACGTTCCCGGACATGTCGAGGATCTGGACGTCCGTGTCGGTGTTTTCCATGGCCACGGCGATGAGCAAGCTAGGGTGGCGGGCCGCGTGGGTGGCGATGAAGGTCGGATCGCAGAGAAGGGACCGCCACGAGGGGCAGACCGCGCGGAAGCGGCAGAGCGGCTTGGCCGGGACGCGCAGCAGGATGTCGTACACCAGGTCCACGGGCAGGACCGGCGCATCGTCGGCAATGTCAGCGGCGGCGGGGATCGCCATCTTCTTCTTTTTTGAGGGAACGGTGGTCGCCATCTTAGACTGATCGCAGGATTGGTTTTTAGGTCTAGATATCCGGATATATATACAAAAAAAAATCAAAGCTAGGGACCAGGAGAGAGGGACTAGGTTGCGCTGGTTGGCAACATAACGCACGAATAATCATAAATATGGTATAGGATCTGTAAGTCCACGAGAATAGGATCATGCAGAATTGCAGGTGAAATCGCGGGGCGAGTGCTCAATTTTAGAGAGAACTCCATTACTTCTCAGTTTATAAATGTAAAAAATCTGACTCATAATTATTAATGAGGAGGCCGAAGAAGATTATAGATTGGGCTTTCCATGTTTACGGGATTGGTTCCTTGGCCGGACGCCTAGGATTGAGGAAACACCCGACATCATGGCAGAGCCAGTGAGGACGCCGTGGACATTTTATCTATGAGGAGGTCGTGGAAGATAGGTAGCAGAGAAACGGGGAGGTCGTTGACCAAGCACTCGACAGCATGTACGAGCGGCGCAGAGAAGAAGAGCACTCGACACGAGCGATGTAGAGAACAGAGAAAGAAGAGCATAGGCAGCAGAGCCACATAAAGTGAATCCTTGGCAAATCCCATAAATAAATGTAAAACATGGTATTACCATCATATATGTTGTAAACAACGGCGGCTCCAGAAATTGGGTGAAGGGTATTCATTTTCCTCCCCAAAAAAAGCTCAAAGCTCAATGTGAACAAAATAAAAGCTATATAGTATATATATATGACATCTGGCCACAGGTTCACTAGTACCAGCAATATTTCAGTCAAATAACCGCACAAAATAGATAAGTTCATAAAACCATAAATCCATAGTAATTATCAATAAATACAACTAAACATTTGCATTGAGGCATACAAGCAGTACCTTTTCTTGATAGAATAATTGATCCTATTACCATGTAACTCTGCGATCGCCTTGTTGGAAGATTTTGATGACATCTTCATCCTTCACTTGACTGAAGAAATCTCTCTCAACAAATATAACCAAAGCATTGTTCAAATATTCATCACTCATTTTGTTCCTTAGCTTATTCTTCACATAGTTCATTGAGGAGAATACCCTTTCAACATTAGCAGTAGCTACCGGCAAAATCAGTACCAACTTAAGAAGCTTGTAAACAAGAAAGTATTGTTGATGTTTGTATATCTCCACAAGCATAGCTGAAAGTTCAATTATACTCTTCAAGTTTGTAAACCTTTCATCTCTGCGCACATGACAAATATACACGTCTAATTGCCAGGGAAGTCTTGCTAGTTCATCACTTGAGAAATCAGTAGCATAAAACTTTTTTCGGGCCATTAGCATTACCTTTCATGTTGCTAGCTCCATCGTATCCTTGCCCACGCACCATTGCAAAGGTCAGATTGTACTTCATTAGCATTTGCTGAATTGCAGACTTAAGTGTCAAAGAGGTAGTATCTTCAACATGAACAACACCAAGAAATCTGACAACTGCCCTTCCTTTCTTATCAACAAAACGCAAACAAACAGCCAACTGTTCATTCTGATACACATCACTAGACTCATCTGCAAGTATGGCAAACTGACCACCATCAAGCTCTTCAATGACTCGTTTTGTAGTCTCTTGTGCACAACATTTTATCAGCTCTTGTTGTACATCATGGTGAATCATCTTGCAGTTATGTGGAGCATTGTTCAGAACCACCTTGTCAACCTCTTCAAAATTTCCTGCTAGCCAATTTAAAAGCTCAAGGAAATTCCCTTTATTGACTGAGTCCTCACTTTCATCATGTCCTCTAAATGCCAAGCCTTGACGCAATAGAAATCTCAAACACTTGAGTGTCCATGTCAAACGCTTAAGATACAAAGCCTTGTATTGGGAGGTGTTCGCAGCAAGAGACTTCCGGATTGATGCGAACGGTGTAGTGAACATATTGTATTTCTCTTGAGCTTCACAATGAGCACTACTAACCTGACCTTCATGTTTCAGCAATCTCTTTTTCATGTTCCAGTTCCTAAACCCATTCTTTACAAATGAATCTCCACCCGGACTTTTTGTTCTATCCTTGAACAAGTAGCAAACAAAGCAGAAAGCCGCATCTTTTTCTACACTATACTCAATCCATGGAAATTCTTTAAACCAAGAATGGCAAAAGCGACGGTCCATTCCACTTTTATTTGTAACCTTGAACTTATGGTTCTTTGGTTGACATGGCCCCAGTTCAATGTATCTCCTCCTCACTCTATCTTGATCATTCACAACATACCTTGAGATGGGAATTCGCTTCCCAGGATCATGTTGAAGTGCCCCCAAATCAGCTTGTGTTGGTTCATCATCATCTTCATCAATTTCTTCATTATCTACCATAATTGAGACTGGGTTTGCGCCGCTGCTCTCCGGTTCAAGTCCTGCATCCGGTGCTTGAAATATAACCAATTGCAAACTACTGTCGGGCTGACTAGGTGTTGATCTTTCATCAATCTTTTTTGCTTTTGAAGCTTTTCCCCATGATGCGCGTAGATGTACACGTCCGTTGGGAACCCCAAGAGGAAGGTATGATGCGCACAGTGGCAAGTTTTCCCTCAGTATGAAACCAAGGTTTAATCGAACCAGTAGGAGCCAAGAAGCACGTTGAAGGTTGATGGTCGCGAAATGTGATGCGGCGCAACACCAGGGATTCGGCGCCAACTAGGAACCTGCACAACACAACCAAAGTACTTTGCCCCAACGAAAACAGTGAGGTTGTCAATCTCACCGGCTTGCTGTAACAAAGGATTAAACGTATCGAGTGGAAGATGTTTGCAAAGAAAACAGTAAAACAAGTAGATTGTATGCTATGGAAAGAATAGGACCGGGTCCACAGTTCACTAGAGGTGTCTCTCCCATAAGATAAAAGCATGTTGGGTGAACAAATTACAGTCGGGCAATTGACAAATAGAGAAAGGCATAATAATGCATATACATGACATGATAAATATAGTGAGATTTAATCCGGGCATTACGACAAAGAACATAGACCGCCATCCAACTGCATCTATGCCTAAAAAGTCCACCTTCAGGTTATCGTCCGAACCCCCTCCAGTATTAAGTTGCAAAGCAAGACAATTGCATTAAGTATTGTGCGTAATGTAATCAATAACTACATCCTTAGACATAGCACCAATGTTTTATCCCTAGTGGCAACAGCACATCACAACCTTAGAACTTTCTGTCACTGTCCCATGTATCAATGAAGGCATGAACCCACTATCGAGCATAATTACTCCCTCTTGGAGTTAAGAGTAAAACTTGGCCAGAGCCTCTACTAATAACGGAGAGCATGCAAGATCATAAACAACACATGAACAATAGATTGATAATCACCATAATCATAGTACTCTCTATCCATCGGATCCCGACAAACACAACATATAGAATTACATATAGATGATCTTGATCATGTTAGGCAGCTCACAAGATCTAACAATGAAGCACAACAAGGAGAAGACGACCATCTAGCTACTGCTATGGACCCATGGTCCAGGGGTGAACTACTCACTCATCACTCCGGAGGCGATCATGGCGATGAAGAGTCCTCCGGAGATGAATCCCTCTCCGGCAGGGTGCCGGAGGCGATCTCCGAATCCCCCGAGATGGGATTCGCGGCGGCGGCGTCTCTGTAAGGTTTTCCGTATCGTGGCTCTCGGTACTGGGGGTTTCGCGACGGGAGCTTTAAGTAGGCGGAAGGTCAACGCGGGGCACACGAGGGGCCAGGGGGCAGGTCGGCGCGGCCAGGGCCTGGGCCGCGCCGGCCCTCCTGGCCGCCTCGTGGCCCCACTTCGTTAGGTCTTCGGTCTTCCGGAAGCTTCGTGCAAAAATAGGACCCTGGGCGAAAGTTTCGTCCAATTCCGAGAATATTTCTTTACTAGGATTTCTGAAACCAAAAACAACAGAAAACAGAATGGCTCTTCGGCATCTTGTTAATAGGTTAGTTCCAGAAAATGCATAAATATGACATATAAAGTGCATAAAACATGTAGGTATCATCAATAAAGTAGCATGGAACATAAGAAATTATCGATACGTTGGAGACGTATCAGCATCCCCAAGCTTAGTTCTGCTCGTCCCCGTAAAACGATAACAAAGATAATTTCTGAAGTGACATGCCATCATAATCTTGATCATACTATTTGTAAACATATGTAATGAATGCAGCGATCAAAGCAAAGGTAATGACATGAGTAAACAACTGAATCATAAAGCAAAGACTTTTCATGAATAGTACTTCAAGACAAGCATCAATAAGTCTTGCATAAGAGTTAACTCGTAAAGCAATAAATCAAAGTAAAGGTGTTGAAGCAACACATAAGAAGATTAAGTTTCAGCGGTTGCTTTCAACTTATAACATGTATATCTCATGGATATTGTCAACATAAAGTAATATAACAAGTGCAATATGCAAGTATGTAGGAATCAATGCACAGTTCACACAAGTGTTTGCTTCTTAAGGTGGAAGGAGATAGGTAAACTGACTCAACAATAAAAGTAAAAGAATGGTCCTTCGCAGAGGAAAGCATCGATTGCTGTATTTGTGCTAGAGCTTTTATTTTGAAAACATGAAACAATTTTGTCAACGGTAGTAATAAAGCATATGAGTTATGTAAATTATATCTTACAAGTTGCAAGCCTCATGCATAGTATACTAATAGTGCCCGCACCTCGTCCTACTTAACTTGGACTACCGGATCTTTGCATGCCATGTTTCAACCAAGTGTCACAAAGGGGTACCTCCATGCCGCCTGTACAAAGGTCCAAGGAGAATGCTCGCATTTCGGATTTCTCGCTTTTGATTATTCTCAACTTAGACATCCATACCGGGACAACATGGACAACAGATAATGGACTCCTCTTTAATGCATAAGCATGTAGCAAAGTTATTATTCTCATATGAGATTGAGGATATATGTCCAAAACTGAAACTTCCACCATGATTCATGGCTTTAGTTAGCGGCCCAATGTTCTTCTCTAACAATTTTGCATGCTCCAACCACTAAAATGATAGACCTTCAGACAAGACGGACATGCATAGCAACTCACATGATATTCAACAATAGTTGATGGCGTTCCCCCGAAACATGGTTATCGCACAACAAGCAACTTAATAAAATATAAAGTGCATAAGTACATATTCAATACTACGATAGTTTTTAAGGCTATTTTGTCCCATGAGCTATATATTGCAAAGGCGAATGATGGAATTTTAAAGGTAGCACTCAAGCAATTTACTTTGGAATGGCGGGTAAATACCATGTAGTAGGTAGGTATGGTGGACACAAATGGCATAGTAGTTGGCTCAAGGATTTTGGATGCATGAGAAGTATTCCCTCTCGATACAAGGTTTAGGCTAGCAAGGTTATTTGAAGCAAACTCAAGGATGAACAAGTGCAGCAAGACTCACATAAAAGACATATTGTAAACATTATAAGACTCTACACTGTCTTCCTTGTTGTTCAAAACTCAATACTAGATATTATCTAGACCTTAGAGAAACCAAATATGCAAATCAAATTTTAGCAAGCTATGTATTTCTTCATTAATGGGTGCAAAGCATATGATGCAAGAGCTTAAACATGAGCACAACAATTGCCAAGTATCACATTATCCAAGACATTTTTAGAATTACTACATGTAGCATTTTCCAATTCCAACCATATAACAAATTAACGAAGAAGAAACTTCGCCTTGAACATTATGAGTAAAGCCTAAGGACACATGTGTCCATATGCAACAGCGGAGCGTGTCTCTCTCCCACAAAGTGAATGCTAGGATCCATCTTATTCAAACAAAAACAAAAACGAAAACAAACCGACGCTCCAAGTAAAGAACACAGATGTGACTGAATAAAAATATAGTTTCAGGGGAGGAACCTGATGATGTTGTCGATGAAGAAGGGGATGCCTTGGGCATCCCCAAGCTTAGACGCTTGAGTCTTCTTAAAATATGCAGGGATGAACCACGGGGCATCCCCAAGCTTAGAGCTTTCACTCCTCTTGATCTTAGTATATCATTCTCCTCTCTTGACCCTTGAAAACTTCCTTCACACCAAACTTCAAGCAAACTCATTAGAGGGTTAGTGCATCATTAATAATTCACACATTCAGAGGTGACACAATCATTATTTTCACTTCTGGACATTGCATAATGCTACTGGACATTAATGGATCAAAGAAATAAATCCAACATAGCAAAAGAGGCAATGCGAAATAAAAGGCAGAATCTGTCAAAAACAGAACAGTCCGTAAAGACGAATTTATAAATGGCACCAGACTTGCTCAAATGGAAAAACTCAAAACTAATGAAAGTTGCGTACATATCTGAGGATCACGCTCGTAAATTGGCAGATTTTTTCGAATTTTCTACAGAGAATTATGCCCAGATTCGTGACAGACAGCAATGCTGTTTCTGCGCAGCGATCCCAAATATAACATCAACTTTGACATAGAAACTTTACTTGGCACAAAAACATGATAAGGAGAGGTTGCTACAGTAGTAAACAACTTCCAAGACTCAATAAAACAAAAAATTGCTGTAGGTAAAAACATGGGTTGTCTCCCATAAGCGCTTTTCTTTAACGCCTTTCAGCTAGGCGCAAATCAAGTAACATCGAGAGTAGAAGCATCAACATTATTATTCTTCATGCAAACACAACTTGTTGCAGGGGGTACTTTAGGTGTTCCATTATCTAGATTTTCTATGGTAGTGCTAGTGGTTTTAGCAATTTTAGGCCTATAATAATTCTTTTGTTTAGGCACCTTAGAGGCGTACATGAATTTTTGCTCTTTACCCACATAAGCTTTCTCATTATACTTGAGAGAAGAAAAGGTTGAACCCAAGGTTCCCATAGCTTTTTCAAGTTCATCAATCCTATTGGTTTGATTATCATGGACAACACAAGTTCCTAGGATACTAATTCTTTCATCAATTCCTCCTAGGGATTTATCAAGTTCATAAGTTTTGTCAAATAACATTCCCAATTTAGCTTCAATACTTGGAAAATTTTTCTCTATGGTTTCCAATTTTTTCATAACATCTTCAAGAGAGATTTCAATTTTAACTTCATTAACAGGTGGTATTCCAACTAGACTCTCAATGATGCAACTAGCTTCTAAAGCGGGAGTACCTAGGAAATTACCTCCCGAAAGAGTATCAAGAACATATCTATTCCAACTAGACAAACCAACATAAAAGTTCCTAAGAAGGATAGTGGTGGAGTGTTTCTTAATGCACCTTTGATGAGCATTACTAATTCTATACCAAGCATCTTTAAAACTTTCTCCACCTTGTTGCTTAAAAGAACGAACTTCAACTTCAGGATTACTCATGATAGCAAGCAATAAAGTAAACTAGGTAAAGTAAATGCGAGTAACTAATTTTTTGTGTGTTTTGGATATAGAGAGCAAGACAGCAAATAAAGTAAAACTAGCAACTAATTTTTTTGTGTTTTGATTTAGTGCAGCAAACAAAGTAGTAAATAAAATAAAGCAAGACAAAAACAAAGTAAAGAGATTGAGAAGTGAAGACTCCCCTTGCAGCGTGTCTTGATCTCCCCGGCAACGGCGCCAGAAAAAGTGCTTGATGCGCGTAGATGTACACGTCCGTTGGGAACCCCAAGAGGAAGGTATGATGCGCACAGTGGCAAGTTTTCCCTCAGTATGAAACCAAGGTTTAATCGAACCAGTAGGAGCCAAGAAGCACGTTGAAGGTTGATGGTCGCGAAATGTGATGCGGCGCAACAACAGGGATTCCGGCGCCAACTAGGAACCTGCACAACACAACCAAAGTACTTTGCCCCAACGAACAGTGAGGTTGTCAATCTCACCGGCTTGCTGTAACAAAGGATTAAACGTATCGAGTGGAAGATGTTTGCAAAGAAAACAGTAAAACAAGTAGATTGTATGCTATGGAAAGAATAGGACCGGGGTCCACAGTTCACTAGAGGTGTCTCTCCCATAAGATAAAAGCATGTTGGGTGAACAAATTACAGTCGGGCAATTGACAAATAGAGAAAGGCATAATAATGCATATACATGACATGATAAATATAGTGAGATTTAATCCGGGCATTACGACAAAGAACATAGACCGCCATCCAACCGCATCTATGCCTAAAAAGTCCACCTTCAGGTTATCGTCCGAACCCCTCCGGTATTAAGTTGCAAAGCAACAGACAATTGCATTAAGTATTGTGCGTAATGTAATCAATAACTACATCCTTAGACATAGCACCAATGTTTTATCCCTAGTGGCAACAGCACATCACAACCTTAGAACTTTCTGTCACTGTATCAATGAAGGCATGAACCCACTATCGAGCATAATTACTCCCTCTTGGAGTTAAGAGTAAAAACTTGGCCAGAGCCTCTACTAATAACGGAGAGCATGCAAGATCATAAACAACACATGAACAATAGATTGATAATCACCATAATCATAGTACTCTCTATCCATCGGATCCCGACAAACACAACATATAGAATTACATATAGATGATCTTGATCATGTTAGGCAGCTCACAAGATCTAACAATGAAGCACAACAAGGAGAAGACGACCATCTAGCTACTGCTATGGACCCATGGTCCAGGGGTGAACTACTCACTCATCACTCCGGAGGCGATCATGGCGATGAAGAGTCCTCCGGGAGATGAATCCCCTCTCCGCAGGTGCGGAGGCGATCTCCAGAATCCCCGAGATGGGATTCGCGGCGGCGGCGTCTCTGTAAGGTTTTCCGTATCGTGGCTCTCGGTGTGGGGGTTTCGCGACGGGAGCTAGGCGGAAGGTCAACGCGAGGGGCCACACGAGGGCCCAGGGGCAGGTCGGCGCGGGCCGGCCGCCGGCCACCCTCCCGGCCGCCTCGTGGCCCCACTTCGTTAGGTCTTCGGTCTGGAAGCTTCGTGCAAAAATAGGACCCCGGGCGAAAGTTTCGTCCAATTCCGAGAATATTTCTTTACTAGGATTTCTGAAACCAAAAACAGCAGAAAACAGCAACTGGCTCTTCGGCATCTTGTTAATAGGTTAGTTCCAGAAAATGCATAAATATGACATATAAAGTGCATAAAACATGTAGGTATCATCAATAAAGTAGCATGGAACATAAGAAATTATCGATACGTTGGAGACGTATCACCCCACATTGTAAATATGGTACTGTCAGCAGCACTTTTCTTTTTCATCTACATTACAAATGAAACAAATGAAATTTGAGGAAATTACTCAAATTAGGAACTTGCATCTAGCAGCAATATCCTAAAACTAGCAACTAAATGTGCATCTAGCAGCAATATCCTAAAACAAGGCCTAAAGGCTAAATCTAGACCGAAATCTGAAGAAATAGAGAGAAAATGAAGTCTAAATATTACCTTCCCCTTGCCGTGGCTTTTGCTGGACATCGTGTCGCTGAATTGCCGCTCGCCGGTGGCCGTCCGCCGCACCGCGGTTGCTGGTTCGCCGGCCACCGCTCGCTGTTGGTAGCCGCGCCACACCGCCGGCCCGCCGCCGCTTGGCTCGACCGGAATCGAGCTAGGGTTGCCGCCGCCCGCCCGTCTGTCTCTTCTCTCGTGACCGCGTCTGCTCTGTTCGTGGCTTCGTGGCTTCGTGCGAATGAATCGTGACTGAGAGCACAACGTGAGGTTGGGTTGACTCTACCCCCCTTACAAGAATCTCGTCCTCGAGATTCCTAGATTTTAGAAAAGAAGGAAGGGTACTCAGATCGTAAACGATCTTCTCGTTCCCAGGTTGCTTCTTGCTCAGAATGATTAGACCACTGAACTTTCAGGAACTTGATGCTCTGACGTCGAGTTTTACGCTCGGCTTCATCAAGGATACGAACAGGATGTTCTCGATAAGTTAGATCCTCTTGAAGGTCAAGAGTCTCGTGATCAACACCACGGATAGGATCTTTGAAGCAACGCTTGAGTTGGGACACATGGAAGACATCATGAACTTCAGGAAAATTGGAAGGTAACTCCAACTTGTAAGAAACATTACCACGCTTGGCAAGGACGCGGAAAGGACCAACATAGCGAGGTGCTAGTTTGCCTTTGATACCGAAACGACGGACACCCTTGAGAGGAGTGACCCGAAGATAAGCTTGATCACCAATTTCATACTTCACTTCTTGATGATGGCGATCATAATAGCTCTTTTGGCGTGACTGAGCAGTTTTCAGACGCTCGCGAATGATGCGAACTTGATCTTCTGCTTCATTGATTATATCTGGTCCAAAGAACTTTCTTTCTCCAGTTTCGGACCAGTTCAAAGGAGTTCTACACCTTCTGCCATACAAAGCTTCAAAAGGTGCCATGCCCAGGCTGGATTGGAAGCTGTTGTTATAGGTGAACTCGGCAAATGGAAGGCACTTTTCCCAATCTTTACCGAAGGATATAACACAGGCCCTGAGCATGTCTTCAAGAATTTGATTCACTCTTTCGGTTTGACCACCGGTTTGAGGATGATAGGCTGTGCTGAAGGAAAGACGAGTTCCCATAGCTTGTTGAAAGCTAGACCAGAACTTTGAGGTAAACAGACTCCCACGATCAGAAATGATCTTCTTAGGAACACCATGAAGACTGACTATCCGTGAGATATACAGATCTGCTAGTTGACTAGCTTTTATGTCTTCTCGGATAGGAAGGAAGTGAGCAACCTTGGATAGACGATCAATGACTACCCATATAGCATCTCTTCCATTTTTGGTCTTGGGGAGACCGGTAATGAAATCCATGCCAATTTCATCCCATTTCCACTCTGGAATTGATAGAGGTTGGAGAGTGCCAGCAGGTCTTTGATGTTCAGCCTTCACACGACGACAAACGTCGCATTCAGCAACAAACTTAGCGATTTCTTGCTTCATCCCGGACCACCAGAATCTTTGGCGGAGATCCCGATACATCTTGGTACTACCAGGATGGATGGAGAGGGGTGATTCATGAGCTTCTTTAAGGATTAGCTCTTTGAGATCCGATTTATCCGGCACAACTAGACGCTTACCGAAATAAATGGTACCTTGATCATCGATGGAGAAACATTTAGCAACTCCGCTAGCAATGTTCTTCTTGATCTCGGTAATGCCAGAATCTTGCTTCTGAGCCTTATTGATCTGGTCTTCAAGAGAGGGCTTCACCTCTAGATTAGCAAGGAATCCGCTAGGAACAATCTCAAGGTTGAGTTTTGCAAGTTCCTCATAAAGAGAAGGTTGCGCTTGCTTAACCATCAGATTGTTGCAATAGGACTTCCGACTTAGCGCGTCAGCAACGACATTGGCTTTGCCGGGTTTATAGTTGAGACCCAAGTCATAATCTTTTATGACTTCCAACCATCTTCTCTGTCTGTTATTCAGATCCGGCTGGGTGAAAAGATACTTCAGACTTTGATGATCCGAGTACAACTCGCAACGATTACCATAAAGGTAGGGTCGCCATTGCTTAAGAGCATGGATCACAGCTGCAAGCTCGAGATCATGAGTAGGATAATTGAGCTCATGTGGTTTCAACTGTCGAGAGGCATAGGCCACCACATGGCCATCTTGCATCAACACACATCCGAGCCCTTGGAGAGAGGCATCGCAATAGACAACGAAGTCTTTGCTTGTGTCCGGAAGGACGAGCACAGGAGCAGTAGTCAGCTTGGTTTTCAAAACCTGGAAACTTTCTTCAGCCTTTTCTGACCATTCGAACTTCTTGTCTTTCTTGAGAAGATCGGTCATTGGCTTGGCAATCTTGGAGAAATTTTCAATGAATCGGCGGTAATAACCTGCCAGACCGAGAAAACTTCGAATCTCCTTAGCTGACTTAGGTGTCTTCCAGTCAAGAACGGCTTGAACTTTATCTGGAATGACTGCAACACCTTTTTCAGAGATAACATGACCCAAAAAGATGAGCTCTTTTAACCAGAACTCACATTTGGAGAATTTGGCGTAGAGACGGTGCTCACGAAGTTTGGTTAGCACCAGACGAAGATGTTCATCATGTTCATCTTCGGTTTTGGAGTAGATCAGAATATCGTCGATGTAGACCACGACGAACTTGTCAAGATACTCCATGAAAACAGAGTTCATGAGCCGCATAAAAGTGGCAGGAGCATTTGTAAGGCCAAAGGACATGACAGTGTACTCGTAAAGACCATAACGAGTTGTGAACGCTGTCTTTGGAATGTCCTCCTTTCGGATTTTGATTTGATGGTATCCTGATCTCAAATCCATCTTGGAGAAGACTGTGGCACCGGACAACTGATCAAAAAGATCATTGATTATAGGAAGAGGGTATTTGTTCTTGATTGTCACTGCGTTGAGCGGACGGTAATCAATAACCAGCCGCGGAATGTTTGTATCTCTCTTCTTGACAAAGAGGGTAGGGCATCCCCAGGAAGAAGTACTAGGTTGGATGAAGTTCTTCTCTTCTAACTCCGCTAACTGCTTCTTCAGTTCAACCAACTCTTCCGGAGGCATACGATATGGTCTCCGGGAAACAGGAGCAGTTCCGGGAACCAACTCAATGACAAAGTCCACACTTCGATCAGGTGGCATGCCAGGTAACTCTTCAGGGAAAACATCTGGAAAGTCACGGACCACCCAGACATCAGAGATTTCTGGTTTAGGTAGGACTTCAATGGCATACAACTCGGCTTCAGGGGTAAACCTTGCCGATGGAGGTATTGCGGATGGAGCCCAATACAGAATGCTTTTGCCAGAAAGATCGGTCAGAACAATAGACCTAGCTGCGCAATCAATGACAGCCTTATGCTTTACTAGCCAATCCATGCCCAAGATGACATCTATGTCAGTTGACTTGAGGGCAATGAGAGAGGTGGGAAACAACAGATGCCCTATACTGATTATGACCTCAGGGGTAATCCAGATAGTTTGCCAATGAGACCCAGGAGTTGTGATCTCTAGAGGGGAGGGCATTGTCTCGAAGGGTATATCATGCTTTCTTGCAAAATCTTGAGATATGAATGTATGCGATGCTCCGGAATCAAACAGAACTGTAGCTAGGATTGAGTTTATATAGAGCGTACCCATTAGGACGCTTGGATCCTCTTCAGCCTCATCAGCAGAGACATGGGTCAGACGAGCACGACCAGAGGCGGGATCAACGGAATGGATCTTGTGTTAAAGGCCAGCATCATGTACTGAGATTCACACTAAGAGAACCCAGCACAATCCGGGACCTTCGGTTCAAGTCCAAGGGGAAAACACAAATAAAGGGGTAACTACTATCTGAGTGACACGGAGGACACTGCGAGGTAGTAATCACAAGGTAACTTTCAAGAAGCCATACCTAGCTTCAGAAGTATTATTCAAGAAAATTAAAAAGGAAAGGAGGCATCCAAGGTAAAAGGAAACCTTGAAGCATAGAACAGAATTAGGTGGAACCCGCAAAGTAAAAAAGATCATGAGAAACAGATTCCTTGAAAAGGATTCAAGGGAATGATAATATCAACTGAATGGAAGGAACAAGACTCAGATCAACTGATGTAACTTTAGGAACACTGAGTTAAGCAACCAAGTACGGAGTATAGATATATATATTTTTTAGAGAAAACAACCCAAACCCGTAGATCCTATAAGTTTGGAAATATCAGGGTAGAGGTAAAACCTTTTTCAATTAAAACAAGGTAAGAGGACTCAGCATTAGAGTGACACCAGATAAGGAGTAAAAAGAATCCTATTCAGATGGTTTTGCAAATACTTTTAACTTTCAAATAGTTTTCACAACTACTAGACTCAACATCGACCAGTCGAAAGGGTTTCCTATAGGCAGTCCGGCTCTGATACCAAAACCTGTCGCGACCCCGGAGGTCAGGGCTAGACAAACCCAGATATCACATCTGGCATAAGCCTAACCTAGATCTCTAGGGCCTACAGGGTGAGAATCGGTAACACAACAGTGACTCTACGACTGAAAGCAAATATATTACAACTCTTAGCAGAGTTAAGATCCAAATTTATTACACGCAGAGGTCACTGACCACAATTCAACAAGCAACGGAAAGCAAATTATGTTATCTAGATAACAAGACTGCAAAGGGCCTAAGAGGCCATAACATAAGGCGACGTCCCAGCCCATAAGTCTCAGGCTGCCGCCTGAGGAACTCCGAACTACTCGTCGACGTCAAGGTAGAAGCCACCATCAGTTGGAAGGACTTCGTCTGAAACAAAGCATGCAAGGCTGAGTACAGGGACTCAGCAAGACTTAGTACAACCTGTTAGCAAAGCGGGTATGCGAGGCTTTATGTGGAGCTTATTTTGCGGAAAGCCAGTTTTCCTTTGTAAACAGGAGGGAGCAGAAGCTCGTCTATTCAGACCATTTTCAAAAGGGGATAAGAGAGCGTTAACAACTCTAGCTCTAGTATCATCATGTTGAATCCACCGAATCTTCATCATCACCTGAACCTATCACCTAGGATCACCCCCTCGACACCCTGAGAGGGGATCCTTATCACACATTGACAACAAGTTTTACGATTAGGTTCAAGTTGTCTATGATCACAGAATCCATCACCAAGTCGTCCATAATCGTGGACACGGCTTTTCGAAAAGATTTACCCTGCAGGGGTGTACAATTTTATCCACACGCGCCGACCGACTCTTAGTGCCACTAGATTAACACACTTCCTTGGTGTGCCGGCAGAGGGTGGTCGACCAAAACCTTTCCCTTACTTCGCCTATTCCATGAGTCAAACTAACTGGGGAGCTCCGTCATCGTAGGTAGCCACTCTCCGAGGCGGTCCCGGTCATTGTGCGCAGGGGATCCAGTTCAATGCCTACAGCATCCTTCACCCCGGCCACATCCCTGTATGATGCACCTTTGAAAACCTTTTCCACGCCTTCGCCATGCAGAATGCCAAATGGAACACGCAAACTAATTGACTCATGGGTAAGCTAGGTAAGTTCGGGCCAAGGGGTTCCCATGGGCCCCGTGTGGCTGTACGCTCAGTCTTGGTTCCGAAGGCGAGAACTCAGGTCCTAGTATCGACGAGAACGAGTCAAATCACCACATCCCCATGTGGCGGCCCATCCAAGCCTTTAGCATGTTTATTAACATCATCACTGATCTTACCACGTCATCCTGTCAAACTAGGTTCATTCGTAGCTCTGATTCATCAACCGGATGGATCAGACTTCAACAGCTAAGCATGGCTAAGCATAACACATATATGGCTCTAGCGATGCGAACAAGCTCAGACCTAGTTTTGCTGGGAGCGGTGGATCAGGAACTCTGGGCTACAAGGATGGAATATGCACACATAGGATATCTACAACTGCCGATAAAACATATTTGAAGCGGATGCAATATGTAAGAACCAGAAGTAAAGCATTTCGAAACCATATATGAACCAGGTTAGGGCTTGCCTTGTCCCTCGTTGTTCTGGTGCTGCTCTTCGGTGGCGTTGATCTCTCGCTCGCGTTCGGTCCCTATCGAGAAGAACCAAATACCGGAAAGGAAGAGCACAATCAATACAAGGTACAATGCAATGCACATACAATATGATGACATGTCATATTAAAGGGGTTTGGGTAACCCTAGGTGCATCGACATAAATTAAAGGGGGTTCGGCATCGATCCCGACATATAAGAGGGTTCAAATTAGGGTTTCTACTAAGGCTCATATTTAATTGGTTCAAGCATGTATGAAACATGGATAAACAGCTAGGAAATGTTTTTCTGATCATTTTGATATATTATTTGCATTTTTCTGATTTAAAATGAATTAGTTATGAATTTTCCAAGTTTAATTCATTTTAAAACAATTTCTAAAAATTCTATAAAAATAATAAAAGTTTAACAATTTGGACCCATATGTCATAATTTTAATCTTTTCCAAACATTTGTGAAATTATTAAAATTCTGACAGATGGGGTCCACCTGTCAATATTTTTCTATTTACAGAAAATACAGAAATTAATATTAGAAAATACAGAAAAAGAATTATGGTGTCAGCATGACGTCATGCTGACGTCATCTGGCCATGAGCCCACAATTGAGCTCGGCCGGGCAGCAATCCGGCGACTCAGGGCGCGATAGCGCGCGTGTGCGGGGGCAAACGAGCGGGGCGACGCGCTGGGCCGTTTGGTGGCGGCGCCGCCCGCTATTGGCCACCGGAGCGTGGCCGGCGGCGAGGTGCGGCGGCGGCCGGGGCAGTAGCCCGGCGCGGGCATGGCTAGAGGGCGAGAGGGGCCAAGGCGAGGGCATGGGGAGGAGCAGCAGCTCACCAGGAGCGCGACGGCGGGGTCGGCGGTCGCCGGGGAAGCTCGCCGGCGCCGGAATCGGGCGGAGGCCGGCCGGCAGTGAAGCTAGGGTTAGGGTTTTCTAGGGCGCGGGAGAGCACGGGGAAGAGAAATAGGGGGAGCTAGGGTTCCGGGGCGCGCCGGCGCAACTCTTATAGCCGCCGGGGGCGGCGGGGACGATCGGAGCCGCCGGCGCCATCGGGTGGCCGGCGTGCTGCCAGCGACCGCTTCGGTCGGCGGGGAGACGATGGCATTTTGCGAAAAACCCCCTGTGGGGTGTTGGGCTGCGGTGGGTTGGCTGCTGGGCTTGGGCCATTGGGCCGGTCAAAGAGAGGAGAGAGGGAAGGAGAAGTGGGCTGCGGCCCAGGAAGAGAGAGGAGAGGTTTTCTCCCTTTTTCCTTTTCTAGTTTTTATTTCTCCAAATCCATTCAAAATTTGAATCTGTTTGAAGGTGGTTTGAAAACTCAAATTTCTAGAGATACTTCAAAACTCACATGGTCATATTGAGAACAACAAAACCATGAGTTTATTTTATAGAATCTTGAGAGAATTTGAGACAGAGAAATAGAGAAGGAAAATTGCATATTTGAAAATGGGGATGCAAATTTTACTCAAATGCAAACTACATGCATGCAATGCTCATGATCACTCATTTATTTAGATATAACAAGGTTGGGATGTTACAGTTGGGCTGGGCTAACGGGCCACATATCCCTCAATCCCTGTACTTAATTTTTTTCTGCCCAAATCATGGGTATTCAATTGCATACACCTGCATACACCTGCCGCCGCCCATGGTTGTAAATATGTGGAAATTCAATATGATAAAGGGCAAAGATCATGTATGCATTTTACATGCATGAGTGGGCAAGCGGTGACGCGTGATGCGCGTAGATGTACACGTCCGTTGGGAACCCCAAGAGGAAGGTATGATGCGCACAGTGGCAAGTTTTCCCTCAGAAAGAAACCAAGGTTTAATCGAACCAGGAGGAGCCAAGAAGCACGTTGAAGGTTGATGGTGGCGAAATGTGATGCGGCGCAACACCAGGGATTCCGGCGCCAACGTGGAACCTACACAACACAACCAAAGTACTTTGCCCCAACGAAACAGCGAGGTTGTCAATCTCACCGGCTTGCTGTAACAAAGGATTAACCGTATTGTGTGGAAGATGATTGTTTGCAAGAAAACAGTAAAACAAGTATTGCAGTAGATTGTATGCGATGTAAAGAATAGGACCGGGGTCCACAGTTCACTAGAGGTGTCTCTCCCATAAGATAAAAGCATGTTGGGTGAACAAATTACAGTCGGGCAATTGACAAATAGAAAAGGGCATAACAATGCATATACATGATATGATAAATATAGTGAGATTTAATCAGGGCATTACGACAAAGTACATAGACCGCCATCCAACTGCATCTATGTCTAAAAAGTCCACCTTCAGGTTATCATCCGAACCCTTTCAGTATTAAGTTGCAAAGCAACAGACAATTTCATTAAGTATGGTGCGTAATGTAATCGACAACTACATCCTTAGACATAGAATCAATGTTTTATCCCTAGTGGCAACAGCACAACACAACCTTAGAACTTTCTGTCACTGTCCCAGGTGTCAATGAAGGCATGAACCCACTATCGAGCATAAATACTCCCTCTTGGAGTTAAGAGTAAAAACTTGGCCAGAGCCTCTACTAGTAACGGAGAGCATGCAAGATCATAAACAACACATAAACAATAGATTGATAATCACCATAACATAGTATTCTCTATTCATCGGATCCCGACAAACACAACATATAGTATTACAGATAGATGATCTTGATCATGTTAGGCAGCTCACAAGATCCAACAATGAAGCACAATTAGGAGAAGACGACCATCTAGCTACTGCTATGGACCCATAGTCCAGGGGTGAACTACTCACTCATCACTCCGGAGGCGATCATGGCGATGAAGAGTCCTCCGGAGATGAATCCCCTCTCCGGCAGGGTGCCGGAGGCGATCTCCTGAATCCCCCGAGATGGGATTCGCGGCGGCGGCGTCTCTGGAAGGTTTTTCGCATCGTGGCTCTCGGTACTGGGGGTTTCGTGAAGGAGGCTATTTGTAGGCGGAAGGGCAGGTCAAGAGGCGGCACGAAGGGCCCACACCATAGGTCGGCGCGGCCGGGCCCGGGCCGCGCCGCCCGTGGTGTCGCCACCTCGTGGCCCCACTTCGACTCTCCTTCGGTCTTCCGGAAGCTTGCAAAAATAGGAACCTGGGCGTTGATTTCGTCCAATTCCGAGAATATTTCGTTACTAGGATTTCTGAAACCAAAAACAGCAGAAAACAAGAACTGGCTCTTCGGCATCTTGTTAATAGGTTAGTTCCAGAAAATGCGTAAATACGACATATAATGTGCATAAAACATGTAGATATCATCAATAATGTAGCATGGAACATAAGAAATTATCGATACGTTGGAGACGTATCAACGCGCTAGCCACTGGTGGGAGTGTCCGGGAGGATGCAGGAGAACGTCTGCGCTGTCCGGCCCAACGCATCAGTGACCCAAATTTGGTGAACAGTTGGGTTGGTTCGCTCGAGTCGGTCCGTTTGGGTCGCAACGCTGGAGCGTGCGGAGCCATTCCGCCAGTCCACGGGGACCATTTCGAACTGCCCAGGACAGGATGGGTCTTGACACCTCTACTCGTCCCCTATACGGTGTCCGGCGTAGCCAAGTTTTAGGCTTTATAGAGGCCACCACATAAAGTGGCTAAATGAGGGCCAGTTAACTCCCGCCGCATCCCCATAATGAAAATTGAAAATTCAAAATTTATGAAAAATAAATGACTTTATTGAAAGTTCAGTCGATTTCATACAAACGGTAGTAAAAAGAAACTAAAAATGGCCACGGCCAAGGCCGAGACACCCATACATCACGGCCGCGTAGTCCTTCTCGTTGACGTCGTTGTGCTCCTGCTTCGGCGGCGCGTAGTAGTTGTCGCCTTGGCTGCCATCCCTGCGTCCTCCGCGCCACATGTTCGACGGATCGGTGTTGCCGGTGTCGTCCAGGTCGATGAAGAGGCCGAGGTGGCACGTGCGCTCGGCCTCCTCGCGACGGTGCTCCACCATCGACCATTGCTCGATGTACTCGTCGGTCACCTGGAACGAGGCTCGCTCAACGATCCGTTGGCCGGGGTACTCCTCCGGGCCCTCCACCACCTTCAGCTGGAGTGCCGACAACTTTTACTCCAGCGGCGGCATCCACTGGTGCGTCTCGCACCTCGGTTGCTGCTGGAGGCGGGGAGGATAAGACTCGCGGCTGCCGCGGATGACAATGCCTCCACCCGCACACCTGCGGGGACGCTGGTCCAGCTCCTGCTTAATCGAAATGACGACGCGGGGACATGGGGAGGAGTACCGAGCGGAGGGAGGAGGACGACACAGCCGAGCGGCGTGCGTCCCACCTTCCTTCCTGATGGCGCGGGGACGGGCGCGGTGGCGGAGGTGGCATCGTCTGCGCCGGGTTGTTCCCATTCGTGATGTGGTAGAGGACCGATGCGAGGGTCCTCCCAGGCGCGCTCCACCACCTCCGGTGCCCCACCAAGTTATTTTTCTTTGGCAGCGGGCCATCGCCATCGTAGGCGGAAATCCGATCATTGCGCTGGGCATGGAAGAAGGTTGTCCACGTGAGGTTGTTGTTGGATCCCATTGCGGCTTGTTGTGCTCCTCCGGTGTGAGCGCCAACCATTAGTTGTCGTAGATGGCCTACAGCCACGCCTTCCCGACCGGAATGGGCGGCACCGGCAACCCTCCGGCGCTTGGCACCCACCCCCACAGACAGCGAATGTCCGGTGGGCAGGGTACTAAGCCTCCCATAGCACGTGCTACTCCTCCCCGAGTAGCTAACGACGCCCGAAGCTGTTGGCAGCAGAGCCGTTGCCGACGTAGCACTCCATTGCGGGATTGGGGGCTTGGTGATGTGCTCGGCTCGATATATGGTTTCAGCGTGCTCTGGTCGACGGTGGAGGCTACGGGTGGTGAAGAAACATTGGTGATGGAGGCTGTTTTTATAGTGGGGATAAGGGTAGGTGCTGGCAGCCATTAACCCCGATGTGTTCCCCGTTGATGTTGCCGCCGCTTTTAAAGTTCAAGGCAAATAGGCGCTGAAGGTGAGCAGACGCTGAAGACGAGCGAGCGCAGTATGATGTGGTGCTGAAGGCGAGGAGGAAGACGACCGGTCCGCGGCCGCTGACTATGCTGGCCCACGACGAACAACCGATTCACGCGCCTTCTTATCGCCTTCCTTCTCGCCATTTCGTACCACGCCAACTCGCCCGTTAGCCTCCCCGTGCGTTGGGTTCGGCCTGGGGGCCCGGGTAAGTTGTTGGACCACGCCGGCGTCAAAATCAAATTGGGGGGAGGGACAGCGAGCTAGGAGCGTTTTTTTCCGGCGCCCCCGTAGCCCCTTAGGGGGCCTTTAGAGCATCTCCAGTCGCGTCCGTGGACAAAAAAAACTCCCCAGGTCCTCCAAAACTAAATAGCATTCCATTTTGTGTCCGGCGACCCCGGTAGAGACTCTGTGTATAGAATATCTACCGGGGACGCCAGACACCAAAAAAAAAGCGCCGGATGCATGCCCCTTAGTCACCAAATGCCATTCTCTTTTCCCACATGGGATGGTCCCCTCTATTAAAATACATGCACCCGGACGCTTTTTGAGGGACACACCTGTGAATGGTCTCTTTTATGTACAGATTTTTGGGTTCTTTTTGTCCGGCGATGTCTCCAAAAGCGTCCCAAATCATCGCGCTGGGCGTTTTTTCAGGGACACGACTGGAGATGAGCATCTCCAGTCACGCCCCCAAAGGTGTTTGGGGCGCGCCAGACATTTTATCTGCCCCAGTCGCGCGCCCCAAAGGCCCTTTTCGCCCGGCGTGGCCCAATACGTTGTCAAGCGCCCCGAGCCCGCCCTGCTCAACAGGGGACGCTCCGGGCACCGAACTGAGCGAAAAGCGAGGTGGGATACCCACCTGTCGGCGACCAAATATAGAACGGTTGGTTCCCGCCTTTTATTTCTCGTCACGCCTCCCCTCCCGCGCCTCCCACCACTTTGCCGCTGCTCGATTTGCAGGCTGTATCGAAGTTCAATATCTCCTGAGTCGGGCCCCATCGTGATGGCTGGCTCCCTCGTAGTCCTTTTCGCCGTAGCTGCTTTGCCAACACGTCCCAAAAACACGCCGGAAAATCGGCCACTCCTCCGCACAGAGAAGGTGTTCGGCGGCTTGTCTGGTAGGCGCGACAGGTCGTTGTTCGTTGCCTCCTCTTCCACGGATGAATTTTAACCATTTGTTTTGCTTCAGACATGGATAGCGAGGACGATATGATCATCCAAATGATGGAGGACGAGCAAGCCTTCAACGACGACCTTTAGGAGCATTTGTCGATCATCGTGTCCCTTAAAAACATGCTTGACGCCAACATGGAGAAGAGGAAGAGGCCACACCACGGAGTTTTAAAGGTGGGAAGAAAGAAGTCGAAGCCCCGATAGAGGATGGAGGGGCATACCATGCTGCACAACGACTACTTCGTAGATGGCGCAACACAAGCCAACAATTTTCGGCAAAGGTTTTTTCATGAATATCCTCCGTGGCGTTCGAGAGTTTGACCCCTACTTCAAGCTGAAGCACAACGCTATTGGCACGGTCGGGTTCTCGTCGATTCAGAAGTGCACCGCCGCCATGAGGATGCTTTCATACAGAGAACCTACCGATAGGACGACTACCTTCGCATAAGTGAGTCTACTACCATTGAGTGCATGTATAAGTTTTGTCAAGTTGTGGTGAGAAAGTTTGGCAAATACTACTTGAGAGGGCAACTGAGAAGAGACTGCAAGGATCATGGCCCAAAATGTAGCAAAAGGATTCCCTGAGATGCTTGGAAGCATCGATTGTATACAGTGGTCATGGAAGAATTGCCTGTTTGCTTGGCAAGGTATATACAAAGGGCATCAACAATATTGCAGTGTGCTGCTTGACGTTGTGGCAGATTATGACCTATGGATTTGGATTTTTTTCTTTGGCATGGACGGATCACACAATGACATCAATGTGTTGCAGTCGTTTTCGGTGTTCAACAAACTAGTGGAAAGTCATGATCCACATGCAACTATGAGATCAATGGCCACCAATATACCAAAGGCTATTATCTAGTTGATGGTATATATCCAAAATGGGCAACTTTTATCAAAACAATCCTGGTGACATGAGGTCAGAAGAATTGCCACTTTGCTTCCGACAGGAGCCTTGCAGGAAGGATGTCGAGCAGGCATTTGGTGTGCTTTAAGCTCAATTTGCTATTGTTCGGTACCCTGCTCTAAGCTGGTATCACGACCGAATGTGGGAGATGATGAAGGCTTGTGTGATCGTGCACAACATGATCATCGAGGCTGACCGCAGGAATCGTGTCAGGATACATGTTGGTTCCTATGAGTGTGAGGGCCCTTTTGCGGAGGTTGATCGTGAGGTGCCTGCAGATTTTGCTGATTTCCTCGCCATGCATGCAGAGATCCGTGACGTCAATGTTCACGAGCAACTTCAACATGATCTCGTTGAGCATCTGTGGAGAGTCAAAGGATTATCAACAAATGCGACGTCGCCTTGATCTAGCCCAACATATTATATTTGTTTAGCCTTATTGTTTGTGTATTTTAATTTAAAAATAATTTAGCAAACATATTTATTTGTATGCTATGTTTAATAAAATGATTGTGTTTTCGAATACTCTAACAAAAAAAATTAGGGCATCATTTGGGGATCGCGACTGGGCAGCGGCGCCCCCAAATGCGACACCAAGCAACAACATCACACAAATGCTCGATCCGACGTGATTTGGGGTCCTTTTGAGAGACGCGACTGAAAATGCTCTTAGGGCCCGGTCTGGAGATGCTCCTAGCTCTTTTTTCGCGAATACGTAAAAAGCTTTGCATTTTGATTCATTGATACATTGATAGGAAAGAATTTTACATTACAAGGAACAAGGCTGGGACACCCACACACACATCCAACACTCAAAACGCGATTACGACAAAAGGCCGAAATCTGTCGAGTGCTCCTCTAAGACGCTACAGTGTGAGCTCCTCCGCCAAACAGAACCCATGCCGATGAAAGTCGCACCGCTTTTGCATCATCAAAATTACCAAGAACCTGCCAGCCGCAGCCAAAAAGCGTACCACCCGGGTCCCGCGAGCCCACCGGCTCAGTTGGGAGTGATACGTCTCCAACGTATCTATAATTTCTGATGTTCCATGCTTGTTTTATGACAATACCTACATGTTTTGTTCACACTTTATATCGTTTTGATGCGTTTTCCGGAACTAACCTATTGACAAGATGCTGAAGTGCCAGTTTTCTGCTGTTTTTGGTTTCAGAAATCCTAGTAAGGAAATATTCTCGGAATTGGACGAAATCAACGCCCAAGATCTTATTTTTCCCGGGAGCCTCCAGAACATCAAAGAAGAGTCGGAGACGAGCCAGGGCACACCACCAGGCGGCGCGGCCAGGGGCCTGGGCGCGCCCCCTATGGTCTGGTGGCCCCAGGTCCCCTCGGAGGCTGCCCTTCCGCCTATATAAAGCTCCTGTCGCGAAAACCCTAAAGGAATAAGCCACGGTATGAGAAAAGTTCCAGAGCCGCCGCCATCGCGAAGCCAAGATCTGGGGGACAGAGTCCCGTTCCGGCACGCCGGACGGGGAAGTGCCCCCGGAAGGCTCCTCCATCGACACCACCACCATCTTCATCACCGCTGATGTCTCCCATGAGGAGGGAGTAGTTCTCCATCGAGGCTAAGGGCTGTACCGTAGCTATGTGGTTAATCTCTCTCTCTGTACTCCAATACAATGATCTCATGAGCTGCTTTACATGATTGAGATCCATATGATGAGCTTTGTATCGCTACTAGTTATGTGCTACTCATGTGATGTTATTAAAGTAGTCTATTCCTCCTGCATGGTGTAAAGGTGACAGTGTGTGCACCGTGTGGTTCTTGTCGTAGGCTATGATCATGATCTCTTGTAGGTTGTGGAGTTAATTATCATTATGATAGTATTGATGTGATCTATTCCTCCTTTCATAGCGTAATGTGGACAGTGTGTATGCTATGTTAGTTCTCGGTTTATTTTACAATGATCTATTATGCTCTAAGGTTATTTAAATATGAACATCGAATGTTGTGGAGCTTGTTAACTCCGGCATTGAGGTGCTCTTGTAGCCCTACACAACGACTGGTGTTTGTCATCCAACAAAAGAGTGTATGTAGCACAAATGAGAGAAGTTATTATTTATTATGCGATCAATGTTGAGAGTGTCCACTAGTGAAAGTATGATCCCTAGGCCTTGTTTCCAATACTGCAAACACCGCTTATTTACTGTTCTGTTGCATGTTTACTCGCTGCCATATTTTATTCAGATTACTATTACCACTCATATACATCCATACTACTTGTATTTCACTATCTCTTCGCCGAACTAGTGCACCTATACATCTGACAAGTGTATTAGGTGTGTTGGGGACACAAGAGACTTCTTGTATCGTGATTGCAGGGTTGCTTGAGAGGGATATCTTTGACCTCTTCCTCCCTGAGTTTGATAAACCTTGGGTGATCCACTTAAGGGAAAACTTGCTGCTGTTCTACAAGCCTCTGTTCTTGGAGGCCCAACACTGTCTACAGAAAAGAAGCGTGAGTAGACATCAAGCTATTTTCTCGCGCCGTTGCCGGGAGGAAAGGTAAAAGGCACTCATACTCCGGTCCCAGGTAACTAAGTTATTGCCGTTGTAAGTGCTCGAAGCTATTTCCTTTAGATCCTGCAATTGCATCTTTTGGTTTCTTGTTTACACTAGTTAGGCATAATGGAAAGCAACAGTGAGCTTCTTAATCTATTTCCTGAGTTAAGACATGGATTGTTTGCTGCGAAAATTAAAAAACCTATGAAATCTTATTTGCATGCTAGTAGCAATGATATTAGTATGAACGCTTTGAACACCATTGTTGTTAATGGTATGGAAAATTCTAAGCTTGGGGGAGCTGGTTTTGATGAGCATGATATTTTTAGTCCCCCAAGCATTGAGGAGAAAATTTTCTTTGATGATACTTTGCCTCCTATTTATGATGATTATAATGATAGCTACTTTGTTGAATTTGCTCCCACTACAACTAATAAAATTGATTATGCTTATGTGGAGAGTAATACTTTTATGCATGTGGCTCATGACAAGAATGTTTTATGTGATAGTTGCATTGTTGAATTTGTTCATGATGCTACTGAAAATTATTATGAGAGAGGGAAACATGGTTATATACATCTTAATATTATTAAGTTTCCCCTCTTTATGTTGAGAATCTTGAAATTGCACTTGTGTTGCTTTTGTATGCTTGCCACTTTGTTCTTCATGAATTTATTTGTGTACAAGATTCCTTTTCATAGGAAGTGGGTTAGGCTTAAATTTGTTTTGAATTTGCTTCTTAATGCTCTCTTTTGCTTCAACTCTTATTTCTTGCGAGTGCATCATTAAAATTGCTGAGCCCATCTTAATGGCTATAAAGAAAGAACTTCTTGGAAGATAACCCATGTCTTTATTTTACTACAGCACTTTTGTTTTATATTTGAGTCTTGGAAGTTGTTTACTACTGTAGCAATCTCTCCTTATCATGTTTTTGTGCCAAGTAAAGTCTCTATGGTAAAGTTGATGCTAGATTTGGATTACTGCGCAGAAACAGATTTGCTGTCTGTCACGAATTTGCGCAGAAGTTTCTGTAGGTTATTCAGAAAAATCTGCAAATTTATGTGCGTGATCCTCAGATATGTACGCAAATTTCATTAGTTTTGAGTTTTTCCATTTGAGCAAGTTAAGTGCCCCTGCCAGATTCGTCTTTACGGACTGTTCTGTTTTTGACAGATTCTGCCTTTTATTTCGCATTGCCGCTTTTGCTATGTTGAATGAGTTCCTTTGTTTCATTAACTTTCAGAAGCTTTGTGCAATGTCCAGGAGTGTTAAGAATGATTGTGTCACCTCTGAACATGTGAATTTTTATTATGCACTAACCCTCTAATGAGTTTTCTTGAAGTTTGGTGTGGAGGAAGTTTTCAAGGGTCAAGAGAGGAGGATGATATATGATCAAGAAGAGTGAAAAGCCTAAGCTTGGGGATGCCCCGTGGTTCATCCCTGCATATTTCAAGAAGACTCAAGCGTCTAAGCTTGGGGATGCCCAAGGCATCCCCTTCTTCATCAACTTATCAGGTCACTTCTAGTGAAACTATATTTTTATTCCGTCACATTTTATGTACTTTACTTGGAGCGTTTGTGTGCTTTTATTTTTGTTTTGTTATCTTAGTTCTCTGAATAAATTCATGCTTGTGTGGGAGAGAGACACGCTCCGCTTTTTCATATGAACACTAGTGTTCTTGGTTTATGCTTTTAATGTTCAAGGGCGAAAGTTGATCGCTTCACTTGTTGCTATTTGGTTGGAATAAGAAAATGCTTCATATGGTCTTGAATAATTAGATACTTGGCAATTATTTTGAGCTCTCATAAATCATGTTTAAGCTCTTGCATCATGTAGTTTAAATCTAGTAGTGGAGAACTACCGTAGAGCTTGTTGAAATTTGGTTTGCATGATTGGTCTCTCTAAGGTCTAGATATTTTCTGGTAAAAGTGTTTGAGCAACAAGGAAGACAGTGTAGAGTCTTATAATGCTTGCAATATGTTCTTATGTAAGTTTTGCTATACCGGTTCATACTTGTGTTTGCTTCAAACAACCTTGCTAGCCAAAGCCTTGTACTGAGAGGGAATACTTCTCGTGCATCCAAAACCTTGAGCCAAAACCTATGCCATTTGTGTCCACCATATCTACCTACTATGTGGTATTTCCTGCCATTCCAAGTAAATACTTCATGTGCTACCTTTAAATAATTCAAAAGCTATTATCTCTTATTTGTGTCAATGTTTTATAGCTCATGGGGAAGTATGTGGTGTTTTATCTTTCGATCTTGTCATTTACTTCTGACAGACTTTCACAATGGACTAGTGGCTTCATCCGCTTATTCAATAATTTTGCAAAAAGAGCTGGCAATGGGGTTCCCAGCCCCAATTAATTAACTTGCATTAATAATTCTCTTCACATGTTTTGCTCTGATCTATCAGTAAGCAACTTAAATTTGCAAATAGACACTCCTCCATGGTATGTGAATGTTGGAAGGCACCCGAGGATTTGGTTAGCCATGGCTTGTGTAAGCAAAGGTTGGGGGGAGTGTCATCTAATAAATAAAACTAAAGTACATGTGTAAACAAAAGAGAAGAGGGATGATCTACCTTGCTGGTAGAGATAACGTCCTTCATAGGAGCCGCTCTTGAAAGTCTGGTTGATAAGGTAGTTAGAGTACCCATTACCATTCGTTGACAACAACAAACACCTCTCAAAATTTTACTTTTATGCTCTCTACAAGATTTCAAAACTTGAAAAGCTCTAGCACATGATTTAATCCCTGCTTCCCTCTACGAAGGGCCTATCTTTTACTTTATGTTGAGTCAGTTTACCTACTTCCTTCCATCTTAGAAGCAAACACTTGTGTCAACTGTGCATTGATTCTTACATACTTGCTTATTTGCATTCATCATATTACTCTGTGTTGACAATTATCCATGAGATATGCATGTTGAAAGTTGAAAGCAACTGCTGAAACTTATATCTTCCTTTGTGTTGCTTTGATGCCTTTACTTTGAATTTATTGCTTATGAGTTAGCTCTTATGCAAGTCTTATTGATGCTTGTCTTGAAAGTACTATTCATGAAAAGTTTTGCTATATGTTATCTATTTGTTAGCAAACTATAGATCATTGCTTTGAATCACTTCATTCATGTCATATGCTTTACAATAATGTTGATCAAGATTATGATGGTAGCATGTCACTTCAGAAATTATTTGTGTTATCGTTTACCTACTCGAGGAGTAGGAACTAAGCTTGGGGATGCTGATACGTCTCCAACGTATCTATAATTTTTGATGTTCCATGCTTGTTTTATGACAATACCTACATGTTTTGTTCACACTTTATATCGTTTTGCGTTTTCCGGAACTAACCTATTGACGAGATGCCGAAGTGCCAGTTCCTTTCTGCTGTTTTTGGTTTCAGAAATCCTAGTAAGGAAATATTCTCGGAATTGGACGAAATCAACGCCCAAGATCTTATTTTTCGGGAGCTTCAGAACATCAAAGAAGAGTCGGAGACGAGCCGGGGGGCCACACCGGCGGCGCGGCTGGGCCTGGGCGCGCCCCATGGTCTGGTGGTCCTGGTCCCCTCCGAGGCTGCCCTTCCGCCTATATAAAGCCCCTGTCGCGAAAACCCTAAAGGAATAAGCCACGGTACGAGAAAAGTTCCAGAGCCGCCGCCATCGCGAAGCCAAGATCTGGGGGACAGGAGTCTCTGCTCCGGCACGCCGCCGGGACGGGGAAGTGCCTCCGGGCTCCTCCATCGACACCACCGCCATCTTCATCACCGCTGTTGTCTCCCATGAGGAGGGAGTAGTTCTCCATCGAGGCTAAGGGCTGTACCGTAGCTATGTGGTTAATCTCTCTCTGTACTCTAATACAATGATCTCATGAGCTGCTTTACATGATTGAGATCCATATGATGAGCTTTGTATCGCTACTAGTTATGTGCTACTCATGTGATGTTATTAAAGTAGTCTATTCCTTCTGCATGGTGTAAAGGTGCCAGTGTGTGCACCGTGTGGTTCTTGTCGTAAGCTATGATCATGATCTCTTGTAGGTTGTGGAGTTAATTATCATTATGATAGTATTGATGTGATCTATTCCTCCTTTCATAGCGTAATGTGGACAGTGTGTATGCTATGTTAGTTCTCGGTTTATTTTGCAATGATCTATTATGCTCTAAGGTTATTTAAATATGAACATCTATCGAATGTTGTGGAGCTTGTTAACTCCGGCATTGAGGTGCTCTTGTAGCCCTACACAACGACTGGTGTTTGTCATCCAACAAAAGAGTGTATGTAGCACAAATGAGAGAAGTTATTATTTATTATGCGATCAATGTTGAGAGTGTCCACTAGTGAAAGTATGATCCCTAGGCCTTGTTTCCAATACTGCAAACACCGCTTATTTACTGTTCTGTTGCATGTTTACTCGCTGCCATATTTTATTCAGATTACTATTACCACTCATATACATCCATACTACTTGTATTTCACTATCTCTTCGCCGAACTAGTGCACCTATACATCTGACAAGTGTATTAGGTGTGTTGGGGACACAAGAGACTTCTTGTATCGTGATTGCAGGGTTGCTTGAGAGGGATATCTTTGACCTCTTCCTCCCCGAGTTCGATAAACCTTGGGTGATCCACTTAAGGGAAAACTTGCTGCTGTTCTACAAACCTCTGTTCTTGGAGGCCCAACACTGTCTACAGGAAAAGAAGCGTGAGTAGACATCAAGCTATTTTCTGGCGCCGTTGCCGGGGAGGAAAGGTAAAGGCACTCATACTCCGGTCCCAGGTAACTAAGTTATTTTCTGTTGCCGTTGTAAGTGCTCGAAGCTATTTCCTTTAGATCCTGCAATTGCATCTTTTGGTTTCTTGTTTACACTAGTTAGGCATAATGGAAAGCAACAGTGAGCTTCTTATTCTATTTCCTGAGTTAAGACATGGATTGTTTGCTGCGAAAATTAAAAAACCTATGAAATCTTATTTGCATGCTAGTAGCAATGATATTAGTATGAACGCTTTGAACACCATTGTTGTTAATGGTTTGGAAAATTCTAAGCTTGGGGGAGCTGGTTTTGATGAGCATGATATTTTTAGTCCCCCAAGCATTGAGGAGAAAATTTTCTTTGATGATACTTTGCCTCCTATTTATGATGATTATAATGATAGCTACTTTGTTGAATTTGCTCCCACTACAACTAATAAAATTGATTATGCTTATGTGGAGAGTAATACTTTTATGCATGTGGCTCATGACAAGAATGTTTTATGTGATAGTTGCATTGTTGAATTTGTTCATGATGCTACTGAAAATTATTATGAGAGAGGGAAACATGGTTATATACATCTTAATATTATTAAGTTTCCCCTCTTTATGTTGAGAATCTTGAAATTGCACTTGTGTTGCTTTTGTATGCTTGCCACTTTGTTCTTCATGAATTTATTTGTGTACAAGATTCCTTTTCATAGGAAGTGGGTTAGGCTTAAATTTGTTTTGAATTTGCTTCTTAATGCTCTCTTTTGCTTCAACTCTTATTTCTTGCGAGTGCATCATTAAAATTGCTGAGCCCATCTTAATGGCTATAAAGAAAGAACTTCTTGGGAGATAACTCATGTCTTTATTTTACTACAACACTTTTGTTTTATATTTGAGTCTTGGAAGTTGTTTACTACTGTAGCAACCTCTCCTTATCATGTTTTTGTGCCAAGTAAAGTCTCTATGGTAAAGTTGATGCTAGATTTGGATTACTGCGCAGAAACAGATTTGCTGTCTGTCACGAATTTGCGCAGAAGTTTCTGTAGGTTATTCAGAAAAATCTGCAAATTTATGTGCGTGATCCTCAGATATGTACGCAAATTTCATTAGTTTTGAGTTTTTCCATTTGAGCAAGTTAAGTGCCCCTGCCAGTTCGTCTTTACGGACTGTTCTGTTTTTGACAGATTCTGCCTTTTATTTCGCATTGCCGCTTTTGCTATGTTGAATGAGTTCCTTTGTTTCATTAACTTTCAGAAGCTTTGTGCAATGTCCAGGAGTGTTAAGAATGATTGTGTCACCTCTGAACATGTGAATTTTTATTATGCACTAACCCTCTAATGAGTTTTCTTGAAGTTTGGTGTGGAGGAAGTTTTCAAGGGTCAAGAGAGGAGGATGATATATGATCAAGAAGAGTGAAAAGCCTAAGCTTGGGGATGCCCCCGTGGTTCATCCCTGCATATTTCAAGAAGACTCAAGCGTCTAAGCTTGGGGATGCCCAAGGCATCCCCTTCTTCATCAACTTATCGGTCACTTCTAGTGAAACTATTTTTATTCCGTCACATTTTATGTACTTTACTTGGAGCGTTTGTGTGCTTTTATTTTTGTTTTGTTATCTTAGTTCTCTGAATAAATTCATGCTTGTGTGGGAGAGAGACACGCTCCGCTTTTTCATATGAACACTAGTGTTCTTCGTTTATGCTTTTAATGTTCAAGGGCGAAAGTTGATCGCTTCACTTGTTGCTATTTGGTTGGAATAAGAAAATGCTTCATATGGTCTTGAATAATTAGATACTTGGCAATTGTTTTGAGCTCTCATAAATCATGTTTAAGCTCTTGCATCATGTAGTTTAAATCTAGTAGTGGAGAACTACTGTAGAGCTTGTTGAAATTTTGTTTGCATGATTGGTCTCTCTAAGGTCTAGATATTTTCTGGTAAAAGTGTTTGAGCAACAAGGAAGACAGTGTAGAGTCTTATAATGCTTGCAATATGTTCTTATGTAAGTTTTGCTATACCGGTTCATACTTGTGTTTGCTTCAAACAACCTTGCTAGCCAAAGCCTTGTACTGAGAGGGAATACTTCTCGTGCATCCAAAACCTTGAACCAAAACCTATGCCATTTGTGTCCACCATATCTACCTACTATGTGGTATTTCATGCCATTCCAAGTAAATACTTCATGTGCTACCTTTAAATAATTCAAAAGCTATTATCTCTTATTTGTGTCAATGTTTTATAGCTCATGGGGAAGTATGTGGTGTTTTATCTTTCGATCTTGTCATTTACTTCTGACAGACTTTCACAATGGACTAGTGGCTTCATCCGCTTATTCAATAATTTTGCAAAAAGAGCTGGCAATGGGGTTCCCAGCCCCAATTAATTAACTTGCATTAATAATTCTCTTCACATGTTTTGCTCTGATCTATCAGTAAGCAACTTAAATTTGCAAATAGACACTCCTCCATGGTATGTGAATGTTGGAAGGCACCCGAGGATTTGGTTAGCCATGGCTTGTGTAAGCAAAGGTTGGGGGAGTGTCATCTAATAAATAAAACTAAAGTACATGTGTAAACAAAAGAGAAGAGGGATGATCTACCTTGCTGGTAGAGATAACGTCCTTCATGGGAGCCGCTCTTGAAAGTCTGGTTGATAAGGTAGTTAGAGTACCCATTACCATTCGTTGACAACAACAAACACCTCTCAAAATTTTACTTTTATGCTCTCTACATGATTTCAAAACTTGAAAAGCTCTAGCACATGATTTAATCCCTGCTTCCCTCTGCGAAGGGCCTATCTTTTACTTTATGTTGAGTCAGTTTACCTACTTCCTTCCATCTTAGAAGCAAACACTTGTGTCAACTGTGCATTGATTCTTACATACTTGCTTATTTGCATTCATCATATTACTCGTGTTGACAATTATCCATGAGATATGCATGTTGAAAGTTGAAAGCAACTGCTGAAACTTATATCTTCCTTTGTGTTGCTTCGATGCCTTTACTTTGAATTTATTGCTTATGAGTTAGCTCTTATGCAAGTCTTATTGATGCTTGTCTTGAAAGTACTATTCATGAAAAGTTTTGCTATATGTTATCTATTTGTTAGCAAACTATAAATCATTGCTTTGAATCACTTCATTCATGTCATATGCTTTACAATAATGTTGATCAAGATTATGATGGTAGCATGTCACTTCAGAAATTATTTGTGTTATCGTTTACCTACTCGAGGCGAGTAGGAACTAAGCTTGGGGATGCTGATACGTCTCCAACGTATCTATAATTTTTGATGTTCCATGCTTGTTTTATGACAATACCTACATGTTTTGTTCACACTTTATATCGTTTTGATGCGTTTTCCGGAACTAACCTATTGACAAGATGCCGAAGTGCCAGTTCATATTTTCTGCTGTTTTTGGTTTCAGAAATCCTAGTAAGGAAATATTTTCGGAATTGGACGAAATCAACGCCCAAGATCTTATTTTTCCCGGAGCTTCCAACATCAAAGAAGAGTCGGAGACGAGCCAGGGGGGGCCACACCACCAGGCGGCGCGGCCAGGGGCCTGGGCGCGCCCCCCCATGGTCTGGTGGCCCAGGTCCCCTCCGAGGCTGCCCTTCCGCCTATATAAAGCCCCTGTCGCGAAAACCCTAAAGGAATAAGCCACGGTACGAGAAAAGTTCCAGAGCCACCGCCATCGCGAAGCCAAGATCTGGGGGACAGGAGTCTCTGCTCCGGCACGCCGCCGGGACGGGGAAATGCCCCCGGAAGGCTCCTCCATCGACACCACCGCCATCTTCATCACCGCTGTTGTCTCCCATGAGGAGGGAGTAGTTCTCCATCGAGGCTAAGGGCTGTACCGTAGCTATGTGGTTAATCTCTCTCTGTACTCCAATATAATGATCTCATGAGCTGCTTTACATGATTGAGATCCATATGATGAGCTTTGTATCGCTACTAGTTATGTGCTACTCATGTGATGTTATTAAAGTAGTCTATTCCTTCTGCATGGTGTAAAGGTGCCAGTGTGTGCACCGTGTGGTTCTTGTCGTAAGCTATGATCATGATCTCTTGTAGGTTGTGGAGTTAATTATCATTATGATAGTATTGATGTGATCTATTCCTCCTTTCATAGCGTAATGTGGACAGTGTGTATGCTATGTTAGTTCTCGGTTTATTTTGCAATGATCTATTATGCTCTAAGGTTATTTAAATATGAACATCTATCGAATGTTGTGGAGCTTGTTAACTCCGGCATTGAGGTGCTCTTGTAGCCCTACACAACGAATGGTGTTTGTCATCCAACAAAAGAGTGTATGTAGCACAAATGAGAGAAGTTATTATTTATTATGCGATCAATGTTGAGAGTGTCCACTAGTGAAAGTATGATCCCTAGGCCTTGTTTCCAATACTGCAAACACCGCTTATTTACTGTTCTGTTGCATGTTTACTCGCTGCCATATTTTATTCAGATTACTATTACCACTCATATACATCCATACTACTTGTATTTCACTATCTCTTCGCCGAACTAGTGCACCTATACATCTGACAAGTGTATTAGGTGTGTTGGGGACACAAGAGACTTCTTGTATCGTGATTGTAGGGTTGCTTGAGAGGGATATCTTTGACCTCTTCCTCCCTGAGTTCGATAAACCTTGGGTGATCCACAGGAAAACTTGCTACTGTTCTACAAACCTCTGCTCTTGGAGGCCCAACACTGTCTACAGGAAAAGAAGCGTGAGTAGACATCAGGGAGCATTGCTGCTCCAGGGACGCCGTCGGCGCAGTGGCTACCTCCTAGCAACCTCAACGGACGCGCAAGCGTGCAGTCTTCAGCAGACCGCCATCAAGCACAGAGGCCAGCCCACCACTGCTCATCCAGAGGCCCGCTCGCGCTGTCCGAGGAAAATCCTCGTCGCGCAAGCCACCGCGATACCCCTCAAGAGGCCGGCGCGCCACCTACATCGCAAGACACCTCCCATGCGGCCAACACAGAGAACCCCGAGGAAGAACCATGGCCCGAACTCAAGTTCCCAAGACGACTCTTCCAAGAAGGGTACGACGTCAAAGATGCCGTCGTCGCCCGACTTGGCATGCCAAATCTGAGGTTTTCACCCGGAACCTGAGACCCTGGGCGAGGGAGGTGCCAGAACTCCTCGATGACGCCACACAGGAAACGGCGCCCTCAGGCGTCGCCGTCACCGGCCCCGAAAGGCAGGGCTTTTGCCCGGAGAATAGTACCTCACCACCGCAAGCAGTGTCCGCCCTTCGCCTAGAGCTCATGCGCTGACCTTTCCACTCAAAGCACTAGCCTTTCTAGGACAACCCGCCGGCAGCACGTCCAGCGCGCCAGATCGGGGGCAGCCATGCCCACAAAGGGAGGGCAAGCCGCCTGAGAGAGGTACCACCAAGCCGCAAGCGGCACATGTGCCACCAATGGGAGGGCTCGCCGGCAGGGCTGCGCGCATCCACCTCAGAGAGGTATCGCCGGCCACCCAGCACTGCACACCTCGCCGCCAACATTGCACGGACGCCCCGAGCCGCCACGCCTAGATGGCGTTGGGCTCAGCTCAACCTGGCAAGAGCAGCAACACCCCTACGCTTGGAGCCAAGGAGGACGAGCGAGGAGGATGAGGGTGGCCGCACCCAGGCGCAGGTGCACAAAACGGCCAGGGCCCGCCCGCCCCAGATCGAGCCCGAAGGGCCCAGATCTGAGCCAGCAGACCCGCGCCGCCACGGCGCCAACTCCGGCCGCCCATCACCGTCCGCCGCCAGCGCCGTCGCCGTTTCCCGGCGCCGTCGCCGCCGTCGCCCAGCGCCCCGCCGTCGCCATCAGGTCCGCCCGCGCTTCTCGATGGGCGGCCAGGAGGTGGAGATGCCCGCCGCTGGCGGCACTGCTCCGGCGACGGGGGAGGGGCGGAGGGGGTTGGGCTGAAGGGGGAGGGGTTAGGGTTTTGTCCCTGACTCGCCCACCATGCTCCTAGCTCTTCTTGAACATGGGATACCACAACATACTAGCCCCATAAATCATGCCCTCAGCTGCGTCTGCCCCCTCTGCCGCTGCGCACTGTATGACGTCTACCGGCGATCAGCCCGCGATGAATCATCTCTTGATAGGCCACCAAGAACAGAGTATGTTTTGTTTTCACAGCGTACTGAAAGTCGAGACCGAACATACATGCATGATTAAGGAAGCGCCGGTGCGCGTCCAATTTTGTTTACCGTTTGCGAAACGAATTTAGAGAGGTGATTCAACAATCTATTCGTACGCCCAATGCTCAAGGTTTTTTTTTCATGAACAACCAAACGGGCAAAAAAAAGGGGGAAATTTTGGGTCGGGCAAGCTTATCTGACGAAAAGTCTACTAAAGTCTACAACTATACACTGGTCGGCTGGTGCCACTCGCTCCAGGAACCAGGATGCTCGTCGCCGCAGCCCAGCTGCCTCTTCCCGCCTCTCATCGTCGCCGGCGAGATCCGCCGCACCCACAAAAGGCGCTCGCCGCCATACTGCGCTCGCGCTTCATCGCCTGCCTCCGCGCGAAAGAGTAAGCAAAATGCCCAGCCTCACCCAATTTCTGCCGGCCTCACCGGAGCAAAGACCAAGGATTGCCTGACCCAGCTGTTCTTCGCCCTTACTTGTGTGGCTCCCTTGCAGCGCAGAGACGGCGAGGCAGGCGGCCCACGCGGCCGTTCGCGGTGGCGTTTCCGTGGTGAGTCAATTGCTCAAATGCCTTCTTTGGTTTGCTGGGGGCCTAGATTTGTAGGAGGCTCTGGATATGCTGTTTGCTCGTAAAGGAGGATTACTGCCTGTTGGCTGATGAGCTTGTCTCTCTATGTTATATTTGGAGGAACCATCCATGCTAATCTTTTTCTTTACATGCTACTACTATTGTAATATTGTTGTTTCATTACCCGTCCCTAGTGCTAACAGACACGTGCAATGTTGTTCAGCTAGAAATTGTGATGTCCACTCCAGGGGTGCTAGAGGTTGTTGTTATCTCACCATTCTTCTGCAATTTTTCTCTTTTACCATGATCAGTGGTGCTGGCTAGCCTTTAGCTGATCGATTGATTGATACTTTGTCTTCTTGCAGATTGTTGAGGATCTTCGGAGGAGTTACCCTTCTTTGACATTTGGGGTGAGTCTCTGGCATTACTCTTCATACGTTTTGGCATCGTTGTTGTTTGAACGTATGTCTTGTCAGTTAACAGTCATCCAGAAGTACTATGTATTGGAATAATTATCATTTTTTATATAACCTTACATATATGATACCAAGTAACAGGTCCGTAGTTGTTACAGTCTTCATGTCTCAACTTTCAAACCTGACTTGTGAGTGTGGCAATGCCCCCAACGTGTTTCTTCAAAGTGATACTCTCAACCTACTACTCCACCAAAACTGGCCTGCACAATCCCAGTTATGCCAACCATCAACAACAAATGTTAAGTTTCTCATGATACCTTCTCATCTTTATGCACCTTGTACTTAGGTTGGCACGGTCCTAAATGCTGATGATGCAAAGAAAGCCATTACAGCTGGTGCCCAATTTCTCATGAGTCCTGGCACAGTCATGGTAAGTCAGTACTATTTCATTTCTAATACTGTAGAAATGTGCATGTTTTTTCCCGTAGTATTTTACTTATATACATCACCATGGACATTCTCTGTACAGTTCGTCAATGTAAAGTGGATGTTCCGGCACAAGTCTCTGCAGTAGCTGTTTTACATATTTTGCTATCAGAGATCATCGTAGGCTTGTAGTTTAGGGTGCCTGTAATTTGATTCTGAAAATTTGATCCCTTCAGTTTGAGTTAAAAGACTATACTGTTTGTATATTCAGTGACAATACTGTTTGTATCCTATATACTTATACAGTATGTCAATGTAAACATATACATGTGCTTATTGATTTTTTCACATTGTATTGTTTAAGGAAATACTCCGTGATCTCGAAGAAAGTGAAGTTCTATATATTCCAGGAGTGCTGACACCAACTGAAGTATGTACCACATGCCACATACCAGGTTTCATCGAAATTAATTGGTGCAGTTCTGATTAGGTTCATTGTATTTGCTTTTCTGCAGGTTATATCTGCTCGCAATGCTGGTGCCGAAGTTGTTAAGGTTTCATGACTTATACCTCTCTTCTTGTAGTTATGATATAAACAGGTCAGACCATTAATAATATATTCAGATGATAACTTTTTAAACAGTGCACTTTTCTACAATCATTATGACTGTACTAATCAGCAAAATGTGGTACTTAGATTTGTGTTGAATAAATGAGTTAGTTCATGATTATGTTTATAGGCTATCTGACACTACTTGGTTTGTGTGGGCTACTTTGATTAGGTGTATCCAGTTTCAGTGATGGGTGGAGAGATGTATATGTCTGCTCTGAAGAAACCATTCCCTCTTCTACCCATGGTTGCTTCTCAGGGAATTACCATAGGTAAGTGGCCTTGACAAATATCTAACCCTATGCCCATTGCCGCCTTAGTACAGAATCACAGTGTTTGTTATAGAAATAACAAGACTCGTTAAATTAGCCACACAAAGAAATTTATAACCCAACTTACTCAAAGTGCAACGTCTGGTTTGCTGCATGACATTATTCGCTCTGATGCTATGGCCCCTCTCGATAGGTTCGATCAAATCATACATGGAGGCAGGGGCATCTGCAGTGGTGCTATCAGATGCTATTTTCGACAAACAATTGATCGGAGAAAGGAATTTTATTGGAATTTCAGCGCTCGCAAATCAGGCCACTTTACAGGCATCACAGTCAGGAAGATGAGGCAAAACCAAAAACCTTTTGCAAGCAACGCAGTCCGGAAAATGGCAACATGGAGTACTTGTTGGATACAGCATAGCATCTGAACTACGTTTGGTCAAAAGCTAGAACAGAAATGGTTAATCTCTTTTTTCATAGGAAGAAGTGGTTTTATTTCCCTGGTAGAAGTACTTATGCAGCACGTTCCAAGAGTTCACCAAAATCATGTGCTAACAAGAAGGACCTTAGCAGGAAGAATAGAATGGAGGATTGCAAGTTTCTGTTCTTTGGTGAGTCGTCTAGTGTGGTAGATACATTGCAGAAGTGTGCCTAGGATAGATTTTATTTTCCAGTTTCAAATAGAAGATTTTATTTTCCCTTGTCAAACAAGGAAGACCATTTTTGGCAGGTGTCAAATAAGGAATTTTCTCTACATTTGCAGAAGTGTGCCTAGGACAGATGGAGAGGTTTGTACCGCCAAGGCGACCAGAGACCACAGTAGGGGAGCCCATGAACGGTGGCAGCATTTTGACAGCAGCGCGTTTGACAAATTCTCTTGCTTGTATTGAGGCCCTCGCCGTCATGAGTTCTCCAAGGACTTGCTTCCGAATCCCGCAATAAAATCGCCACGATCACCAAGCCCATCACCATATTACTTGCCGAAACGTTCGACGAAAACACCAATCCCAACCAAACTTGTTCCAAGTGCATAAACATGGTAAAGTCTGCCCGATGCAACAATTAGACCCAAGACCAAGAGAATATTATGCATATTGAGAATTCGAGAGTATGTTTCTTGGGACAATTGCGAGCCAACTAGGAGGATTAGAACTTTTTTCGCCATTTGCGCTTTGATAATTAGTATGAAATCGAACCCATGTCCACTGCTGCTCCATCCTAAATTAACTATATATAGATGTAGTCAAACTCAAGTTTTGTAAAGTACAACCGACTATACAGAAAATATAAGAACACCTATACTATATCAAAATATTGAATGTCGAACCATGTGGCAAGACCTAAACTTGTTCCTTGTTCGGCAGGCGGTCAGGTCCTTCTTAATTTCCCCGAGGCATGAATCCTTGGAGGCGATATACAATTGTGGCTGACCAACGGATTATCGATCATTGGTCATGTTGCGGGAGTGGGGAGTCATCGAACAGGGACAAATCGATGGCTGGCAATGGAAAGCCCCAAAGGCGGCATGTTTGGGCAAGTGAGTCGGCAGGGAAGAGCCTCCGAAGATTTGCATGAAAGACACCGCAAAGCATGTCGAAGTCGATATCGTACAAGTAGAAACTTGAGTGCCATTGACGCAAACAAGTGCAAGCACTTAACTGGCTGCACATAATCCAGTCGAGGAGAAGATGAATGAAGTGATTAGAACTTGTCTGAGTTGCAGTGTTGCACGCACGTTTGACTTTGCACGTACAGATACAGTCACGAACGTGGTGTCCTTGTTGTTGGGTACTGTCGTACCAAAGTACGGAGTACCATACGAAACAGGAGACAGTAAATGACTTCATGTGCAGAATTATACTGATATTAATTTTTTTTGCGAAATATTAGTTTTCGTGGAGGTACGTGAAACGCGACGAAACTTGGTTGAAACGTTTCAGTACGAGTTGCAAAAGCACCAAAGTAATGGGCAAAGTTAGAGCATCTCCAACCGCGCGACCCATCCCGCGCCCGCGCGTCCGGATGGGTCCAGCCGGACAAAATTGCGCTCAACGCGGGACACCGCAGCGGACGGCGCGTGAACGACGCTCGCGTCCGGGCGTCCGTCGCCTCGTCTCCTTTGAGCCCACCTGTCGGTGACCGGGGTTTTAAATGGGGACCGGAGGGGATCCGGCCCTCCACCCGCCCCACCCACCTCAGCGAAACCGCCGCCATGGCCCCGAAGCGGGTTTTCGCCGGAGCCAACGACGACGAGGCGAGCAGCAGCCGGCGTCGTCCGCCGGCGCTGCGGCCATCGTGCGGAAACCCGGCGGCCTCCACATCGAAGAGGCCCGCGGCGGCGCGGCATTGCCGCAACCGCCGCCGCTGCTGCTCGAGCCCAAGCCCGAGTCCTCGGAGGAGGACCCCTCGCGCCGCGCGCTCATCTCGGCGGCGGAGGAGGAGGAGAAATGGCCGCACCTCCAGGCGGCCATTCGAACGTCCGAGCTGGAGGAGGCGGCGCGTCGGCGGAGGAAGAAGCGGAGCTCTGGGAGATCTACGCCCAGGCCCGCCAGGCACGACGGGAGGAGGAGGAAGCGGCGCGGCGGGAGGAGGCCAGGCGGCGCGCCGACGAGGAGCGCCGCGAGGAGCAGCGGCGGCAGGCCGGCGCCGCGCGAGGAGCGGCGCCGGGAGAGGCAGCGCGCCTCAGGGAGGAGGCGCTGCTCCGTGCGCCGCCGCAGCCTCGGGTGGCTCCGGACCCCCACTCGGCCTGGGAGGAGGCCCTGTGGTCTCCGTGGCCGGAGTCCCCGGCGCGGTCGAGCCACAACAGCGCCTCCCCGCCCGGACGTCGTCGACGACGACGACGCCGCCGACGACGCCCACAGGGGCTAGGCGGCGCACCGGCGGCCACCGCGCCGCCGACCAAACCCTAATAGAGGGTTTTTAGTTTAAATTTAAAAGCCCATATAGGGGCTTCTTTTGTTAGTTATTTGCCCAAAATAGGGTTATGTAAAAATTTGCCCAAAATAGGGCATATGTTTAATGAAATTTCGTTTAAATTTGCCATTTTTATTTTGTTTTCGTGCTTCTCCGATTTTGCGATGCGTCCGCGCGTTGGGCGCACCGCGCGACCCAAACGGACACGCGGACGCGGGCCGCTGTCCGCGTGTTCGGCCGGCGACCCAAACGGCCCAAAACGGACGGCCCAGCGCGTCCGTTTGGGTCGTGCGGTTGGAGATGCCCTTATGGCGCACAAATAGAACTGCCGCGTTCCAGCTTTTTTGCAGGGTGCCGCGTTCGAGCTGGCTACTCCTCCTCCAAGTCGAACTCGGAATCCCACAGCATTCAGTCCGTCCAATCTATAATAAATATTGCAAGATTTGGTCCTTGTAGTTGTAGTCTAGCTAGCTTGGTTGCTAAGCTTGTTCGGCAGAACGTGTGCATCTCGGCGGTACGTGCGCGTCTCGCCGGCCGGGAAGCGGGCGGGCTTCGTACGTCGCGCGCGGTGTTCGTCGGAAATACTCGACGGCAGCAAGAGAGGATGGCGACGATCATCTATGAGGAGGTCGTGGTAGATCGGGAGCAGGAATTTTTCTATCGCAGTTTACGGGATTGGGCGCATGGCCTGGTGCCTTGGGGTGAAGAAGCCGAGCAGCGCCGAGAAGAAGAGTAGCGGCAGCTGCATCGCATCTGGGAAGAAGAGCGCCGCAGAGAAGAAGAGCATCGGCAGCTGCAGCAGAGCCATCACGACGAGGAGGTGGAGCCATTCAATTTGGAGGAGACAACCTGGGCGGCAGCCGGCTCAAGGCTGCAGACAGAGTGCGCCATCTGCCTCAAGGACTTCGAGGCGGAGGACACGGTGAAATTTTGTCGAAAGAGACCACCTGCCCCAATTCATTGATAAAAAGGACAACCTCTGAGAAAAATTAACAAAAAAGATCACCTCCTGCGTGGCGGCAGGCCCCCCAGCCGACACGTGGAGCTTGCCGCCGGTGGCTGTGGCGGCTGGGACCCGCCGCCGACCGACGTGGCGGCACGTTAGCTCGCCCGCAGCGCCGTTAGCCGCCGTTGGGCACGGTGGGCCATGCCGCCCGAGACAGCGGCGACATGTCTACGTGGCGCACGCGCTGGTGGAAGGCCTGACTTTGCTAATTGCGCTGGAGGCAGCTTGAGCGGGAATCAGCCGACAGGTCCCATCACACTGACTTTGCTAATTGCATTGATTTTGATGCTCTTTAAGTGCTCGGTGGATGCACCAGTTCCCGCGCGAGAATCTGTCTGGACAGACCGACACCATCACACTGACTTTGGTGAGGCACTGATTTTTAGGCTATACTATTGCAAATTGGTCTGCTTTCGGTGGTGCTCAAACTGTTACAAATTAACCTGCTTTCGGCACTTAAACTGTTGCTAATTGTTGATTTCGTCGAGATGAGCTGAGTTTATATAAAGGTTGTCACTGTCCGCGCACTCTCACTCTCACTATCACTCTCTGCACTCTCACTCTCACTCTGTGCACTCTCAAAACATCTCACTCTCACTCTCACTTTGTGCACTCTCACCGCATCTCACTCTCACAGCTCTTCGGGTACTTAGTATTTCCTCACGTAGTTGATGTCTCATGCTCACAGCTGAAGTTTTGTTGGCTGATTAAGTGTTTGCTCAATCAGTGATATCAAGGTAAGGATTTGAAGAAGCAAGCATAATTAGTTGTGTAGTGTAATTAGTTTATGTAGTTGCATGCATGCATGCATAGGTATTAATTAGTCTGTAGTTTATGTAATTGCATAGGTATTATTGAGTCTGTAGTGTAATTAGTTTATGTAATTGCATGCATATAATTAGTCTAGTTAATGCATGTTCTGTAGTTGCATGCATGCATAGGTATTATTGTGTCTGTGTAGTTATTATTGAGTAATATATTAGGACTTGCAACATGTAATTAGAACGTAAATAGCAACTGAATGTGCTGTTTAGAATTTATGTTTTATGTATGCAACATGCATAATATATAGACTACGATTTTATGTGCGTAGAAATATATCAAGTACGAATGATGAACTTGTAATTAGAAATATATGACGCTGAAATATTAATGGTCTAAGTAAATATGTTGAACGTGTATTTTAGATCGATTATTTAAAAGTGTTAATCACATGTTAGTGTTGTAATCTAACATTATTTTAAAAATATGGTTGTGCGGTAGGTACTATGGAAACTGTGTTAGTGTTTTATGGAGACGTCGTACGCGACGAATTTTCTGGTGTCGATGTGTCGCGCTGCGACTCGATGAAAGTTGTAGTGACAGATATGGTCAATAGAGAATTTTTGGATGTTAGAAGATGCATCCGAGCACAGTTTGGACGTGAGATGCGTGGGAAGAAGATGACCGTTGAGGCTCTCATCGTCGTAGGAGGGAATGATGGGACACCTGCCCGTTGGGGTTTGCGGGAGATAAAGAGTGATAGAAATTGGGGTACGTACATGAGGTTTGCAAGCACACCTGGTGCTGCTATGTACGGAGAGCCCATGGTGTATGTTCAGTTTATATCAGGTGATGATGGTGCCGGAAGCAGTACCGGCGCTGGTGAAGAGGAGATGGCCATCATCACAGGACCGAGCACCGTTCAATCGGAGCATTTGGCCCTGACTGCAGCAGGCATGATAGGCCAATCAGAGCACGAGGCACTGACTGCAGGCCATAGCACCGGCCCATCAGAGCAGATGGTCGCCCAATTTGCTGCCGAGCCAGGATACTGGTCCGCGTTCGTTGACATTAGCGAGCGTGTGGATGGACTGCCAGAGGTGTTGGACGATGACGCTGGTTATTCTTCGTCTGAATCCTCCTCGGACGAAGAAGGGTAAGTCCTTCCCGGAGGGCGGTTGCCGACGAAGTTGAAGTCGCGCCGTGGTTGCTGGTGTACCATGGCCGACGATTTTGGTCCCTCCGTGGTGCATGTCAAAACTTTTTTTCTCGTTTTTGAGGCCACCTAGCCCGACGAAAGCGGCCAAAACGTGGCGTATGGTGGCCCGGGACGTGGTGCATCTCGAAATCTCGGGTTCGCCGGCCGAGTCAACGCAAATCCGCACCGCCGAGGGATGTAGGGCCCAGATGGCAGCCTCTCTGGCATTGTTTTTTTCTAGATCGCGCCATCTCGTTCAACGTTCTCCGATCGAGCCGTTTACGATGCAGGATCATGGGTCCCGCATGTCATCCTCTATGAACCAAAATTCTTTCTATTCTTGGATTTTTTGACCCCCTGATTTCTGGCTACTTCCTTTTTCTTTTGATCCCTTGCCGCCTTGGAAACGTTGAGACCGCTGCTGCTAAATGGGACCCGCATGTCATCCTCTATGTGCAATCAACTTTCTTTTCTTGGAGTTTTTGGCACCTCAAATTTGGTCACTTGCCTTTTTCTTTCGATCCCCGCGCCTCTCAAACGGTGATACCGCTGCTGCTAATGGGACCCGCATGTCATCCTCTATGTACTATAAAACTTTCTTTTCTGGATTATTTTTGGCACCTCAAATTTGGTCACTTGCCTTTTTCTTTCGATCCCCTGCCGCCTCTCAAACGGTGATACCGCTGCTGCTAACTGGGACCCGCATGTCATCCTCTATGTACTATAAAACTTTCTTTTCTTGAATTATTTTTGGCACCTCATATTTGGTCACTTGACTTTTTCTTTCGATCACCTGCTGCCTCTCAAACAGTGATACCGCTGCTGCTAAATGGGACCCGCATGTCATCCTCTATGTACTATAAAACTTTCTTTTCTAGGATTTTTTTGGCACCTCATATTTGGTCACTTGACTTTTTCTTTCGATCCCTGCCGCCTCTCAAACGGTGATACCGCTGCTGCTAAATGGGACCCGCATGTCATCCTCTATGTACTATAAAACTTTCTTTTCTTGGATTTTTTTGGCACCTCATATTTGGTCACTTGACTTTTTCTTTCGATCCCCTGCTGCCTCTCAAACGGTGATACCGCTGCTGCTAAATGGGACCCGCATGTCATCCTCTATGTACTATAAAACTTTCTTTTCTTGGATTTTTTTGGCACCTCATATTTGGTCACTTGACTTTTTCTTTCGATCCCCTGCTGCCTCTCAAACGTGATACCGCTGCTGCTAAATGGGACCCGCATGTCATCCTCTATGTACTATAAAACTTTCTTTTCTTGAATTATTTTTGGCTCCTCATATTTTTTCACTTGCCTTTTTCTTTCGATCTCATGCCACGTTTGAAACGTTGAGGAACCTGCAGGCTCATGGGACCCGCATGTCATCCTCTATGTACTATAAAAGTTCATTTTCTTGGTTTTTTTCACCATCTGATTTTTGGCAATTTCTTTTTTCTTTTGATCCCCTGCCACCTCTCAAACGGTGATACCGCTGCTGCTAAATGGGACCCGCATGTCATCCTCTATGTACTATAAAACTTTCTTTTCTTGAATTATTTTTGGCTCCTCATATTTGGTCACTTGCCTTTTTCTTCCGATCTCATGCCAAGTTTGAAACGTTGAGGAACCTGCTGGCTCATGGGACCCGCATGTCATCCTCTATGTACTATAAAAGTTTATTTTCTTTATTTTTTTTCACCCTCCGATTTTTGGCTATTTCCTTTTTCTTTTGATCCCCTGCCGCCTTTGAAACGTATGGTAAGCTGCTGACTCATGGGACCCGCATGTCATCCTCTATGTACAATCAACTTTCTTTTTCTTTTGATCTCAAGCCGCATTTGAAACGTTGAGACCGCTGCCGCTAAATGGGACCCGCATGTCATCCTCTACGTACAATAAAGTTTCTTTTCTTGGATTATCTTTGGCTCCTGATATTTTGTCACTTGCCTTTTTCTTTCGATCTCATGCCGCCTTTGAAACGTTGAGTAAGCTGCTGGCTCATGGGTCCCGCATGTCATCCTCTACGAACAAAAGTTTCCTTTCTTGGAGTTATTTTTTACCCCTAATTTCTGGCTATTTGCCTTTTTCTTTTGATCTCCTGCCCCCTCTGAAACGATGAGGACGCTGTTGGCAGGTCGGTCCCACATGTCATCCTCTATGAACAATAAAAGTTTCCTTTGATGGATTTATTTTGAACCCCTCATTAATTTCTGGATATTTCCCCTGCCGCCTTGGAATCGTTGAGGATGCTGCTGCCTCATGGGTCCCGCATGTCATCCTCTCAGAACGGTAAATGTTTATTTTCTTGGATTTTGTTGACCAAACGATTTTTGGCTTATTTTTTCTTTCGATCACCTGCAGCCTTTAAAACGTTGAGGACGCCGCTGGCTCACGGGTCCCACATGTCAACCTCTATGAACAATAAACGCTGAGGATGCTGCTGCCTCATGGGTCCCGCATGTCATCCTCTCAGAACGAAAATGTTTCTTTTCTTGGATTTTTTACCAACAGATTTTTGGTTTATTTTTTTTCCATCCCCTGCCGTCTTTAAAACGTTGACGACGCTGTTGGCTCATGGGTCCCCGATGTCAGCCTCCCCGTACAAGAAACATATGATATCTTGATTATTTTGCAGACAATAAACAATGTATTGCGCTCTGAGCTATTTCAAACGGATAATTAAATCTTTATTTTTACATAAACAAACTTATATGTTGAATCTCCTTGTTTTTTTGTCTTTGCGAAGCATAGGACTTTCCTGTTTTTTTAGAAAATTTGGAACTTTCCTGTTTTGGAGTGGGCTAAAATTGTACGAGTCAAAAGGCCAAGCAGGATAGTTCGAAAGCCCAGATGTCCAGATGCAGCCCAATTGAAATCTTTCTTCTTGGATTTTTTTCACCCCCTGATTTCTGGCTACTTCATTTTTCTTTTGGTCCTGTGCCGCCTTGGAAACGTTGAGACCGCTGCTGCAAAATGGGACCCGCATGTCATCCTCTACGTACAATAAAATTTCTTTTCTTGGATTATTTTTGGCTCCTGATATTTGGTCACTTGCCTTTTTCTTTCGATCCCGTGCAGCCTCTCAAACGGTGATACCGCTGCTGCAAAATGGGACCCGCATGTCATCCTCTACGTACAATACACTTTCTTTTCTTGGATTATTTTTGGCTCCTGATATTTGGTCACTTGCCTTTTTTTCTTTCGATCTCATGCCACGTTTGAAACTTTGAGGAACCTGCTGGCTCGTGGGACCCGCATGTCATCCTCTATGTGCTATAAAAGTTTATTTTCTATGGTTTTTTTTCACTCTCTGATTTTTGTCTATTTCCTTTTTTCTTTTGATGCCCTGCCGCCTTGGAAACGTTGAGTAAGCTGCTTACACATGGGACCCGCATGTCATCCTCTATGTACAATCAAGTTTCTTTTCTTGAATTATTTTTGGCTCCTGATATTTCGTCACTTGCCTTTTTCTTTCGATCTCATGCCACGTTTGAAACGTTGAGGAACCTGCTGGCTCATGGGACCCGCATGTCATCCTCTACGTGCTATAAAAGTTTGTTTTCTTTTATTTTTTTTCACCCTCTGATTTTTGGCTCCTGATATTTCGTCACTTGCCTTTTACTTTTGATCCCCTGGCCCCTTTGAAACGTTGAGTAAGCTGCTGGCACATGGGACCCGCATGTCATCCTCTATGTACTATAAAACTTTCTTTTCTTGGATTTTTTTGACCCCCTACTTTCTAGCTACTTTCTTTTTCTTTTGATCTCAAGCCGCATTTCAAACATTGAGACCGCTGCTGCAAAATGGGACCCGCATGTCATCCTCTATGTACAATAAATCTTTGATTATTTTTGGCACCTCATATTTGGTCACTTGCGTTTTTTTCTTTCGATCTCATGCCACCTTTGAAACGTTGAGTAAGCTGCTGGCTCATGGGTCCCCCATGTCATCCTCTACGAACAATAAAAGTTTCCTTTCTTGGAGTTATTTTTGCCCCCTAATTTCTGGCTACTTCCTTTTTCTTTTGATCCCCTGCCGCCTTTGAAACGTTGAAAACTTTCTTTTCTTTGATTATTTTTGGCACCTCATATTTTGTCACTTGCCTTTTTCTTTCGATCCCCTGCCGCCTCCCAAACGGTGATACCGCTGATGCTAAATGGGACCCGCATGTCATCCTCTATGTACTATAAAACTTTCTTTTCTTGGATTTTTTTGGCTCCTGATATTTGGTCACTTGCCTTTTTTCTTTCGAGACCTCCTGCCGCATCTCAAACGGTGATACCGCTGCTGCTAAATGGGACCCGCATGTCATCCTCTATGTACAATAAAGTTTCTTTTCTTGGATTATTTTTGGCTCCCGATATTTGGTCACTTGCCTTTTTCTTTCGATCCCATGCCGCCTTTGAAACGTTGAGGAAGCTGCTGGCTCATGGGTCCCGCATGTCATCCTCTATGAACAATAAAAGTTTCCATTGTTGGAGTTATTTTTTACCCCTAATTTCTGGCTACTTCCTTTTTCTTTTGATCCCCTGCCGCCTTTGAACGTTGAAGAATCTGCTCGCTAATGGGTCCCACATGTCAGACTCTATGGACGATAAACCTTTCTTTTCTTGGAGTTATTTTGACCCCTAATTTCTGGCTATTTTGCCTTTTTTTGGATCCCGTGCTGCCTTGGAAACGTTGAGGATGCTGCCACATGGGTCCCGCATGTCATCCTCTCAGAACGATAAATGTTTCTTTTCTTCGATTTTTTTACCAACTGATTTTTGATTTATTTTTTCTTTCGATCCCCTGCCGCCTTTAAAACTTTGACGACGCTGCTGGCTCATGGGTCCCGATGTCAGCCTCCCCGTACAAGAAACATGTGATATCTTGATTATTTTACAGACAATAAAAAGTGTATTTCGCTCTGAGCTATTGCAAACGGATAAATTAAATCTTTATTTTTACATAAACGAACTAATATGAATCTCCTTGTTTTTGTTTTGTTTTTGCGAAGCATAGGACTTTCTTGTTTTGGAGTGGGCTGAAATTGTACGAGTCAAAAGACGTCCAGCAGGTTAGAAGGCCCAGATGGCCAGGCAGCCCCAATTTATATCTTCCTTATCTTGGATTATTTTTTGATCAAAAGGCCCAGCAGGGGTACATCCTTTTTCTTTTGGTCCTGTGTGCCGCCTTGGAAACGTTGTGGACGCTGCTGCCTCATGGGACCCGCATGTCATCCTCTATGAACTATGAACTCTAAAAGTTTCTTTTTTCTTGGATTTTTTTTCACCCCTCTGATTTTTGGCTATTTCCTTTTTCTTTTGTTCCCCTGCCGCCTTGGGACCCGTATGTCATCCTCTATGTACAAAAAACTTTCTTTTCTTGGAGTTTTATTCCCCCTAATTTCGGGCTACTTTCGTTTTCTTTTGATCTCAAGCCGCATATGAAACATTGAGACCGCTGCTGCAAAATGGGACCCACATGTCATCCTCTATGTAAAATAAAAGTTTCTTTTCTTGGATTATTTTTCACGCTCTGATTTTTGGCTATTTCCTTTTTCTTTCGATCCCCTGCTGCTTGGAAACGTTGAGGATGCTGCTGCCTCATGGGTCCCACATGTCATCCACTATGAACAATAAAAGTTTCTTTTCTTCGATTTTTTTCACCCTCTGCTTTTTGGCTATTTCCTTTTCATTTGATCCCCTGCCGCCTTGGAAACGTTGAGGATGCTGCAGCGTCATGGGACCCGCATGTCATACTCTATGTACAATAAAAGTTTCTTTTCTAGGTTTTTGGCTCCTGATATTTGGTCACTTGCCTTTTTCTTTCAATCTCATGCCGACTCTCAAAGGTACAATAAAAGTTTCTTTTCTTGGATTATTTTTAGCTCCTGATATTTGGTCACTTGCCTTTTTCTTTCGATCTCATGCCGTCCTTGAAACGTTCAGACCGCTGCTACAACATGGGACCCTATGTCATCCTCTATGTACAATGAAAGTTTCTTTTCATGGATTATTTTTTGCTCCTGATATTTGGTCACTTTCCTTTTTCTTTCGATCTCATGCCGCCTCGGCCCTCTGAAACGACGAGTAAGTTGTTGGCTCATGGGACCCGCATGTCATCCTCTATGTACAATAAAGTTTTTTTCTTGGATTTTTTACCCCCTGATTTTTGGTCACTTGCCTTTTTCTTTCGATCCTGTGCCGCCTTTGAAATTGTGGACGCTGCTGGCTCATGGGTCCCACATGCCAGCCTCTATGAACAATAATATTTCTTTTCTTGGATTTTTTTTACCCCTGATTTCTGGCTATTTGCCTTTTTCTTTGGATCCCCGACCGCCTTTGAAACGATGAGGACGCTGCTGGCGCATAGCTCCCACATGTCAGCCTCTAAGAACAATAAACATTTCTTTTCTTGGATTTATAGTTGACCCCTAATTAATGGCTACTTCGCTTTTTTTTTCGATCCCCAGCCGCCTTAGAAACGTTGAGGACGCTGCTGGCTCATGGGTCCCATATGACAGCCTCTATGAAAAGTAAAACATTTACTTTCTTGGATTTATTTTTGACACCTAATTAATGACTACTTGGTTCTTTTCTTTTGATCCCGTGACACCTTTGAAACGTTGAGGGCCCTGCTGGCTCATGGGTCCAACATGTCAGCCTCTATGAACAATAAGAGTTTCTATTGTTGCATTTATTTTTGACCCCTAATTTCTGGCTATTTGCCTTTTTTCCATTGCCTGCCACCTTAGAAACGTTGAGGACGCTGCTGGCTGGGTCCCACATGTCAGCCTCTTTGTACGATAAAAGTTTCCTTTGCTGGATTTATTTTTGACCCCTAATTTCTGGCTATTTGCCTTTTTCTTTCGAACTCCACCGCCTTTGAAACGTTGATGACGCTGCTGCAAACTGGGTACAATATGTCAGCCTCTTTGTGCGATAAACCTTTCCTTTCTTGGATTTTTTGGACACCTGATTTCGAGCTACTTGCCTTTTTCTTTCGATCTCCTGCCCCCTTTGAGAAACGCCGAGAACGATACTGGTTCGTGGGTCCCACATGTCATCCTCTCTGAATGATAAATGTTGGGGCCGCGGCTGCAAGATACGTCCCACATGTCAGCCTGACTGTTGAATAAACGTTTCCTTTCTCGAATTTATATTTGACCCCTGATTTCTGGCTACTTTGCCGTTTCTTTCGATCCCCTGCATGTCTGCTACTCCACCGAAAAACAGACCGGCATGTATTCATCACAATACTGGTAGCTAATTTAGGAAAAATGTGTTCATCACGGGATTCAAACAAAGATCTTCATCTCTGCTAAATTTTGATTTCACCAAAAACCGAACAGCGTGTGTTCATGACTTTAACTTCACAAACACTATGGTTTCTCTATAAAATAAGGTCACCATCCGTTCCTTTATTGTAGGCATTTGCGAAAAGTGTCTTTGGCTAATGGGCACCAGTGCTCTGCTGTTTAAAAAAAATCAAATAGCATACATATTTGTTTCAAAAAAATCTGAAAATGAATGTAGACATAATAAATAAAGTAACCTACAAGCGTGTAAAATTTTAATATGATATTCTTTATATTGTAGACTACACAAAAAAGACAAAATCTGTTGAAATTTGGAGATTTGAAATATGCATACCCAGATCCACACGTTTGTTACTTTTGTGTAGCCCAGAATTTTTTGTATTTGAAACTGAAATTTTGCACGTTTATGGGACAATTCATTAGCTACTCCATTATTTGTTTTCTAATTTTTTGAACAAATAAATATATTTTTTATTTTTTTCTAAAATAGCAGGAGCAATGGTGCCCAAGAGCACCAAATCTCTTAATAGGCATTTGCGCCTAATAGCGTGAGCTTAGCTAATTTTTGAAGAAAAAAAAGATGTCCATTGTGGTATTCAGGACAAAGATCTTCATGTCTGCTACTGCACCAAACAACAAACCAGCATGTATTCATCACAATACGGGTAGCTAATTTGTGAAAAATATGTTCAGCACGGGATTCAAACAAAGATCTTCATCTCTGCAAAATTTTGATTTCAGCAAAAACCGAACAGCGAATGTTCATGAGGTTAAGTTCACGAACACTATGTTTTCTCTATAAAATAAGGTCACCATCTGTCTCTTATTTCTCAAGGAAAAACAGGTGGAAGTGTTGGGACGAACCACATGGGTGCTTCGGCTCTATGTTCAGTCTTCTCTTTTTTGTACTGCAATCTTGAGCCTATGGCAGGACCTCCATTGACGTGCATTCTGCACCAATTTGGCCTTGGACGTATCCATGTATCACGGGCGCGATTGTGGGTAGCAAAGACACAGTCAGGTTTGAACAATTGGAAATCTGGTTCTGCAGCCTCTGCGTCGACTGGCGGGGGTAGCATGAAAATTGGGTGATTGAGTCCAAGAAATAAAGAACGCCCCTTCAAATTGTTCAATCTTTCCCACCTTGCCTCTTCTACAGGGTCCAAGGTATGGGCAGATCTCAAGAAAACGTAGCACCGTACCAAAGGATAAGACCTCAGCTTGTTACCCATATGTAATATTGGAGGACCGAGGATGGGCCGATAACCTTTAACCTGAATCCACGCGAGATCAGATTCACCAGTAATGGACTCTGCTCTCATTGGTGCCAGGAACCAAGTGCGCTGGTCAGAAAATCCAAGAAATACATCTTCATCTTCATAATTATGATTATCACCATCATCATCTAATTCTTCATCATCTAATTCTTCATCATCAAATTCGTCTTCTTCTAATTCTTCTTCTTCTAATTCTTCTTCATCAGCATCATTATCTTCATCGGCACCTCCATCGCCTTGAGCCACATTTGCTTCATCATCTTCCATGACAGCATCTCCCTCGATTTGAGCGAAAATTGCAGCCACTTCTGCTTCTTCATCTTCAATGACAGGGGCGTCAATGAGACGCGGGGCTGCATGTGTCCCTGCAATGCACAAAGATCAACCACAATGCAGCAAGTAGGAACTACACTGAAAATTATCTCTTCTCTTCTATCTTCTATTTTCTACTACTATAAGGCACCAGTTTTTAACAAGACATGTAGCAGCAATTCCAACTGTTGGTGTCCAAAATCTAACGGTTGGGATTAGAGGTATTCGCGTGAAAAAAATACCACACCAGTGTCCACGTGTTTCTAGAACCGTCATGTTTCCATTATGAAGAAAAATCAGAGCAGTCTCACACCGATATCACACGTCCCACTTGATAGTGATTAAGAAAGGTTCCAAATTTTTGTTCATATTTATAAACTGTATGCTCACACTTATTTTGATGGTATAACCAAATTATTAGTTGTATTGAAAGTTTGAACAACATTTAGAACGCAACTTTTATACATCAGTATTGCGAATCGTAATTGGTCCAACATGTGCAGCATGCCATTTACTAGTTAAGACATAAAACAAAGACTCACCACAGGTATATGGTTCCCAAACCAGAACATCTCCATACGGATATGTAACTGCGTATACACGATGTAGGTGTGAACTTGTACCATATCCAGGAATGCCCATGGCATCGACATAGCTGTTTCTATCAAAGAATTCAGGGTTTCTCAGGATATTCCACTCCTTTTCTAGGGGCGCTTGTAGGATAGCGATCAATTCGTCAAATACAACGATTACCTCGTAATGCCATGGCCCTGCTAGATCATCTTTGTACGGCCTCTTGACGATCCGTACTTTGAGCAGTTCCAAACTTTTATCTATTTTGTATTTGAACAGGAATGGTGGGCTGCCATGCCACCATTCACTAGTAGGGCCCAAAGAAATTCCTGCATCTTGCAGAGATGGAAGAGGTATAATAGTATCTGATATGTATATGTTGCGGATCGTCAAGTGCCCGTCCTGCTGGACAAATGCCACCCAGTCGCCGTTACAACCCACCCAGTGCATGGGTCCATGTCCATCCAGTTCCTCCTTGGTATGGATAAATGCTGGAACTGTCGGCTTGTCTAATGGCATCAGCAACGCGTGAATGCCCTGCAAATAGGATTTGTTTCAAAATTGTCTATGCATGCAAGGTATTCGACAGAATGAAGAGCGGATTGTGCAGAACTGAAGCACAGATGTAATGGATAAATAAAGCAATTCCGAAGAGTACATGTGCATAGTGAAGGCAGCAAACCTTACAGTACTCCCAAATCAGGTGATTATGTTGAGTCTAAATTCATGCATGATGTTTGGCAATAAGAAAAGTTGATTGAAAAAACACAAGCTGAAACGAGATGAGTAAATAAATAAATACTCTTACAGTATTGTCGCGGTCGTCTGGCCATGTCTCGGGGTCGCAGTGGAGCAGGCTCGGTAAACCGAACGGAACCTTATGCGCTCCGCGGATGGCATGCCGCATGCCGATCATGCCTCGAGCGAGGCGACCAGTGCTGAGGATATCCGCCCGCTCGGCTATGTTCTCCACCAGTGGGTAGTGGAGGTTGCCCCACCCCATGGACTGGTGGTAGCAATCAGGAATCTCCTCAATCTTACGCTTCTGCTTCATTGGAGTCGGTAATCCAATGCAAGGGAGAGAGGGGTGAACGGGAGAAAGAGACAGAAGAGGGTTTTTTTTGGAGAAGATGCAGTAGTAGTACTACGATACTAGGAGGTGGAGATGCGGGGCATGTTTCCGGGGGAGAGGAACCACTATTTCCCTTAAAAAAATAACAGCACTTGCGCATTAGAACTTGGGGCGGGGATATAGCGGTAAGAGGTATTGACCAACTTTCCCTCACCTTGACCCCACGTGGTTGTGAACCCGAGATAATTCTTTTTGATGAACCCGATATACTTATTATAGTACTAAAATAGTACAAGTATATACCTTGTACTCCTATATACTAACATTACTATTTTAAGGACTTATGTTCCATGAGCAACAACTTCCCCCACTCCGCTCATCCGAAATCCTAGCCCCTCCAACTTCAAGGACCAATCAACATAGCTATGGCCTTCTAATTTGGCTCAAGTCGCCGCACACATAGTCCTCCCGCCGACAAGGAATAGGAGCATCAGCCCTTTCGTCGCTTGTTGTTACACATAATCATATACAGTACCATATATATTTCAAATTTCCATATCAAAAAATAGTTCAAATCTGAATTTTAACATCTCAAGCTAAACCCTCGCTTGCTCTTAAACATAAGCATACCATAGTTCTACTTTTGTCTTCACCGAACAACAGAACACAATTTCATCACAACATAGCCAACCGGAGTACCTAGTAATGTAACTAGAGAAGTGAACCTATAGTTGATCAAGCCTTCAACTTTAACACAATAATACCCCCACATTATGTGTTGAGGAGCCACACCCATATATTTAAGAGTACCATCATGTAGACCACAAATGCATCAATGAAGAGAGGGGTATACTTATAGACCACCTCTTTACAAAACAGTTGTAACTAGTAGACCACAATTGCCTCGTTCATTAGCTATGAAATTACATACTATCAGTAGCTACAATGGCTGCAGGCCCTGTTTCAGAATTAAACATCACACTTGTTCCAATCCGGGGCGTTGGCGAAGTTTGGGATGAACCAAAGCGGTGTCTTTACCAGGTACCTATCTTTTTTTGTTTTGCATGTTTTCTCCAAGGCGTTGGTTTGGAAACCAACGGCGCAATCTTCACGATTCAGACTGAATCGGCATATTTCAGGCAGCTGCGAATTGCGAAGCCATGCTTCATTCGGCAAGGTGTACACACAATTTCTTCTCGTCAGACATCCTGGGACAACATCTGCACCGCCTAATGGCAGCATAATCGGATAGTTCACTCCAAGGAAAAGAGAATATTCTCCAAGGTCATCAATCTTTTCCCATGGAATACCTTCATTTAACTTACTAGTGTCCTTCGTGAACACCAGGCAACCAAACCCAGAAGCATAGTTGCCAACAGTGCGACCATGATGAACACGACGATCAGAAGCAGTATGGCAAACTTTACAGGAATATTCCCTTTCATCAGCAATGCCCAGTGTATGGATCAGAAGAAGTCTAGAACCATCTATAGATCTTGCTAACCACCACATGCCATAATCGACCTCGTGATCATGGCCAAGAGCATCATCAAGTGCACACCGCCATTCAAACACAATGGGCGGTGGCTCTACGATCAGCGGAGGACCTGCTTGAAAACGAAATTACTGTTAAGAAGGGTATGTTTGGTTTGCACAAATCTGAAAACGTAAGAATTGGGAAAACGCATTAGGATTCAGATGGGATGATATAATGGCATTTCCATTCAATAATACAGCATATTGGTGTATTTCAGTACATCACATGGGAAACCAAAGGATTCATTTCAAGAAGTTCAAGTAGAGGTCAAAATCCAACATAATTCAATCTGAGAATAAAACTCCTAATTATACAATCCTCAAATTTTTCTATGGTAATCATCTCGAATAAAAAGTCTAAATACCAATGAAATTTCATCCGAAGCAAATATGCCCCAAGCCTCCAAGTCAGATCAGTCAGGTTCGAAAATTAATAAGTTTGTGCATTAAAATTATCTTTACAGCCATGAATAATGAAGCTCATCATACACTACTTACGTCCGGAGGAAAATTACCAGCTTGCTGAGGATTCCATGCGTGAACAGTGCCAGTATGAGTTGTGGCAAACACAAGCCCATTGTGGAGAATTGCATCGCTGTAATTGTAAAAGATGTGGGACTTGGGCTCTGTAAGAACTGTCCATCCAGAATCTTCGCCGCAAAGGAGGGCAACTCTGATGTCAAAAACAGCAACAAGAGAGAAATTTTTGTACCCCCCAGCAGCTGTGGGAACTTGGCAAATATATATCTTGTGAAATATAATAGCACGAAGGTTGTGGTGGTATATATTTGGAATGTGGGTGGTTTCAAACGGCACAGGGAGAGGAATTTCACGGCGAGTGTAGACGTTGACAAGTTTCCATTTGCAAGCAGGAAAGCCAGTGTCAACCATGGCAACCCAATCTCCATTGGCACCTACCCACTGCTTACCCGTACCGTCTGGCATCACAGCGTCGGAGGAGAACCTGTCCAGCGGCGTCAGCTTGCAATCCCGTGCTACCTTCGTCGGGTGAGAATGAAGAACACATGGGAGGCCAAACGGGAGAGAAAAAGATAGAGTTGCACTATCATTTGCAGAGTCGAAAAATAGTTTGGACGAACCGACGAGGCTCGCGGCGGTGATGACGTCGCATCTTGTTACGAGTTCTTCAAGGGGACCTTCGGAAAAGACCTTCTGAAACAGTTCAGAGTCATCATTTTCCTTGTTCGATGCCGCCATCGCAGGGCAGGGGGTGGGTCTATGAGGTTTGGGTTCAACTGATTGGAGTTTAATTTGGGTTCGATGGCGGCAGGTGGCGGGGAAGATGAAGAACGGAGGCTCTCAAACTGGGCGGTGGAATTGATTCTAAAGCTGCATGGCGGCGGCACTGGCGCGTGCTATGGAAGGTGGTCGATTGGTGCGGGCGGGGGCGGAGGTAGACGATGGAGGTGAACAGAAATAGGGCAGGTGGGGGCGGGGCGCTTGACTTCGCTCCTCTACACTCTACAGCATCTCCTCCTGTTTCTTGGAAAGTGTATAGACCCATAATAAAATGTCACTGTTCCCTCTGAAAAGGTGAAGAACAAGTCACTGGTCTAACGTGCAAATTTGGACATCCCAAGCTATGTGTTGTCATGTCAATTCAATGTCCATGGCAGTATTTTGAATTTTGCGTGACCAAAAGAAGTACGCCTTGGCCTTTCACAATCGGGGTTTCTTTAGAGCAAGAACAATAGAAGAGCCAACAGCTGGCAAAAGTACCACGTAGGCGGGCTATAAGCGCCCACTATTGTCCTACTTCCTCTTGGCGTGATACTCCCTCCGTCCACAAATAAGTGGACGTGCAGGATTTTCAAGGTAAATTAGTAAAAGGAAAGAAAAAATGCATTGGAGCACTCGTATCTTAAGAAACACATGTACTCAACCACGGTTGTAGATTTTCTCGGCGCAAGACTTTTCCCCAGCAGTTGTGGCTTTCAGTTATTCGTGGGTGTGGGGAGGAGCTCCGCCGCATCGGTAAAAAGCAAAGAGGGACGGCGGCTCTCGATCGTGCGGTGTACTCGTAAATCACGTGTGACCCATGCCCTAATAATTCACAATGCATTGATGAGGGCTATCACTTCATCATCCAATAAAATGTACTTAGTAACTATGGTAATAATATTGTCTTCTCGCAAAAAAATGGTAAAAATATTGTCTCTTAAGCCATGTACTAGTACAGTGCAAGATGCTTTAGAGAAATAAACCTATATTTTATTGCTACTCCGTAATACACATGGTTATTTATTCTAGGCAAATGCCTACCGAAAGATGTAGGAATAGGGAAATGTAGGATTGCAATGTCATGTCCACTCCAATCCTATAGGAATTCATAGAATCCAAACTTTGTTTGATTCCACCATAGGAAAAGTAAAGCATTCTTAAAAAGAGGTATGAGTAGATGTTTAATTTTCTATGGAATCTGTGCAAAGAAATCCTTAGGAAAAATTCCTATCGGAAACAATCCTACAAATCAAACAGCCAAGGATTCAATTGTACCAATTCCCTATGCAAATCCTTGGTGTTCACCCAATCCTCTCGAATACTCATCCAAAAAATGCACTAATACTTTGATGGGGAGTTTTTGTATTCTAGGCAAGAATAGAGGGTTTGCGGGGATCACTTGAGAAGTGTATTAACCAAAGAAGGCATAAGTAATACACCAACACACACTAACATGCCCTTAATGGATGTATCTCCATAAACTCCCTCTGTTCTTTATTACTACTACTAGTTTATGTACTTCTTAACTAATATGGGATAATCATGAAATATATTTTCTAACATTCAGCCAAAATATATTGTTTCGACTTTTTAAAATACTGAAAAACTAGTAATTAAAAATATTTGAGCTATCAAATCTAGGAAGTTTGAAAATATTTTGTATTCCGTCTGAAAGTTGTGTTACTTGGTGTAAGATTCACACAAAAATGATGAAAATATCAAACCTTCAAAAAAATTGCAGTAATTCAAACGTTATGTGCGTTTCATAATTTTGCAAAATCTATTCTATTTGCAATTAAAACTATAGTAGTTGGTGGTCCCCGATCATCTGATTTGCTCTTAAACAGCTCAATCCTAAATTTGAAATTCCCTGCAACAGAACACGATAGTTGGTGGTTTGTGCGGAAAAAAATTACAGTTTTAAAAAGTGTTTTAAGCAACGAAGGCAGCAATAAGCGGTAGTTTGTGCAATTTCCTCGTGTAAACAACATGTAGCGTCGAAGTAATAGTACTAGCAGTACAGAAATCTTGTGTAATTTCTAGTTCTACATATTACTAGTGTCCACTGTTTGAGAGTTGATGGTGAATGGGTCTGATTTTCAATCGAATGAGAATTAGCAAATTGATTTTTATGACAAAAGCATACAAAGGGAGTAAAACAACATACCCGCATTCGCCGCTGCTACCAGCATGCGATGCCTCCACGAGTGCATTGACGGCTGCTGCAAATCCTCGGAAGGCATCTAGGTTTTGCAGATCGTCGATTGCCGCTGTCCGGCTAAGCTTAACCAGCATAGCTGCCGCCAAGATATCTCGGATTTGGACCACAGGCAGAAGCTGATTGGGGTCGAAGGATTGCCTGATTCGGAATTTGAAGTACCAAGCCCTCGGCTCCGATGATGGAAGTTTGGAACTCGGCCCGGCCAGAACCTCCCAAATCTGTGTGTGGCAGTGGATGCCCATCGGCATCCCCAATGCTGCCGACGCCGTGATGTGGTCGGTCGCACTTTGGTCCCCACTAAAGGCTGGGGCTGCAGCACGTCGCCGCCGCCCCCGACGTCCCCACGACGGCAACGCCATGGACCGAGGCGCTGAGTTTGTTGGCGAACCCGAAGCCCTGGATGGCAAGTGCTTCTTCACAATGGAAGCATCCTCACCCGGCGAGGTTCGCCCCCGGCGCATGCCTATGCTCCGACCAGCCCACTTTGCCGCTGCTGCCTGGGCTGCCGCCGATACCTGGGCCACCGCCGCTTCATGGGACCCCCTCCCTCCTCTCCCTCTCCTAGATCAAAGGGCGCCAGGAGTCTAGCCACAGCAAGACACAGAGCCGCCTGCTTCATCGCACACCAATGGCACACAGACATTTGCGAGCTTTTAGCGCACACCCCTCCGAGGCTGAGTCGTGGAGCCTGGGTGCACGGGGCTATGGCTGGAGGAGTCGCCATGGGACGAGGGGTGTCGAGTGCTCGGGCAAATACGGGAAAGGCGAAGTTTTGGATAACCTTATATGATCACATCAATGCTTCTCAAGGAGCCAAATACTGTATGAGAAACCGGAAAAGTTTGAACGTTTGAAAACTTTGCCGGCATAATGCATCCTTCCAATGCACGCCTACTAAGGTAGAAAGCCAACTCAATTGCTACTTTGTTGGCAAAATGTACCATGGCTCAATCTTGGGTCACACACATCTATCAATTGGTATATTTTGGTCATATTCAAAATTTTACTTGAAACTTGTTGGTCATGCCATTCTACTACTCGCCTAACACTTTTTCTACGCGGGAAGGAGGGGGGTATGATGCTACCCTGAATTTTTATGCCCATTTGTATCTTGGACAAATCCTAGGTTTGACCAAAATTTAAAACATGAAGATGAAAAATTAAGCCTGGATCCACTACAAGAAAAGTTGCCAAACTTTTCTTGTAGTGATCCTTCTTAATTAGTAACTTCAAAATGAAGCTTTTGGAAGGTTTTTGAAATTTCCATGTCTGAAACCCAAAACACCTCTTCATGATTGACTTCATAAGACAAATCGAGTTTAGGGTTAGGGGTAGATACATGATTTTTCTAGTTTGAATATGTCTAGACCTGGCTTATCAACTTGAAAGCTTAGTATATGACATAAGAAGATGTACTATGTGCATTGGTTTTTTATTTATTTGATTTGTTTTGAATTTTCATGCCGAATCAAATTTTGGTCAAATCATAGGTTTAACCAAGATTTAAACAAGTTTAAAACATTAAAATGAAAAATTAAGCATGGATCCTTCTCAATCACTCCAAAATGAAGCTTTTGGGAGGCTTTTGAAATGTCTATGTTTGAAACCCAAAACCACTTCTCTTCATGCTTGACTTCATAAGACAGATGAGTTTAGGGTTAGGGGTAGATACATGATTTTTCTGGTTTGAATAGGTCTAGACCTTGTTATCAAGTTGAATGGCTTACTATGTGACATAAGAAGACTATGTGCTTTGGTTTTTCATTTTTGATTTTTTCGATTGTTTTTATGCCCATTTGAATCTTGGCCAAATCCTAGGTTTGAACAAGAATTTAAACAAGTTTAAAACATGAAAATGAAAAGGTAAGCATGGATCCTTCTTAGTCAGTCCGAAATGAAGCTTTTGGGCGGTTTTCGAAATTTCCATGTTTGAAAACCCAAACCACTTCTCTTCATGCTTGACTTCATAAGACAAATTTAGGGTTAGGGGTATAGATACATGATTTTTCTTGTTTGATATGTCTAGATATTGTTTATCAACACTTGAATGCTTACAATATATGTGACGCAAGAAGACTATGTGTTATGGTTTTTCATTTTTGGGGGTTTTTTCGAATTTTTTATGCGCACTTGAATCTTGGTCAAATCCAAGCTAGCTAGGTTTGACCAAGCTTTAAACAAGTTTAAAACATGAAAATGAAAAAGTAAGCATGTATCCTTCTTAGTCACTCCAAAATTAAGCTTTTCGGAGGTTTTTGAAATTTCCATTTTGTAAACCCAAAACCACGTATCTTCATGTTTGACTTCAAAAGACAGAGTTTAGGGTTAGGGGGTAGATACATGATTCTTCTTTTAATATGTTTAGATCTTGTTTTATCAAGTTGAATGTTGACTGTATGACATAAGAAGACTATGTTTTTGAATTTTTTATGAATCTTGGTCAAATCCAAGGGTTGACCAAGATTTAAACAAGTTTAAAACATGAAAATGAAAACGTTTCAAGTTCACCTTTGGTTCGATCTTTCAGTAACCAGGCGCATATATATATGGATGCAAATTGAGATAATTAATTCGTGAAACATTGGAAATGTCCATCGTGTGTCATGTTTCCCCCTCACATGAAAATTGGATTGGTGGCAGACAAGTAAAAGCACATTTATGTGCGACAACCCAAAATGCACATATTTTGCTGAGTTTTCATGCATGCATTAAAAGTTGTGAATATATACATAAAATGCATGTGGGTCATGATTGAAAAGTTTGACATGTATATGGTTCTTGTGTAGTAGTAGTACTATAGTAGATTAGTAGGTACGCAAACTCCCATCCATCTTCTTTGTCAAGAGAAGACGCGCACCAGGATGCGTAGTGGAAGTCGTCTCTGGATCCTTCTGTTGTCCCTCTCACGGAAAAGAAAAAGAAAAAAACATCTCTCTCATTCTCGGCCTCGCTCGACTCGCTCGCTCGCAGCCTCGCACCTCCTGCGCACTGACAAACGCTGCACAACAGTCAACATCACCAGAAAAAAGATATACACCATAAATAATAAGAGGGGCCCCGTGACTGCTATCCCTTCTTCTCCTTCCGTGTGATCCCTCTTCCTCCGAGTTTCACTGGACGGGCAAACACACATGTGCTGCATAGTAAAAATAAAAAAGTAAAAAATCGACCTATGAATCTATGATTAAATAGGTAAAATCCTGGGTTTTATCAAGGTTTAAACAAGTTTAAAACATGAAAATGAATAGGTAAGCATGGATCCTTCTTAGTCACTCTAAAATGAAGCTTTCGGAGGTTTTTGAAATTTCCATGTTTGAAACCCAAAACCACTTCTCTTCATGCTTGACTCAGAGAGAGTTTAGGGTTAGATACATGCTTTTTCTGGTTTGAATATGTCTAGACCTTGTTTATCAACTTGAATGCTTACTATATGACATAAGAAGGCTATGTTATTTGGTTTTTCATTTTTTTCTGTTTTTTTCTGATTTTTTATGCCCATTTAAATCTTGGTCAAATCCTAGGTTTGACCAAGAGTTAAACAAGTTTAAAACATGAAAATGAAAAGGTAAGCCTGGATCCTTCTTAGTCACTGTAAAATGAAGCTTTTGGGAGGTTTGTGAAATTTCCATGTTTGAAACCCAAAAGCACTTCTCTTCATGCTTGACTTCATAAGACAGAGTTTAGGGTTAGGGGGTGTAGATACATGATTTGTCTGGTTTGAATATGTCCAAATCTTATTTATCAACTTCTGAATGCATGCTACTCTCTCAAAGAAAACCTTTTGAATGCTTACTATATGACATAAGAAGACTATATGCTTTTAAAATTCAAACATATGGTAAGCATTCTTATGACATATAGTAAGCATTCAAGTTGATAAACAAGCAAGGTTTGGACATATTCAAACCAGACAAATCATGTATCTACCCCTAACCCCTAATTAAATTGTCTTATGAAGTCTAGCATGAAGAGAAGTGGTTTTGGGTTTCAAACATGGAAATTTCAAAAACCTCCCAAAAACTTCATTTTAGAGTGACTAAGAAGGATACAAGCTTCCCTTTTCATTTTCATGTTTTAAACTTGTTTAAATCTTGGTCAAACCTCTAGGATTTGACCAAAAGATTCAAATGGGCATGGAAATTCATAAAAAAACAAAAGAATGAAAAACCAAAGGACATAACATTATTATGTCATATATATATAGTAAGCATTCAAGTTGATAAACAAGGTCTAGACATATTCAAACCAGAAAATCATGTATATATCTACCCCTAACCCTAAACTCTGTCTTATGAAGTCAAGCATGCATGAAGAGAAGTGGTTTTGGTTTCAAACATGGAAATTTCGAAAAACCCTCCCAAGAGCTACATTTTGGAGTGAGTAAGAAGGATATATAGATGCTTAATTTTTCATATTCATGATTTAAACTTGTTTAAACCATGTTCAAACCTAGGATTTGACCAAGATTAAAATGGGCATAAAATTTTAAAAAAATCAAAAAATAAAAAACAAGTCACATAGTATTCTTATGTCATATAGTAAGCATTCAATTAAGTTGATAAACAAGGTCTAGACATATTCAAACCAGGAAAATCATGCATATATCCCCTAACCCTAGCTAAACTCTGTCTTATGAAGTCAAGCATGCATGAAGAGAAGTGGTTTTTGGTTTCAAACGTTTAAGCCAAAAGCCCCTTTTCAAATATTTCAAACTTATTCAAATTTGGTTCAAATATGAAAGACATACAAGTTATAGCACACATAGTGCATACATTTTCACACATACTGCACTAGATGCTAACCCTATAGTTTGAGGCCATTTGGGTGACCTAGGTCGAAAAAATTCTTGGATTAGAATCGTGTTGTTCGAACCCCGTAGTTGGATTTTTTTGAACCCTTGATCTGTAGAACTGGGCAAAACCCTAGTTTAACCTATTTAATTACAGATTCGTATATCGATTTTTCTACGAGTACTACCTTTTTATTATTACTATGCAGCACATGGGTGTTTGCCCGTCGAGTGAAACTCGGAGGAAGAGGGATCACTCGGAAGGAGAGAAGAAGGGAGAGAATTATGGTGTCTCCCCTTTTTCGGGTGATGATGTTGACTTTTGTGCAGGGTTTGTCAGTGAGCAGGAGGTGCGAGCGAGCGAGCGAGTCGAGCGAGGCCGAGAATGAGAGAGATTTGTTTTTTTTGTGAGAGGGACGACCGAAGGAACCAGAAGGACCCACAGACTTCCAATACGCATCTGATGCGTCTTCTCTTGACAAAGAAAATGGCTGGGAGTTTGCGTACCTATTGCACGTGACTTGTGCTCACTGAAGTGTGGGACCTCAAGCGTGGGCACCACACGTAAGTGACAGACCTGTTGGTGTAAAAACTCGGTTGATTATAATAGTGCATTAGAACAAAGTTTCCTATGGATTCAAGGGTAGGAAATCCAAGTTAACTCATTTACGTGTTAAACTTGTCTATATATTGGTCAAACCTAGGATTTGACCAAGATTCAAATGGGCAGAAAAATAAAAACAGAAAAATGAAAAACCAAATCACATAGTTTTCTTATGTCATATAGTAAGCATTAAAGTTGATAAACAAGGTGTAGACATATTCAAACCAGACAAATCATGTAGCTATACCCCCTAACCCCTAAACTCTGTCTTATGAAGTCAAGCATGCATGTGAAGAGAAGTGGTTTTGGGTTTCAAACATGGAAATTTCAAAAACCTCCCAAAAGCTTCATTTTAGAGTGACTAATTAAGAAGGATCCATGCTTCCCTTTTCATTTTCATGTTTTAAACTTGTTTAAATTATCTTGGTCAAACCTAGGATTTGACAAGATTCAAATGGGCATCAAAATTGAAAAAAAAATTGAAAAAAGAAAAACCAAAGCAAATAGTTTTCTTATGTCATATAGTAAGCATTAAAGTTGTTGATAAATAAGGTCCATACATATTCAAACCACACAAATCATGTATCTATACCCCCTAATTAACCCCTAAATTAATTAACTCTGTCTTATGAAGTCAAGCATGTGAAGAGAAGTGGTTTTGGGTTTCAAACATTGAAATTTTAAAAACCTCCCAAAAGCTTCATTTTAGAGTGACTAAGAAGGATACAGACTTCCCTTTTCATTTTTATGTTTTAAACTTGTTTAAATCTTGGTCAAACCAAGGATTTGACCAAGATTCAAATGGCCCTAAAAATTCAGAAAAAAATCAAAAGAATGAAAAACCAAAGCACATAGCATTCTTATGTCATATGTATATTAAGCATTCAAGTTGATAAACAAAGGTCTAGAGACATATATATTCAAACCAGAAAAATCATGTATATATCTACCCCTAAAACTCTAATTAAACTATGTTTTATGAAGTAAATCATGAAGAGAAGTGGTTTTGGGTTTCAAACATGGAAATTTCAAGAACCTCCCAAAAGCTTCATTTTAGAGTGACTAAGAAGGATCCAGGACCCACAGACTTCCAATACGCATCCTGATGCGTCTTCTCTTGACAAAGAAGATGGCTGGGAGTTTGCGTACCTATTGCACGTGACTTGTGCTCACTGAAGTGTGGGACCTCACGCGTGGGCACCACACGTAAGTGACAGACATGTTGGTGTAAAAACTCGATTGATTATTATACTGCATTAGAACAAAGTTTCCTATGGATTCAAGGGTAGGAAATCCAAGTTAACTCATTTACGTGACATTATTATTTCCATGAAGCAAAGTTAACACATCTATCGATTGGTACATTTTTGAGTGACTAAGAAGGATCCATGCTTACTTATTCGTTTTCACGTGTTAAACTTGTCTAAATCTTGGTCAAACCTAGGATTTGACCAAGATTCAAATGGGCAGAAAAATAAAAAACAGAAAAATGAAAAACCAAATCACATAGTCATCTTATGTCATATAGTAAGCATTAAAGTTGATAAACAAGGTCTAGAAATATCAAACCATACAAATCATGTATCTACCCCCTAACCCCTAAACTATGTCTTATAAATTAAGTCAAGCATGAAGAGATGTGGTTTTGGGTTTCAAACATGGAAATATCAAAAACCTCCCAAAAACTTCATTTTAGTGTGACTAAGAAGGATACACGCTTCCCTTTTCATATTCATGTTCTAAGCTTGTTTAAATTATCTTGGTCAAACCTAGGATTTGACAAGATTCAAATGGGCATCAATATTGAAAAAAAATCAAAACAAAGGAAATAGTTTTCTTATGTCTTATAGTAAGCATTAAAGTTGATAAACAAGGTCTAGACATATTCAAACTAGACAAATCATGTATCTATATATACCCCCTAACCCCTAAACTCTGTCTTATGAAGTCAAGCATGTGAAGAGGAAGTTGTTTTGGGTTGCAAACATGGAAATTTCAAAAACCTCCGAAAAACTTCATTTTAGAGTTTCTAAGAAGGATCCATGCTTAACTTTGCATATTCATATTTTAAACTTGTTTAAATCATTATCAAGCCTAGCATTTGACCAATATACAAATGGGTGGGCACAAAATTCAAAAAAAATCAGAAAAATGAAAACAAATTAAAGCACATAGTCTTCATATGTCATATCGTATGAATTCAAGTTGATAAACGAGGTCTAGGTATATCCAAACCAGACAAATCATGTATCTATACCCCCTGTCGATCTTATGAAGTCTAGCATGAAGAGAGAAGTCGTTTTTGGTTTCAAAAATGGAAATTTCAAGAACATCCCAAAAGCTTCATTTTAGAGTGACTAAGAAGGATACATGCTTCCCTTTTCATTTTTATGTTTAAACTTGTTTAAATCTTGGTCAAACCTAGGATTTGACAAAGATTCAAATATATGGGCATAAAATTCAAAAAAAAACAGAAAAATTTAAAACCAAGGCACATAGTCTTCTTATGTCATATAGTAAACAATCAATTAATTAAGTTGATAAACCAGTTCTAGACATATTCAAACCAGGAAAATCATGTATCTACCCCCTAACGCCCTAGCTAAACTCTGTCTTAATTATATATGAAGTCAAGCATGCATGAAGAGAAGTGGTTTTTGGTTTCAAACGTTTAAGCCAAAAGGTAAGCATGGATCCTCCTTAATTAGTCACTGTAAAATGAAGCTTTTGGGAGGTTTGTGAAATTTCCATGTTTGAAACCTAAAAGCACTTCTCTTCATGCTTGACTTCATAAGACAGAGTTTAGGGTTAGGGGGTGTATCGATACATGATTTGTCTGGTTTGAATATGTCCAAATCTTATTTATCAACTTTTGAATGCATGCTACTCTCTCAAAGAAAAACTTTTGAATGCTTACTATATATATGACATAAGAAGACTATATGCTTTTAAAATTCAAACATATGGTAAGCATTCTTATGTCATATAGTAAGCATTCAAGTTGATACACAAGCAAGGTTTGGACATATTCAAACCAGACAAATCATGTATCTACCCCCTAACCCCTAATTAAATTGTCTTATGAAGCAGTCTAGCATGAAGAGAAGTGGTTTTGGGTTTCAAACATGGAAATTTCAAAAACCTCCCAAAAACTTCATTTTAGAGTGACTAAGAAGGATATACAAGCTTCCCTTTTCATTTTCATGTTTTAAACTTGTTTAAATCTTGGTCAAACCTCTAGGATTTGACCAAAAGATTCAAATGGGCATAGAAATTCATAAAAAATCAAAAGAATGAAAAACCAAAGGACATAACATTCTTATGTCATATATATATATAGTAATTAAGCATTCAAGTTGATAAACAAGGTCTAGACATATTCAAACAAGAAAATAATGTATATATCTACCCCTAACCCTAAACTCCGTCTTATGAAGTCAAGCATGCATGAAGGGAAGTGGTTTTTGGTTTCAAACATGGAAATTTCGAAAACCCTCCCAAGACCGAGCTACATTTTGGAGTGACTAAGAAGGATATATAGATGCTTAATTTTTCATATTCATGATTTAAACTTGTTTAAACCATGTTCAAACCTAGGATTTGACCAAGATTCAAATGGGCATAAAATTTTAAAAAAATAAAAAAATAAAAAAACAAGGCACATAGTATTCTTATGTCATATAGTAAGCATTCAATTAAGTTGATAAACAAGGTCTAGACATAATCAAACCAGGAAAATCATGCATCTACCCCCTAACCCTAGCTAAACTATGTCTTATGAAGTCAAGCATGCACGAAGAGAAGTGGTTTTTGGTTTCCAACGTTTAAGCCAAAAGCCCATTTTCAAATATTTCAAACTTATTCAAATTTGGTTCAAATTTGAAAGACATACAAGTTATAGCACACATAGTGCATACATTTTCACACATACTGCACTAGATGCTAACCCTATAGTTTGAGGCCATTTGGGTGACCTAGGTCGAAAAAATTCTTGGATTAGAATCGTGTTGTTTGAACCCCGTAGTTGGATTTTTTGAACCCTTGATCTGTAGAACTGGCCAAAACCCTAGTTTAACCTATTTAATTACAGATTCGTATATCGATTTTTCTACGAGTACTACCTTATTATTATTATTATTATTACTATGCAGCACATGGGTGTTTGCCCGTCGAGTGAAACTCGGAGGAAGAGGGATCACTCGGAAGGAGAGAAGAAGGGAGAGAATTATGGTGTCTCCCTTTTTCGGGTGATGATGTTGACTTTTGTGCAGGGTTTGTCAGTGAGCAGAGGTGGAGCGAGCGAGCGAGCGAGCGAGTCGAGCGAGGCCGAGAATGAGAGAGATTTGTTTTTTTTTGTGAGAGGGACAACCGAAGGATCTAGAAGGACCCACAGACTTCCAAAACGCATCCTGATGCGTCTTCTCTTGACAAAGAAGATGGCTGGGAGTTTGCGTACCTATTGCACGTGACTTGTGCTCACTGAAGTGTGGGACCTCAAGCGTGGGCACCACACGTAAGTGACGGACCTGTTGGTGTAAAAACTCGGTTGATTATAATAGTGCATTAGAACAAAGTTTCCTATGGATTCAGGGGTAGGAAATCCAAGTTAACTCATTTACATGACATTATTATTTCCATGAAGCAAAGTTAACACATCTATCGATTGGTACATTTTTGAGTGACTAAGAAGGATCCAGGCTTACTTATTCGTTTTCACGTGTTAAACTTGTCTAAATCTTGGTCAAACCTAGGATTTGACCAAGATTCAAATGGGCAGAAAAATAAAATAAAAAACAGAAAAATGAAAAACCAAATCACATAGTCATCTTATGTCATATAGTAAGCATTAAAGTTGATAAACAAGGACTAGAAATATCAAACCATACAAATCATGTATCTACCCCTAACCCCTAAACTATGTCTTATAAATTAAGTCAAGCATGAAGAGATGTGGTTTTGGGTTTCAAACATGGAAATTTCAAAAACCTCCCAAAAACTACATTTTAGAGTGACTAAGAAGGATGCATGCTTCCCTTTTCATATTCATGTTTTAAGCTTGTTTAAATTATCTCAGTCAAACCTAGGATTTGACAAAGATTCAAATGGGCATCGAAAAAATCAGGAAAAAGAAAAACCAAAGCAAATAGTTTTCTTATGTCATATAGTAAGCCAATTAATTAAGTTGATAAACAAGATCTAGACATATTCAAACTAGACAAATCATGTATCTATACCCCCTAACCCCTGAACTCTGTCTTATGAAGTCAAGCATATGAAGAGAAGTGGTTTTGGGTTTCAAACATGGAAATTTGAAAAACCTCCCAAAAACTTCATTTTAGAGTGACAAAGAAGGATACATGCTTCCCTTTTCATATTCATGTTTTAAGCTTGTTTAAATTATCTCAGTCAAACCTAGGATTTGACAAGATTCAAATGGGCATCAAAATTGAAAAAAATCAGGAAAAAGAAAAACCAAAGCAAATAGTTTTCTTATGTCATATATAGTAAGCCAATTAAGTTGATAAACAAGGTCTAGACATATTCAAACTAGACAAATCATGCATGCATCTATACCCCCTAACCCCTAAACTCCGTCTTATGAAGTCAAGCATATGAAGAGAAGTGGTTTTGCTCCCAAAAGCTTCATTTTAGAGTCACTAATAATAAGGATCCATGCTTACCTTTGCATTTTCATATTTTAATCTTGTTAAATCATTATCAAGCCTAGGATTTGACCAAGATACAAATGGGTGGGCACAAAATTCAAAAAAATCAGAATAATGAAAAACAAAAGCATGTAGTCTTTTTATGTCATATCGTATGCATTCAAGTTAAACGAGGTCTAGGTATATCCAAACCAGACAAATCATGTATCTACCCCATGTTGATCTTATGAAGTCTAGCATGAAGAGAAGTCGTTTTGGGTTTCAAACATGGAAATTTCAAGAACATCCCAAAAGCTTCATTTTAGAGTGACTAAGAAGGATACATGCTTCCCTTTTCATTTTCATGTTTTAAACTTGTTTAAATCTTGGTCAAACCTAGGATTTGACCAAGATTCAAATATATGAGCATAAAATTCAAAAAAAAACCAAAAATGAAAACCAAGGCACGTAGTCGTCTTATGTCATATAGTAAGCAATCAATTAAGTTGATAAACAAGGTCTAGACATATTCAAACCAGGAAATCATGTATCTACACCCCCTAACGTACCCTAGCTAAACTCGATCTGTCTTATGAAGTCAAGCATGCATGAAGAGAAGTGGTTTTTGGTTTCAAACGTTTAAGCCAAAAGGTAAGCATGGATCCTCCTTATATAGTGTCAACACCCGGATTTTTAAGTCCGGATGCCCTATTATATCATACATCGCAATCCCAGGAAGATTGTTTTTGCGAGACATAATAGTAAGTCGTTCAGAGTCATCATTTATTACAACACATAAGGTCTTACATCAAGGGATCACATGATCCAATATTACACAAATAGATTGTTCAACATCACACATAAGTAGCGGAAGCGTAGTAGTAGTGGACTCATAATTCCACAGGCAACGCTTGACGTTAGAAGACGATCCTAGTTATCGTAGACGTCCTGCTGTCCGTCATCCTGATACTGTTGCTCCTCTTCATAGTCTGGCATTTGAATAGCCAGGGCAAAGCCATGAGTACTTTTAAAGTACTCGCAAACTAATACTATGGTAAAGCATATTAAGTATAATAAAGGGGTACTAAGCTCTAAGTTTATTTGCATAAAGCCAAGTTTTCTTTGAATAAACATTTAATAAAATCCTCATTATTTAATAGACTAACTCAAGTGGGAACATTAGTGTCATTCCCACACTTCATTTGGGATCCAAATCAATTCCCAATCACCATCATTATTTCAACATAAATTCTGATAACGGAAGTAGTATGGCCTTTCCAACCGTCCGTAACCGTGGACACGGCTATTCGAATAGGTTTAACACTCTGCAGAGGTTGTACTCTTGTGCCACAACTATTGATTTCATCCGTCGAGGATAACCCCGAATCATCGTAACTCAGTACGCGGATCATCAATCATAACCTTTCACTTATATGTCCTAGTATAGGCACCTCTCCCCATGAGCTTGGCCTCCCGGTGAGAACCAACTGTTAACCCGGGAACTGCACAGGGCTTGGGTCGTACATTCACCTCATATTCACATCATTCTCACATACGGAGGCAGCCTCGGCGTAACCCCTATGATGCTTGTTTAGAGGGAACCCATACTAAAATACACAAGTTTCTAGTTAAGCCCTACCCATAATCAGGTATTGTGGGGGTACTTGTATAATTGGAAAGGTATCGCATTCAAAACCATATCAGGTTTATATCAAAAATCACCATCTTCTCTTGGTCATATTCCAAGGTTTCAATTTCATATCAAATCCACTTGTTCCCATCTAGAGTAGTCAAATTTTAATAATTTAGCAATAGCAACTATATGAGGGGTGCTATCTAGCTTGAGTGGTGTTCATCTAAACCAAGTATTGTTCTATTCTATACATGGTGACTCATAAATCAAAAGTACTTTGAAATAAATAAACCAAAGTAAAATTTAAATAAAAACATGGGATAGGTAATACATAAAAGTAAAGTGTGATGATGCCTTTGCTCTTGTAGAGCTAAGCATTTGTATTTAGCAAGGGTTAGCTTGCCTTGAGCTGAGTAGTGATCAAAGTGCTCTTCCTCTTCTTGGGAGTAGGCCTCCTCCTCTTGATAATCCTCGTTACTAGCGTCTATATACGAATACGAGGTATAAATACTAAACCAAACTCATATGCTAAACTAGGAACACTCAAAGAGTTCACACTCTAGTCCTATTATCAATCAAACATGGCATGGTGAGTTATTTGATGATTTCTTATTTATTAGAAAAATAATTTCCTCTCATTATTCCTATTTCTTAAATTTAGATAGGTAGATCCTTAGAGAAATTCATTTCTTCTCATTACTTCATAATCAGATTTAATCTCTTCATATAATAATCAGGTATGAAATATAGGTTGACCCAAGTCAACATTTCATATCTATTATATGTGAGTCTAATTTAATTAAAGTGCTACACTACACATGTTATCATACTATTATTTTAAATGCATTAAAATCTCTAAGTAATATTTATCAGGGGTTCATTAGCCTAGGTCATTCCCCCTGGTTATATTACTTAGGATCAAGATTTAAATGAGAGAGTAGCTCTCATACTATTCATTAAATTTAAATTCCAAGTTTAATTGTTCTAGAATTCACTACATAGCTATCTTATTTGATCTAGTCCATGATCATACACATAACATGGCTATATTATTGCATAATTAATTAGAGTACATCATTTGTGATTTATTAGAATTGGAATCAACTTAAAATCATTTATAGATTATTTTTAATAATTATTTGAAGTTAGAAAAGGCCCTGCCTTGTTATTTTTGTCATTTAAAAATTAATACGAATTTGGACATGAGGCCAGTGGCATTAGTTAGATAATTTCATGAGCTTTCCAATGATATAAAGTTTGCTAGATTTGGTTTGGCAGATTTCAAACTATTCAATTTTTACTAAACCATCTGCAGCACAAATCAAATTAAGTTTAAACATTTATTTGAATTTGGGCTGGGCGGGAAAGCTGGGCCGAAACGATTTAAACTAGCACAGCGCGGCCCAGCAAGCAACGGGTGCGGGTGGGCTGCGCTGACAGGGTGGGGGCCACCAGTCAGTGCCTCGTCACACGCCGAAGCGGTACGAGTGAGATAGGCCGTTGGATCAGATCGTCGATCTACGGTGTGTGTGCGTCGTCGTCCCCGGCGGGATTCCGGCGAGCCAGGCCAGTAGGGGGTCGGAGGGCTTACCAGGCCGTTGCAGGTCTCTGGCAAGGTGCGCGGAGAAGTGGTGTCGATGAGGAAGCCTGGCGCAGTTGTGGCGCTCGGGGAGGCGTCAATTGAAGCAGAGCTTCCGCGGGCTCCGGCGGACTCGAGCTTGCAATTCGAGCAGCTCCGGCGAGCTCTGGTGAAATTGGTTGTGGAGGAGTGTTCAGTGAGGAGAGTGGAGCAGATGGTGTGAAGATAGCGTCCAGGAATGGCCTCTATTTATAGCGTCGAGGTGTGCCGGGTGGTGCTGTGGAGGAGCGGCCATGGCGCGGCTCCTGGTGCACGAAAGGGCAAGGCGAGGACGGCTAGAGATAGGCGGTGTCCTGGCGATGCTCAACGTGTATTGGCGCAGAGAAAAGGGCTACGGAAGCGCTCGAGTTTTTCCAGTGATCATTGCAGTACCGCGGTACGTCGACGACGAGGACGACGGCGACAAGGCTCTGGGCGGTGCTTGAGCATGTCTAGTGCGTAGAGGGCTTGGAGTGGAGGCTAGACGCGGCGGTAGGGATGCAGGGCGAGGACGATCGCGTTCGAGTGCACGGCGTCCTGGCGCGCTCCAGAGCGCGCTCACCGCGGCATGGGCACGGTACTGGCATCAACTTGGCATGGCTGTTCTGGGCAGGGCCGTGCACATCGATCGAGTGGGCTGTACCGTTGGTGTCCTTATGCAGTGTAGATGCTCCAGGACAATGGCACGGGTTAAAACGAGGGCTGGAGGTGGAGATGCCAAAGGTGGCCGGCATGGTGTGGGTTTGCATTTGTTTGTGTTTTTCCTCGACTTTAATCGTCCATGCTTGTACTGGGCTAGAGGCAGGGGGTGTAGAACTAGCTAATGATCACCAGAACAAAGGGGTTTAGGGAAGAATCCACTGGACAAAGGTGTGTAACACCATTTGGAAACTATGCCTGCCACCTGTTCGACATAATGGCCGCAAGAGATTTTTCTTTGAATTTTGCAGATCTTTTTGGTGAATCTCTTTTATATAATTAGAGTGAAGTATTGGTGGTGGTGGTACTCATTTTGGAAAAGAATTGCAGAGTTTCAAATTTGAGGTGATCTTGTTTTTCTTCTCAGATCCTGTTTTGGCAATTAAATTCTGGTCAACCTAGTCAACTCTGGCCATGGTGGTCAACATGAAAAGTACTCACCTTGACTTGGTCTTGGATGACATGGCTTTGGTTGACAAAGTTTAGTTTAGGTTTTAAGAATTACAGGGGTGCAAAGTGGTGAAGAAAATATTTTTCACCCAAATGACCATTATCACATGTATGTTGAAATCTTTATTTTTCTTGATTTGATTCATGATCCAAAGATGCAATTGTGTTAGTTTATCATATTAAAGCATTTTAGAAGCAAGGAAGCAAGCAATTATGGCCTTAGTGAAGGATTTGCATTTTTGCATATGGTGTATGTGAGTGATTATGGGTTTTTCCCATTTTCTTGAATTCTCCTTATTTTAGGGTTTTGTGATCTTGATTAGGGTTCACATAGCAATAGATCCACATGCTAACACTCATCATGGCAATTGCACAAAAGACAAATTACTTAAATGCATAATTCTATATGTGGCACAATATGCATAGAAAAGTTTTTGTTTAATAAATTTTGAGTAATTGAAGCTCTTCACTTTATTTATTATTGTTGAAAACTTGGGATGTTACAAACCCTTCCCCCTTACAAAAGATCTCGTCCCGAGATCTGGAAGAAAACTAGGTACTAAAGAGATTGGGGTATTCAGTCTTCATAAAGTCTTCTCTTTCCCAAGTGGCCTCTTCTTCGGTGTGGTTACTCCATTGGATCTTCAGAAACTTGATACTCCTGGTACGAGTGGTTCTGAATGCTTCCTCCAGAATGCGAATAGGTACTTCGCGGTAGGTTAGATCTGAGTTGATATCCACAGTACGATGGTCAATGTTCTTGAACACCTCAGTCTTCTCAGGTACCTCTAAGCATTTCCGGAGTAACGAGATGTGAAACACATTGTGCACCGTTGACATTTCTTCTGGTAATTCCAGCTGATAGGACACTTCCCTCGGCGACTCAGGACTTTGAAAGGTCCGACATAACGGGGTGCAAGCTTTCCTTTAAGCTGGAATCTCTGCATTCCTTTAAGGGGGGACACTTTGAGATATACGAAATCTCCGATCTCGAAGGTCATCTCTCGGCGTCTCTTGTCGGCGTAGCTCTTCTGTCTTGATTGAGCGGTCTTGAGGTACTCACGGATCTTGTGAACCTTCTCTTCAGCTTCTCGGAGAATATCTGGTCCAAAGACTTGACTCTCCCCTACTTCCGACCAATTCAGAGGGGTACGGCACTTCCTTCCGTACAAGGCTTCAAAGGGGGCCATCTGCAAGCTGGCTTGATAGCTGTTGTTGTACGAGAATTCTGCGTACGTAAGCAGTCTTCCCACTTGGATCCATATTCTAACACACATGCTCTCAGCATATCCTCTAGTATCTGGTTGACTCGTTCAGTCTGTCCATCCGTCTGCGGGTGATAGGCTGTGCTGAAGTTCAGCCTAGTTCCGAGTCCTTCATGTACCTTCTGCCAAAATCTGGAGGTGAATTGGGATCCTCTATCGGATACTATTGACTTCGGGGTTCCGTGCAGGCTGACTATCCGTGAGATATACAACTCTGCAAGTCTTGGTCCTTGGTAGGTGGTCTTGACGGGGATGAAATGGGCAACTTTGGTCAATCTGTCGACCACTACCCAGATAGAATCATTCCCTTTACTAGATTTGGGCAATCCGGTGATGAAGTCCATTCCTACGGAATCCCACTTCCATTCGGGAATCTGCAGGGGCTGTAGCAGTCCTGCGGGTCGTTGGTGTTCTGCCTTGACTCTCTGACAGATGTCACACTTGGCGATGTAACTCCCGATTTCTCGCTTCATCCCATGCCACCAGAACTGTTCCTTCAAGTCCTGGTACATCTTGGTACCTCCGGGGTGAATAGAATATAAGGTGTCATGGGCTTCCTTTAGAATCACTTGTTTCAACTCTGAATCTGACGGCACGCACAAGCGTCCGTTGTACCAAAGTACTCCTTCTTCATCAACAGTGAATCCCGGTGCCTTTCCTGCTGCTAGCTGGCTCTTAATCCCGTCAATGCTTGCATTGCTCTTCTGGGCTTCCTTGATTTGACTAATCAGGGTGGGTTGAAGTTCAATGCTAGCGAGAAATCCTTCACTTACTAGCTCCATTCTAAACTGTTCAAACTCTTGGTGAAGGCTAGGTTGTTCTTCGGCAATCATGGAGTTCAACTGACACGGCAGTCTACTCAAAGCATCTGCTACTACATTGGCCTTGCCTGGGTGATAGTGGATATCCATATCATAATCCTTGATTAACTCTAACCATCTCCTTTGTCTCATGTTCAGTTCCTTCTGGGTGAAGATATACTTCAAACTCTTGTGATCCGAATAGATCTCGCATCGATTACCCATGAGGTAATGACGCCATACTTTCAAGGCTAACACGACTGCTGCTAGCTCTAAGTCATGGGTCGGATAATTCTGTTCATGCTGCTTCAGTTGCCTGGACAGGTACGAGATCACTTTGCCTTCTTGCATCAACACACATCCAAGACCAATCTTGGAGGCATCACAATACACATCAAATGGTTTGGTGATGTCCGGCATAATCAGTATTGGGGCTGAAGTCAGTCTGCTCTTGAGCTGTTGGAAGCTCTCTTCACACTTGTTCGTCCATTCGAACTTCTTGTCCTTCTTCAACAATTGAGTCATTGGTCTGGCTATGCTTGAGAATCCTTCAACGAATCGGCGGTAATATCCCGCCAATCCGAGAAATGCACGGACCTCAGTCTGGGTGGTTGGGGCTTTCCATTCTGCAACGGTCTTTATCTTTGAGGGGTCAACGGCAATTCCTCCTGCGGACAAGATGTGTCCCAGGAATCCTACTTCCTTCAACCAGAACTCACACTTGCTGAACTTGGCATACAGCTGGTGTTCCCGAAGAGTATCTAAGACCATTTCCAAGTGTTGCTCATGTTCTTCTTCGGTTTTGGAGTAGATCAGGATGTCGTCGATGAAGACAACGACGAACTTATCCAGGAAGTTCATGAAGATCTTATTCATGAGATTCATGAAGTAAGCGGGGGCATTGGTCAATCCAAATGACATGACATTGTACTCGTACAATCCATATCTGGTGGTGAAGGCAGTTTTGGGAATGTCCGATGCACGGATCTTCAGCTGATGGTACCCTGTCCTAAGATCAATCTTAGAAAACACGGTGGCACCGGTCAACTGGTCAAACAGGTCTTCTATTTTGGGCAAGGGATACTTGTTCTTGATGGTGACATCATTGAGCTTGCGGTAATCCGTACATAAACGAATCGTACCATCCTTCTTGTCCACAAACAAAACTGGTGATCTCCAGGGTGATGCACTTGGTCTAATCAAACCTTTGGCTAACATATCATCCAGTTGTTTCTTCAGTTCCACTAATTCTGCCGGGTTCATGCTGTAAGCTCTCTGGGCTATAGGTCCGGTTCCGGGGATTAACTCGATGATAAACTCGATATCCCGATCCGGGGGCATACCGGGTAGGTCCTCCGGAAACACATCAGAGTATCTACAGACGACTCTGATTTGATCCAGGGTGGGTTTGGTTAAACTCTGGTTGCAGGTAAATTTTCTGGGCAGCTTTTCTGAGATGTGCTCAACTAACACTCCGGTGCTACTAGTCATGGTGATGGCCTTCTTGGCACAATCAATCAATCCATGATGTTTGGACATCCAGTCCATACCCAGTACTACTTCCAAACCTTTTGTTCCCAAAACAATCAGATTGGCATAAAAGTCTATTTCATGAATTCTGATAGGAACATCTTTGCAAATTTTTCTAGCTTTAGTTGTTGATCCAGGTATTTGCACTACCATGACATGCTTCAAACTGATGGGTTGAATCTTACTAGTGCATGCAAATTCTTCCGTAACAAATGAATGCGATGCTCCAGAATCAAACAGCACTCTTGCAGGTATTGAGTTAACAGAGAACATACCCAGACGACATCTGGGGCTTCCTGAGCTTCTTCCGCACTCATGTGAAAGAGGCGGCCGCTGCGGTTGTTCGGGTTGTTGGGGGCGAACTTCTTGTTGTTGGCGACACGGCGTTGCTGCTGAGCAGGGCCAGTGGTGTTGGCGGCCATCTTGGCGAGTCTCTGGGGACACTCTTTGGAGTAGTGCCCCACCACACCGCACTCATAGCAGTTGATGGTGGACTTGTCCTTGGGGGCGACAGGGATAGCATTGCTCCCAGTCCTTGGAGCAGTGTTGGTGTTGGGGTTGGCAGGGGCTCTTGTCGGGGCGCGGTTGAAGTTGTTGTTGTGGTGGACGAAGTTATTGTTGTTGGGGTGGTGTCCTCCCGTCCTGGGGTTTCCTCCGCTCCGGTTCTGATAACCGGGGCGCGACATCTGTGCCGGTGGCCTGTTGTTCCTGGGGGTGAATCCTCCGCTTGAGCCAGGGCGAAACTTGGAGTTGTTGCTGGGCCCACTCTGGTGCATCATGCGGCGCTTGCGGTTTTCATTGGCTTGGTTCAGCTTGCCCTCCATTTGGATGGCGGAGTCAACAAGGGCTTCGAGGTCAGCAAAAGGGATGTTGACCAACACAGTCTGCATCTCATCGTGCAGTCCGTTCAGGAACCTCTCCTTCCTCTTCTCGGTGGTGTCAGTCTCATCCGGGGCGTACCTTGACAAGGTGAGGAACTTGTCGCGGTATTCTACCACGGTCAGACGGCCTTGCTTTAACTCGCGGAACTCATCCCGCATCTTCTTGATGAGACCCGGTGGCACATGGTACTTGCTAAACTTGAGCTTGAAGTCTGCCCAAGTCATGAGCTGCCCTGCATTCAATGCGCGAGCACTCGTCCACCAGGCACGTGCAGGTCCTGCCAGATAGTGGGTGGCAAACAGCACCTTGTCATCATCTTCCACTCCGGCAACCTCAAGATTGTTCTCCATTGTTTGGAGCCAATCATCAGCATCAAGGGGTTCCTCCGTCTTGCTAAACACCGGTGGGTTGGTGTTCTGAAAGTTCTTTAACTTGGAGCCCGGGTGATCATGGTTCCCGTGGCCTTGGTTGTTCTGTGCTAACTGTTGAAGTACAGCTAGGTTAGCTTGCCTTTCAGTCCTATCAACTTCTCGTTCAGCCAACATCTGTTGCAGTATCTGTGTCAGCGCATCCGGATTGGCGTTGCGATTGGAATGTGCCATCTGAACAGAGATATGGATCATAAGATAAGAGGGACAATTTCTATGGCTTAATTTTGGGGAGTAAACTCACATTTATTTAAAACATGGTTCATAATATAAAAATATTACACATACGAACATAGTCATGAAGGTAGCAATTATTACAAGCCAACATTCCGGAGGGTTTGAAGAACCCTTTCAACAATCTACGATACAAGGGGCGAATGCAAAGGACCGATACATCTCAGGCTACGCGGTGCTCAAGGAGGGATGGAAGCTATCCATCGATGCGGAGCGGGAAGGTGGTGTCCATCCCGGCAGGCAGGTGCTGGTGGAAGTCCTGGTCTTCCTCTTCCTCCGGCTCGTAGTCGTTGTCGTTGCTGACGTAGGAGTAGCCATCCCCTTGGATGTCTTCCCCCTCGCCTTCTCCCTCCAGGATCTGGAGCTGCTCCACCTGAGTGGAGATGGTCTCCTTCAGGACGGCGATCTTGGTCTTGAGGCGGTGGATGGTGGCATCCCTCTTCGCGACCAGCTGGCGCAGAGTCCTGCGCTCCTTCGCGATGACCTTGATGGTATCCGCGTACTGGTTCAGCTGCTGCTGAGTGTGGTTGGCGGCGGAGCGGGAGTTGCTCAGCGCAGACCGAGTCTCGTACAGCATGTAGTCGAGGTGGTCCACATGGTGCCTCAGCACGGGGTGGTACGGCAGGCTGAGGGGCAGACCAACAGAGGAGTGCCTTGCGAAGTGCGCAAAGCGTTCCCCTTCGATGGCCAGCGAGTTCTGCCCGCACAGACGAGCGAGAGACTCCTGCAGAGCATGGGCGAGTCCATCCACCCAGGTGTTCTCGCGGAGCGAGAACTGGATCTGGCGGAACATGGGTGACTCCGGCTTTCCCGGAAGGTTAGCCATGATGAGCCACTGGAGCTGGCCGTTGTCCGAGATCTGACCCCCGTAGAACACGGGAGGCGTGCGTCCGAGGAAGTCGGTGAGAGCAAACAGATCCCTTTCAAAGATCAGATCCCCACCGTTCGCCAAGTCGTACACTTGGGTCTGGATGAAGGGCTCCGTCGGGATGATAGGCTCCATCTGTAGAGGGAGTGACAAATAAGTTAATAATTGTCAGTGTTCAAAATTTTAAGTAATAATCAATGAAATGGATTATTTCGAAAAAGAATTTCAAGGTAAGGGTATGAGTGTATTTTCATAACTATTTTATTATAAACTAAGTTTGTTGGACGTCCATTCTAACTAAGGTCTTCTAAGGTCAAACAATGGCTCTGATACCAACTTGTCAACACCCGGATTTTTAAGTCCGAATGCCCTATTATATCATACATCGCAATCCCAGGAAGATTGTTTTTGCGAGACATAATAGTAAGTCGTTCAGAGTCATCATTTATTACAACACATAAGGTCTTACATCAAGGGATCACATGATCCAATATTACACAAATAGATTGTTCAACATCACACATAAGTAGCGGAAGCGTAGTAGTAGTGGACTCATAATTCCACAGGCAACGCTTGACGTTAGAAGACGATCCTAGTTATCGTAGACGTCCTGCTGTCCGTCATCCTGATACTGTTGCTCCTCTTCATAGTCTGGCATTTGAATAGCCAGGGCAAAGCCATGAGTACTTTTAAAGTACTCGCAAACTAATACTATGGTAAAGCATATTAAGTATAATAAAGGGGTACTAAGCTCTAAGTTTATTTGCATAAAGCCAAGTTTTCTTTGAATAAACATTTAATAAAATCCTCATTATTTAATAGACTAACTCAAGTGGGAACATTAGTGTCATTCCCACACTTCATTTGGGATCCAAATCAATTCCCAATCACCATCATTATTTCAACATAAATTCTGATAACGGAAGTAGTATGGCCTTTCCAACCGTCCGTAACCGTGGACACGGCTATTCGAATAGGTTTAACACTCTGCAGAGGTTGTACTCTTGTGCCACAACTATTGATTTCATCCGTCGAGGATAACCCCGAATCATCGTAACTCAGTACGCGGATCATCAATCATAACCTTTCACTTATATGTCCTAGTATAGGCACCTCTCCCCATGAGCTTGGCCTCCCGGTGAGAACCAACTGTTAACCCGGGAACTGCACAGGGCTTGGGTCGTACATTCACCTCATATTCACATCATTCTCACATACGGAGGCAGCCTCAGCGTAACCCCTATGATGCTTGTTTAGAGGGAACCCATACTAAAATACACAAGTTTCTAGTTAAGCCCTACCCATAATCAGGTATTGTGGGGGTACTTGTATAATTGGAAAGGTATCGCATTCAAAACCATATCAGGTTTATATCAAAAATCACCATCTTCTCTTGGTCATATTCCAAGGTTTCAATTTCATATCAAATCCACTTGTTCCCATCTAGAGTAGTCAAATTTTAATAATTTAGCAATAGCAACTATATGAGGGGTGCTATCTAGCTTGAGTGGTGTTCATCTAAACCAAGTATTATTCTATTGTATACATGGTGACTCATAAATCAAAAGTACTTTGAAATAAATAAACCAAAGTAAAAATTAAGTAAAAACATGGGATAGGTAATACATAAAAGTAAAGTGTGATGATGCCTTTGCTCTTGTAGAGCTAAGCATTTGTATTTAGCAAGGGTTAGCTTGCCTTGAGCTGAGTAGTGATCAAAGTGCTCTTCCTCTTCTTGGGAGTAGGCCTCCTCCTCTTGATAATCCTCGTTACTAGCGTCTATATACGAATACGAGGTATAAATACTAAACCAAACTCATATGCTAAACTAGGAACACTCAAAGAGTTCACACTCTAGTCCTATTATCAATCAAACATGGCATGGTGAGTTATTTGATGATTTCTTATTTATTAGAAAAATAATTTCCTCTCATTATTCCTATTTCTTAAATTTAGATAGGTAGATCCTTAGAGAAATTCATTTCTTCTCATTACTTCATAATAAGATTTAATCTCTTCATATAATAATCAGGTATGAAATATAGGTTGACCCAAGTCAACATTTCATATCTATTATATGTGAGTCTAATTTAATTAAAGTGCTACACTACACATGTTATCATACTATTATTTTAAATGCATTAAAATCTCTAAGTAATATTTATCAGGGGTTCATTAGCCTAGGTCATTCCCCCTGGTTATATTACTTAGGATCAAGATTTAAATGAGAGAGTAGCTCTCATACTATTCATTAAATTTAAATTCCAAGTTTAATTGTTCTAGAATTCACTACATAGCTATCTTATTTGATCTAGTCCATGATCATACACATAACATGGCTATATTATTGCATAATTAATTAGAGTACATCATTTGTGATTTATTAGAATTGGAATCAACTTAAAATCATTTATAGATTATTTTTAATAATTATTTGAAGTTAGAAAAGGCCCTGCCTTGTTATTTTTGTCATTTAAAAATTAATACGAATTTGGACATGAGGCCAGTGGCATTAGTTAGATAATTTCATGAGCTTTCCAATGATATAAAGTTTGCTAGATTTGGTTTGGCAGATTTCAAACTATTCAATTTTTACTAAACCATCTGCAGCACAAATCAAATTAAGTTTAAACATTTATTTGAATTTTGGGCTTGGGCGGGAAAGCTACTGGGCCGAAACGATTTAAACTAAACAGCGCGGCCCAGCAAGCAACGGGTGCGGGTGGGCTGCGCTGACAGGGTGGGGGCCACCAGTCGGTGCCTCGTCACACGCCGAAGCGGTACGAGTGAGATAGGCCGTTGGATCAGATCGTCGATCTACGGTGTGTGTGCGTCGTCGTCCCCGGCGGGATTCCGGCGAGCTCAGGCGCAGTAGGGGGTCGGAGGGCTTACCAGGCCGTTGCAGGTCTCTGGCAAGGTGCGCGGAGAAGCCGTCGTCGATGAGGAAGCACTGGCGCAGTTGTGGCGCTCGGGGAGGCGTCAATTGAAGCAGAGCTTCCGCGGGCTCCGGCGGACTCGAGCTTGCAATTCGAGCAGCTCCGGCGAGCTCTGGTGAAATTGGTTGTGGAGGAGTGTTCAGTGAGGAGAGTGGAGCAGATGGTGTGAAGATAGCGTCCAGGAATGGCCTCTATTTATAGCGTCGAGGTGTGCCGCGGGGTGCTGTGGAGGAGCGGCCATGGCGCGGCTTCTGTGGTGCGCGAAAGGGCAAGGCGAGGACGGCTAGAGATAGGCGGTGTCCTGGCGATGCTCAACGTGTATTGGCGCAGAGAAAAGGGCTACGGAATCGCTCGAGTTTTTCCAGTGATCATCGCAGTACCCGCGGTACGTCGACGACGAGGACGACGGCGACAAGGCTCTGGGCGGTGCTTGAGCATGTCTAGTGCGTAGAGGGCTTGGAGTGGAGGCTAGACGCGGTGGTAGGGATGCAGGGCGAGGACGATCGCGTTCGAGTGCACGGCGTCCTGGCGCGCTCCAGAGCGCGCTCACCGCGGCATGGGCACGGTACTGGCATCAACTTGGCACGGCGTTCTGGCCAATGCCAAGGCTTGGCTTCGCGTGCGCTGTACCGTTCGATTCCTTATGCAGTGTAGATGCTCCAGGACAAGAAGCAAGTGTAAGAGGAGGGCTGGAGGTGGAGATGCCAAAGTGGCCGGCATGGTGTGGTGTTGCATAGTTTAGGGTTTTTCCTCGGCTTTAATCGACCATGCAAGTACTGGGCTAGAGGCAGGGGGTGTAGAACTAGCTAATGATCACCAGAACAAAGGGGTTTAGGGAAGAATCCACTGGACAAAGGTGTGTAACACCATTTGGAAACTATGCCTGCCAATTTCGACATAATGGCCGCAAGAGATTTTTCTTTGAATTTTGCAGATCTTTTTGGTGAATCTCTTTTATATAATTAGAGTGAAGTATTGGTGGTGGTGGTACTCATTTTGGAAAAGAATTGCAAAGTTTCAAATTTGAGGTGATCTTGTTTTTCTTCTCAGATCCTGTTTTGGCAATTAAATTCTGGTCAACCTAGTCAACTCTGGCCATGGTGGTCAACATGAAAAGTACTCACCTTGACTTGGTCTTGGATGACATGGCTTTGGTTGACAAAGTTTAGTTTAGGTTTTAAGAATTACAGGGGTGCCAAGTGGTGAAGAAAATATTTTTCACCCAAGTGACCATTATCACATGTATGTTGAAATCTTTATTTTTCTTGACTTGATTCATGATCCAAAGATGCAATTGTGTTAGTTTATCATACTAAAGCATTTTAGAAGCAAGGAAGCAAGCAATTATGGCCTTAGTGAAGGATTTGCATTTTTGCATATGGTGTATGTGAGTGATTATGGGGTTTTTCCCATTTTCTTGAATTCTCCTTATTTTAGGGTTTTGTGATCTTGATTAGGATTCTCATAGCAATAGATCCACATGCTAACACTCATCATGTCAACTGCACAAAAGACAAATTACTTAAATGCATAATTCTATATGTGGCACAATATGCATAGAAAAGTTTTTGTTTAATGCAAATTTTGAGTAATTGAAGCTCTTCACTTTTATTTATTATTGTTGAAAACTTGGGATGTTACATATAGTCACTGTAAAATGAAGCTTTTGGGAGGTTTGTGAAATTTCCATGTTTGAAACCCAAAACCTCTTAAGACAGAGTTTATGGTTAGGTGTGTAGATACATGATTTTTCTTGTTTGAATATGTCTAGACCTTGTTTATCAACTTGAATTTTTTACTATATGATATAAGAAGGCTATATATATGTGCTTTGGTTTTTCAATTTTTGATTTCTTTCGATTTTTTATGCCTATTTAAATCTTGGTCAAATCCTAGGTTTAAACAAGTTTAAAACATGAAAATTAAACAGTAAGCATGAATCCTTCCTTACTCACTCTAAAATGAAGGTACTTGAAAATTTTATGTTTGAAACCCAAAACCCCAGTTCTCTTCATATGTTTGACTTCATAAGACAGAGTTTAGCTAGGGTTAGGGGTAGATATGATACATGATATTTCTGCTTTGAATATGTCTAGACCTTGTTTATCAACTTGAATGCTTACTATATATATGACATAAGAAGGCTATATATATATGTGTGCTTTGGTTTTTCATTTTTTTGAATTTTTCTGAATTTTTACTCCCATTTGAATCTTGGTCAAATCCTAGGTTTGACCAAGGTTAAAACAAGTTTAAAACATGGCAATGAAAAGGTAAGCATATGGATCATTCTTAGTCTCTCTAAAATGAAGCTTTTGGGAGGTTTTTGAAGTTTCCATGTTTGAAACCCAAAATCACTTCTCTTCATATGCTTGGCTTCATAAGACAAAGATTAGGGTTTAGGGGTAGATATATACATGTTTTGGGAGGTTTTTGAAATTTCCATGTTTGAAACCCAAATCCACTTCTCTTCATCCTTGACGTCTTCATAAGACAAAAGTATAGGGTTATATATATATGCATATGGGTAGATACATGATTTGTCTGGTTTGAATATGTACAAATCTTATTTATCAACTTTTGAATGCATGCTACTCTCTCAAAGAAAAACTTTTGAATGCTTACTATATGACATAAGAAGACTATATGCTTTTAAAATTCAAACATATGGTAAGCATTCTTATGTCATATAGTAAGCATTCAAGTTGATACACAAGCAAGGTTTGGACATATCCAAACCAGACAAATCATGTATCTGCCCCCTGTCGATCTTATGAAGTCTAGCATGAAGAGAGAAGTCGTTTTTGGTTTCAAAAATGGAAATTTCAAGAACATCCAAAAAGCTTCATTTTAGAGTGACTAAGAAGGATACATGCTTCCCTTTTTATTTTTATGTTTAAACTTGTTTAAATCTTGGTCAAACCTAGGATTTGTCCAAGATTCAAATATATGGGCGTAAAATTCAAAAAAAACAGAAAAATTTAAAACCAAGGCACATAGTCTTCTTATGTCATATAGTAAACAATCAATTAATTAAGTTGATAAACCAGGTCTAGACATATTCAAACCAGGAAAATCATGTATCTACCCCCTAACGCCCTAGCTAAACTATGTCTTATGAAGTCAAGCATGCATGAAGAGAAGTGGTTTTGGTTTCAAACATGGAAATTTCGAAAAAACCTCCCAAGAGCTACATTTTGGAGTGACTAAGAAGGATATATAGATGCTTAATTTTTCATATTCATGATTTAAACTTGTTTAAACCATGTTCAAACCTAGGATTTGACCAAGATTCAAATGGGCATACAATTTTAAAAAAATCAAAAAAATAAAAAACAATGCACATAGTATTATTATGTCATATAGTAAGCATTCAATTAAGTTGATAAAGTAGGTCTAGACATATTCAAACCAGGAAAATCATGCATCTATCCCCTAACCCTAGCTAAACTCTGTCTTATGAAGTCAAGCATGCATGAAGAGAAGTGGTTTTTGGTTTCAAACGTTTAAGCCAAAAGCCCCTTTTCAAATATTTCAAACTTATTCAAATTTGGTTCAAATATGAAAGACATACAAGTTATAGCACACATAGTGCATACATTTTCACACATACTGCACTAGATGCTAACCCTATAGTTTGAGGCCATTTGGGTGACCTAGGTTGAAAAAATTCTTGGATTAGAATCGTGTTGTTCGAACCCCGTAGTTGGATTTTTTGAACCCTTGATCTGTAGAACTGGGCAAAACCCTAGTTTAACCTATTTAATTACAGATTCGTATATCGATTTTTCTACGAGTACTACCTTTTTATTATTATTATGCAGCACATGGGTGTTTGCCCGTCGAGTGAAACTCGGAGGAAGAGGGATCACTCGGAAGGAGAGAAGAAGGGAGAGAATTATGGTGTCTCCCCTTTTTCGGGTGATGATGTTGACTTTTGTGCAGGGTTTGTCAGTGAGCAGGAGGTGCGAGCGAGCGAGCGAGTCGAGCGAGGCCGAGAATGAGAGAGATTTGTTTTTTTTGTGAGAGGGACGACCGAAGGAACCAGAAGGACCCACAGACTTCCAATACGCATCCTGATGCGTCTTCTCTTGACAAAGAAAATGGCTGGGAGTTTGCGTACCTATTGCACGTGACTTGTGCTCACTGAAGTGTGGGACCTCAAGCGTGGGCACCACACGTAAGTGACAGACCTGTTGGTGTAAAAACTCGGTTGATTATAATAGTGCATTAGAACAAAGTTTCCTATGGATTCAAGGGTAGGAAATCCAAGTTAACTCATTTACGTGTTAAACTTGTCTATATCTTGGTCAAACCTAGGATTTGACCAAGATTCAAATGGCAAAAATAAAAAAGAAAAATGAAAAACCAAATCACATAGTCTTCTTATGTCATATAGTAAGCATTAAAGTTGATAAACAAGGTCTAGACATATTAAACCAGACAAATCATGTATCTATACCCCTAACCCCTAAACTCTGTCTTATGAAGTCAAGCATGTGAAGAGAAGTGGTTTTGGGTTTCAAACATGGAAATTTCAAAAAACTCCCAAAAACTACATTTTAGAGTGACTAAGAAGGATACATGCTCCCTTTTCATATTCATGTTTTAAGCTTGTTTAAATTATCTTGGTCAAACCTAGGATTTGACAAGATTCAAATGGGCATCGAAATTGAAAAAAAAAGTCAGAAAAAAGAAAACCAAAGCAAATAGTTTTCTTATGTCATATAGTAAGCATTAAAGTTGATAAACAAGGTCTAGAAATATTCAAACTAGACAAATCATGTATCTATACCCCCTAACCCCTGAACTCTGTCTTATGAAGTCAAGCATATGAAGAGAAGTGGTTTTGGGTTTCAAACATGGAAATTTGAAAAACCTCCCAAAAACTTCATTTTAGAGTGACAAAGAAGGATACATGCTTCCCTTTTCATATTCATGTTTTAAGCTTGTTTAAATTATCTCGGTCAAACCTAGGATTTGACAAGATTCAAATGGGCATCAAAATTGAAAAAAATCAGGAAAAAGAAAAACCAAAGCAAATAGTTTTCTTATGTCATATAGTAAGCCAATTAAGTTGATAAACAAGGTCTAGACATATTCAAACTAGACAAATCGTGTATCTATACCCCCTAACCCCTAAACTCCGTCTTATGAAGTCAAGCATATGAAGAGAAGTGGTTTTGCTCCCAAAAGCTTCATTTTAGAGTGACTAAGAAGGATCCATGCTTACCTTTGCATTTTCATATTTTAATCTTGTTAAATCATTATCAAGCCTAGGATTTGACCAAGATACAAATGGGTGGGCACAAAATTCAAAAAAACAGAATAATGAAAAACAAAAGCACGTAGTCTTCTTATGTCATATCGTATGCATTCAAGTTAAACGAGGTCTAGGTATATCCAAACCAGACAAATCATGTATCTACCCCATGTTGATCTTATGAAGTCTAGCATGAAGAGAAGTCGTTTTGGGTTTCAAACATGGAAATTTCAAGAACATCCCAAAAGCTTCATTTTAGAGTGACTAAGAAGGATACATGCTTCCCTTTTCATTTTCATGTTTTAAACTTGTTTAAATTTGTCAAACCTAGGATTTGACCAAGATTCAAATATATGAGCATAAAATTCAAAAAAAAACAAAAATGAAAACCAAGGCACGTAGTCGTCTTATGTCATATAGTAAGCAATCAATTAAGTTGATAAACAAGGTCTAGACATATTCAAACCAGGAAATCATGTATCTACACCCCCTAACGTACCCTAGCTAAACTCGATCTGTCTTATGAAGTCAAGCATGCATGAAGAGAAGTGGTTTTTGGTTTCAAACGTTTAAGCCAAAAGGTAAGCATGGATCCTCCTTATATAGTCACTGTAAAATGAAGCTTTTGGGAGGTTTGTGAAATTTCCATGTTTGAAACCCAAAACCTCTTAAGACAGAGTTTATGGTTAGGTGTGTAGATACATGATTTTTCTTGTTTGAATATGTCTAGACCTTGTTTATCAACTTGAATTTTTTACTATATGATATAAGAAGGCTATATATATGTGCTTTGGTTTTTCAATTTTTGATTTCTTTCGATTTTTTATGCCTATTTAAATCTTGGTCAAATCCTAGGTTTAAACAAGTTTAAAACATGAAAATGAAACGGTAAGCATGAATCCTTCCTTACTCACTCTAAAATGAAGGTACTTGAAAATTTTATGTTTGAAACCCAAAACCCCAGTTCTCTTCATATGTTTGACTTCATAAGACAGAGTTTAGCTAGGGTTAGGGGTAGATATGATACATGATATTTCTGCTTTGAATATGTCTAGACCTTGTTTATCAACTTGAATGCTTACTATATATATGACATAAGAAGGCTATATATATATGTGTGTGCTTTGGTTTTTCATTTTTTTTGAATTTTTCTGAATTTTTACTCCCATTTGAATCTTGGTCAAATCCTAGGTTTGACCAAGGTTAAAACAAGTTTAAAACATGGCAATGAAAAGGTAAGCATATGGATCATTCTTAGTCTCTCTAAAATGAAGCTTTTGGGAGGTTTTTGAAGTTTCCATGTTTGAAACCCAAAATCACTTCTCTTCATATGCTTGGCTTCATAAGACAAAGATTAGGGTTTAGGGGTAGATATATACATGTTTTGGGAGGTTTTTGAAATTTCCATGTTTGAAACCCAAATCCACTTCTCTTCATCCTTGACGTCTTCATAAGACAAAAGTATAGGGTTATATATATATGCATATGGGTAGATACATGATTTGTCTGGTTTGAATATGTACAAATCTTATTTATCAACTTTTGAATGCATGCTACTCTCTCAAAGAAAAACTTTTGAATGCTTACTATATGACATAAGAAGACTATATGCTTTTAAAATTCAAACATATGGTAAGCATTCTTATGTCATATAGTAAGCATTCAAGTTGATAAACAAGCAAGGTTTGGACATATCCAAACCAGACAAATCATGTATCTGCCCCCTGTCGATCTTATGAAGTCTAGCATGAAGAGAGAAGTCGTTTTTGGTTTCAAAAATGGAAATTTCAAGAACATCCAAAAAGCTTCATTTTAGAGTGACTAAGAAGGATACATGCTTCCCTTTTTATTTTTATGTTTAAACTTGTTTAAATCTTGGTCAAACCTAGGATTTGTCCAAGATTCAAATATATGGGCGTAAAATTCAAAAAAACAGAAAAATTTAAAACCAAGGCACATAGTCTTCTTATGTCATATAGTAAACAATCAATTAATTAAGTTGATAAACCAGGTCTAGACATATTCAAACCAGGAAAATCATGTATCTACCCCCTAACGCCCTAGCTAAACTATGTCTTATGAAGTCAAGCATGCATGAAGAGAAGTGGTTTTGGTTTCAAACATGGAAATTTCGAAAAAACCTCCCAAGAGCTACATTTTGGAGTGACTAAGAAGGATATATAGATGCTTAATTTTTCATATTCATGATTTAAACTTGTTTAAACCATGTTCAAACCTAGGATTTGACCAAGATTCAAATGGGCATACAATTTTAAAAAAATCAAAAAATAAAAAACAATGCACATAGTATTATTATGTCATATAGTAAGCATTCAATTAAGTTGATAAAGTAGGTCTAGACATATTCAAACCAGGAAAATCATGCATCTATCCCCTAACCCTAGCTAAACTCTGTCTTATGAAGTGAAGCATGCATGAAGAGAAGTGGTTTTTGGTTTCAAACGTTTAAGCCAAAAGCCCCTTTTCAAATATTTCAAACTTATTCAAATTTGGTTCAAATATGAAAGACATACAAGTTATAGCACACATAGTGCATACATTTTCACACATACTGCACTAGATGCTAACCCTATAGTTTGAGGCCATTTGGGTGACCTAGGTCGAAAAAATTCTTGGATTAGAATCGTGTTGTTCGAACCCCGTAGTTGGATTTTTTGAACCCTTGATCTGTAGAACTGGGCAAAACCCTAGTTTAACCTATTTAATTACAGATTCGTATATCGATTTTTCTACGAGTACTACCTTTTTATTATTACTATGCAGCACATGGTGTTTGCCCGTCGAGTGAAACTCGGAGGAAGAGGGATCACTCGGAAGGAGAGAAGAAGGGAGAGAATTATGGTGTCTCCCCTTTTTCGGGTGATGATGTTGACTTTTGTGCAGGGTTTGTCAGTGAGCAGGAGCGAGCGAGCGAGCGAGTCGAGCGAGGCCGAGAATGAGAGAGATTTGTTTTTTTGTGAGAGGGACGACCGAAGGAACCAGAAGGACCCACAGACTTCCAATACGCATCCTGATGCGTCTTCTCTTGACAAAGAAAATGGTTGGGAGTTTGCGTACCTATTGCACGTGACTTGTGCTCACTGAAGTGTGGGACCTCAAGCGTGGGCACCACACGTAAGTGACAGACCTGTTGGTGTAAAAACTCGGTTGATTATAATAGTGCATTAGAACAAAGTTTCCTATGGATTCAAGGGTAGGAAATCCAAGTTAACTCATTTACGTGTTAAACTTGTCTATATCTTGGTCAAACCTAGGATTTGACCAAGATTCAAATGGGCAGAAAAATAAAAACAGAAAAATGAAAAACCAAATCACATAGTCTTCTTATGTCATATAGTAAGCATTAAAGTTGATAAACAAGGTCTAGACATATTAAACCAGACAAATCATGTATCTATACCCCTAACCCCTAAACTCTGTCTTATGAAGTCAAGCATGTGAAGAGAAGTGGTTTTGGGTTTCAAACATGGAAATTTCAAAAAACTCCCAAAAACTACATTTTAGAGTGACTAAGAAGGATACATGCTCCCCTTTTCATATTCATGTTTTAAGCTTGTTTAAATTATCTTGGTCAAACCTAGGATTTGACAAGATTCAAATGGGCATCGAAATTGAAAAAAAGTCAGAAAAAAGAAAACCAAAGCAAATAGTTTTCTTATGTCATATAGTAAGCATTAAAGTTGATAAACAAGGTCTAGAAATATTCAAACTAGACAAATCATGTATCTATACCCCCTAACCCCTGAACTCTGTCTTATGAAGTCAAGCATATGAAGAGAAGTGGTTTTGGGTTTCAAACATGGAAATTTGAAAAACCTCCCAAAAACTTCATTTTAGAGTGACAAAGAAGGATACATGCTTCCCTTTTCATATTCATGTTTTAAGCTTGTTTAAATTATCTCGGTCAAACCTAGGATTTGACAAGATTCAAATGGGCATCAAAATTGAAAAAAATCAGGAAAAAGAAAAACCAAAGCAAATAGTTTTCTTATGTCATATAGTAAGCCAATTAAGTTGATAAACAAGGTCTAGACATATTCAAACTAGACAAATCGTGTATCTATACCCCCTAACCCCTAAACTCCGTCTTATGAAGTCAAGCATATGAAGAGAAGTGGTTTTGCTCCCAAAAGCTTCATTTTAGAGTGACTAAGAAGGATCCATGCTTACCTTTGCATTTTCATATTTTAATCTTGTTAAATCATTATCAAGCCTAGGATTTGACCAAGATACAAATGGGTGGGCACAAAATTCAAAAAAACAGAATAATGAAAAACAAAAGCACGTAGTCTTCTTATGTCATATCGTATGCATTCAAGTTAAACGAGGTCTAGGTATATCCAAACCAGACAAATCATGTATCTACCCCATGTTGATCTTATGAAGTCTAGCATGAAGAGAAGTCGTTTTGGGTTTCAAACATGGAAATTTCAAGAACATCCCAAAAGCTTCATTTTAGAGTGACTAAGAAGGATACATGCTTCCCTTTTCATTTTCATGTTTTAAACTTGTTTAAATCTTTGTCAAACCTAGGATTTGACCAAGATTCAAATATATGAGCATAAAATTCAAAAAAAAAAAAAATGAAAACCAAGGCACGTAGTCGTCTTATGTCATATAGTAAGCATTTAAGTTGATAAACAAGGTCTAGACATATTCAAACCAGGAAATCATGTATCTACACCCCCTAACGTACCCTAGCTAAACTCTGTCTTATGAAGTCAAGCATGCATGAAGAGAAGTGGTTTTTGGTTTCAAACGTTTAAGCCAAAAGGTAAGCATGGATCCTCCTTATATAGTCACTGTAAAATGAAGCTTTTGGGAGGTTTGTGAAATTTCCATGTTTGAAACCCAAAACCTCTTAAGACAGAGTTTATGGTTAGGTGTGTAGATACATGATTTTTCTTGTTTGAATATGTCTAGACCTTGTTTATCAACTTGAATTTTTTACTATATGATATAAGAAGGCTATATATATGTGCTTTGGTTTTTCAATTTTTGATTTCTTTCGATTTTTTATGCCTATTTAAATCTTGGTCAAATCCTAGGTTTAAACAAGTTTAAAACATGAAAATGAAACGGTAAGCATGAATCCTTCCTTACTCACTCTAAAATGAAGGTACTTGAAAATTTTATGTTTGAAACCCAAAACCCCAGTTCTCTTCATATGTTTGACTTCATAAGACAGAGTTTAGCTAGGGTTAGGGGTAGATATGATACATGATATTTCTGCTTTGAATATGTCTAGACCTTGTTTATCAACTTGAATGCTTACTATATATATGACATAAGAAGGCTATATATATATGTGTGTGCTTTGGTTTTTCATTTTTTTTGAATTTTTCTGAATTTTTACTCCCATTTGAATCTTGGTCAAATCCTAGGTTTGACCAAGGTTAAAACAAGTTTAAAACATGGCAATGAAAAGGTAAGCATATGGATCATTCTTAGTCTCTCTAAAATGAAGCTTTTGGGAGGTTTTTGAAGTTTCCATGTTTGAAACCCAAAATCACTTCTCTTCATATGCTTGGCTTCATAAGACAAAGATTAGGGTTTAGGGGTAGATATATACATGTTTTGGGAGGTTTTTGAAATTTCCATGTTTGAAACCCAAATCCACTTCTCTTCATCCTTGACGTCTTCATAAGACAAAAGTATAGGGTTATATATATATGCATATGGGTAGATACATGATTTGTCTGGTTTGAATATGTACAAATCTTATTTATCAACTTTTGAATGCATGCTACTCTCTCAAAGAAAAACTTTTGAATGCTTACTATATGACATAAGAAGACTATATGCTTTTAAAATTCAAACATATGGTAAGCATTCTTATGTCATATAGTAAGCATTCAAGTTGATAAACAAGCAAGGTTTGGACATATCCAAACCAGACAAATCATGTATCTGCCCCCTGTCGATCTTATGAAGTCTAGCATGAAGAGAGAAGTCGTTTTTGGTTTCAAAAATGGAAATTTCAAGAACATCCAAAAAGCTTCATTTTAGAGTGACTAAGAAGGATACATGCTTCCCTTTTTATTTTTATGTTTAAACTTGTTTAAATCTTGGTCAAACCTAGGATTTGTCCAAGATTCAAATATATGGGCGTAAAATTCAAAAAAAACAGAAAAATTTAAAACCAAGGCACATAGTCTTCTTATGTCATATAGTAAACAATCAATTAATTAAGTTGATAAACCAGGTCTAGACATATTCAAACCAGGAAAATCATGTATCTACCCCCTAACGCCCTAGCTAAACTATGTCTTATGAAGTCAAGCATGCATGAAGAGAAGTGGTTTTGGTTTCAAACATGGAAATTTCGAAAAAACCTCCCAAGAGCTACATTTTGGAGTGACTAAGAAGGATATATAGATGCTTAATTTTTCATATTCATGATTTAAACTTGTTTAAACCATGTTCAAACCTAGGATTTGACCAAGATTCAAATGGGCATACAATTTTAAAAAAATCAAAAAATAAAAAACAATGCACATAGTATTATTATGTCATATAGTAAGCATTCAATTAAGTTGATAAAGTAGGTCTAGACATATTCAAACCAGGAAAATCATGCATCTATCCCCTAACCCTAGCTAAACTCTGTCTTATGAAGTCAAGCATGCATGAAGAGAAGTGGTTTTTGGTTTCAAACGTTTAAGCCAAAAGCCCCTTTTCAAATATTTCAAACTTATTCAAATTTGGTTCAAATATGAAAGACATACAAGTTATAGCACACATAGTGCATACATTTTCACACATACTGCACTAGATGCTAACCCTATAGTTTGAGGCCATTTGGGTGACCTAGGTCGAAAAATTCTTGGATTAGAATCGTGTTGTTCGAACCCCGTAGTTGGATTTTTTTGAACCCTTGATCTGTAGAACTGGGCAAAACCCTAGTTTAACCTATTTAATTACAGATTCGTATATCGATTTTTCTACGAGTACTACCTTTTTATTATTACTATGCAGCACATGGGTGTTTGCCCGTCGAGTGAAACTCGGAGGAAGAGGGATCACTCGGAAGGAGAGAAGAAGGGAGAGAATTATGGTGTCTCCCCTTTTTCGGGTGATGATGTTGACTTTTGTGCAGGGTTTGTCAGTGAGCAGGAGGTGCGAGCGAGCGAGCGAGTCGAGCGAGGCCGAGAATGAGAGATTTGTTTTTTTTGTGAGAGGGACGACCGAAGGAACCAGAAGGACCCACAGACTTCCAATACGCATCCCGATGCGTCTTCTCTTGACAAAGAAAATGGTTGGGAGTTTGCGTACCTATTGCACGTGACTTGTGCTCACTGAAGTGTGGGACCTCAAGCGTGGGCACCACACGTAAGTGACAGACCTGTTGGTGTAAAAACTCGGTTGATTATAATAGTGCATTAGAACAAAGTTTCCTATGGATTCAAGGGTAGGAAATCCAAGTTAACTCATTTACGTGTTAAACTTGTCTATATCTTGGTCAAACCTAGGATTTGACCAAGATTCAAATGGGCAGAAAAATAAAACAGAAAAATGAAAAACCAAATCACATAGTCTTCTTATGTCATAGTAAGCATTAAAGTTGATAAACAAGGTCTAGACATATTAAACCAGACAAATCATGTATCTATACCCCTAACCCCTAAACTCTGTCTTATGAAGTCAAGCATGTGAAGAGAAGTGGTTTTGGGTTTCAAACATGGAAATTTCAAAAACTCCCAAAAACTACATTTTAGAGTGACTAAGAAGGATACATGCTCCCCTTTTCATATTCATGTTTTAATCTTGTTTAAATTATCTTGGTCAAACCTAGGATTTGACAAGATTCAAATGGGCATCGAAATTGAAAAAAAAAGTCAGAAAAAAGAAAACCAAAGCAAATAGTTTTCTTATGTCATATAGTAAGCATTAAAGTTGATAAACAAGGTCTAGAAATATTCAAACTAGACAAATCATGTATCTATACCCCCTAACCCCTGAACTCTGTCTTATGAAGTCAAGCATATGAAGAGAAGTGGTTTTGGGTTTCAAACATGGAAATTTGAAAACCTCCCAAAAACTTCATTTTAGAGTGACAAAGAAGGATACATGCTTCCCTTTTCATATTCATGTTTTAAGCTTGTTTAAATTATCTCGGTCAAACCTAGGATTTGACAAGATTCAAATGGGCATCAAAATTGAAAAAAATCAGGAAAAAGAAAAACCAAAGCAAATAGTTTTCTTATGTCATATAGTAAGCCAATTAAGTTGATAAACAAGGTCTAGACATATTCAAACTAGACAAATCGTGTATCTATACCCCCTAACCCCTAAACTCCGTCTTATGAAGTCAAGCATATGAAGAGAAGTGGTTTTGCTCCCAAAAGCTTCATTTTAGAGTGACTAAGAAGGATCCATGCTTACCTTTTGCATTTTCATATTTTAATCTTGTTAAATCATTATCAAGCCTAGGATTTGACCAAGATACAAATGGGTGGGCACAAAATTCAAAAAAACAGAATAATGAAAAACAAAAGCACGTAGTCTTCTTATGTCATATCGTATGCATTCAAGTTAAACGAGGTCTAGGTATATCCAAACCAGACAAATCATGTATCTACCCCATGTTGATCTTATGAAGTCTAGCATGAAGAGAAGTCGTTTTGGGTTTCAAACATGGAAATTTCAAGAACATCCCAAAAGCTTCATTTTAGAGTGACTAAGAAGGATACATGCTTCCCTTTTCATTTTCATGTTTAAACTTGTTTAAATCTTGGTCAAACCTAGGATTTGACCAAGATTCAAATATATGAGCATAAAATTCAAAAAAAAACCAAAGCACGTAGTCTTCTTATGTCATATAGTAAGCAATCAATTAAGTTGATAAACAAGGTCTCTAGACATATTCAAACCAGGAAATCATGTATCACCCCCTAACGTACCCTAGCTAAACTCTGTCTTATGAAGTCAAGCATGCATGAAGAGAAGTGGTTTTTGGTTTCAAACGTTTAAGCCAAAAGGTAAGCATGGATCCTCCTTAGTCACTGTAAAATGAAGCTTTTGGGAGGTTTGTGAAATTTCCATGTTTGAAACCCAAAACCTCTTAAGACAGAGTTTATGGTTAGGTGTGTAGATACATGATTTTTCTTGTTTGAATATGTCTAGACCTTGTTTATCAACTTGAATTTTTTACTATATGATATAAGAAGGCTATATATATGTGCTTTGGTTTTTCATTTTTTGATTTCTTTTGAATTTTTATGCCTATTTAAATCTTGGTCAAATCCTAGGTTTAAACAAGTTTAAAACATGAAAATGAAACGGTAAGCATGAATCCCTTCCTTACTCACTCTAAAATGAAGGTGTACTTGAAAATTTTATGTTTGAAACCCAAAACCCCAGTTCTCTTCATATGTTTGACTTCATAAGACAGAGTTTAGGGTTAGGGGTAGATATGATACATGATATTTCTACTTTGAATATGTCTAGACCTTGTTTATCAACTTGAATGCTTACTATATGACATAAGAAGGCTATATATATATATGTGTGTGCTTTGGTTTTTCATTTTTTTTTGAATTTTTCTGAATTTTTACTCCCATTTGAATCTTGGTCAAATCCTAGGTTTGACCAAGGTTAAAACAAGTTTAAAACATGGCAATGAAAAGGTAAGCATATGGATCATTCTTAGTCTCTCTAAAATGAAGCTTTTGGGAGGTTTTTGAAGTTTCCATGTTTGAAACCCAAAATCACTTCTCTTCATATGCTTGGCTTCATAAGACAAAGATTAGGGTTTAGGGGTAGATATATACATGTTTTGGGAGGTTTTTGAAATTTCCATGTTTGAAACCCAAATCCACTTCTCTTCATCCTTGACGTCTTCATAAGACAAAAGTATAGGGTTATATATATATATATGCATGGGTAGATACATGCTTTTTTCTGGTTTTAATATGTATAGACCTTGTTTAAAATTATCAACTTAATTGAATGCTTACTATATATATGACATATATAAGAAGGCTATATATGTGTTTTGTTTTTTCATTTTTCATTTTTTCCTGATTTTTTATGCCCATTTGAATCTTGGTCAAATCCTAGGTTTGATCAAGATTTAAACAAGCAGTTTAAAAATGAAAATGAAAAGGTAAGCCTGGATCCTTCTTAGGGCTCCTTTGATTTAAAGGATAGGAAAAGTATAGGAATAGGAAAGGCATAGGATTGGAATGACACATGTCTACTTGAATCCTATAGAAAGATGAAGTGTGTTTGATTGTAGCAAAGGAATTTTTTCATGAGGTATGAGCCAATGTTTTTTCCTATAGGAATTACGCTACAAGATTCCTATAGGAATTTTTCCTATAGGATATGTTTCTATGAATCAAACAACATGTATAGGAAATTTTCCCATAGGAACCAAATCCTACACAATTCCTATGCAAATCCTATGAATCAAAGGAGCCCTTAGTCACTGTAAAATGAAGCTTTTGGGAGGTTTGTGAATTTTTGAAACCCAAAAGCACTTCTCTTCATGCTTGACTTCATAAGACAGAGTTTAGGGTTAGGGGGTGTAGATACATGATTTGTCTGGTTTGAATATGTACAAATCTTATTTATCAACTTTTGAATGCATGCTACTCTCTCAAAGAAAAACTTTTGAATGCTTACTATATGACATAAGAAGACTATATGCTTTTAAAATTCAAACATATGGTAAGCATTCTTATGTCATATAGTAAGCATTCAAGTTGATAAACAAGCAAGGTTTGGACATATCCAAACCAGACAAATCATGTATCTGCCCCCTGTCGATCTTATGAAGTCTAGCATGAAGAGAGAAGTCGTTTTTGGTTTCAAAAATGGAAATTTCAAGAACATCCAAAAAGCTTCATTTTAGAGTGACTAAGAAGGATACATGCTTCCCTTTTTATTTTTATGTTTAAACTTGTTTAAATCTTGGTCAAACCTAGGATTTGTCCAAGATTCAAATATATGGGCGTAAAATTAAAAAAAACAGAAAAATTTAAAACCAAGGCACATAGTCTTCTTATGTCATATAGTAAACAATCAATTAATTAAGTTGATAAACCAGGTCTAGACATATTCAAACCAGGAAAATCATGTATCTACCCCCTAACGCCCTAGCTAAACTATGTCTTATGAAGTCAAGCATGCATGAAGAGAAGTGGTTTTGGTTTCAAACATGGAAATTTCGAAAAAACCTCCCAAGAGCTACATTTTGGAGTGACTAAGAAGGATATATAGATGCTTAATTTTTCATATTCATGATTTAAACTTGTTTAAACCATGTTCAAACCTAGGATTTGACCAAGATTCAAATGGGCATACAATTTTAAAAAAATCAAAAAAATAAAAAACAATGCACATAGTATTATTATGTCATATAGTAAGCATTCAATTAAGTTGATAAAGTAGGTCTAGACATATTCAAACCAGGAAAATCATGCATCTATCCCCTAACCCTAGCTAAACTCTGTCTTATGAAGTCAAGCATGAATGAAGAGAAGTGGTTTTTGGTTTCAAACGTTTAAGCCAAAAGCCCCTTTTCAAATATTTCAAACTTATTCAAATTTGGTTCAAATATGAAAGACATACAAGTTATAGCACACATAGTGCATACATTTTCACACATACTGCACTAGATGCTAACCCTATAGTTTGAGGCCATTTGGGTGACCTAGGTCGAAAAAATTCTTGGATTAGAATCGTGTTGTTCGAACCCCGTAGTTGGATTTTTTGAACCCTTGATCTGTAGAACTGGGCAAAACCCTAGTTTAACCTATTTAATTACAGATTCGTATATCGATTTTTCTACGAGTACTACCTTTTTATTATTACTATGCAGCACATGGGTGTTTGCCCGTCGAGTGAAACTCGGAGGAAGAGGGATCACTCGGAAGGAGAGAAGAAGGGAGAGAATTATGGTGTCTCCCCTTTTTCGGGTGATGATGTTGACTTTTGTGCAGGGTTTGTCAGTGAGCAGGAGGTGCGAGCGAGCGAGCGAGTCGAGCGAGGCCGAGAATGAGAGAGATTTGTTTTTTTGTGAGAGGGACACCGAAGGAACCAGAAGGACCCACAGACTTCCAATACGCATCCCGATGCGTCTTCTCATGACAAAGAAAATGGCTGGGAGTTTGCGTACCTATTGCACGTGACTTGTGCTCACTGAAGTGTGGGACCTCGCGTGGGCACCACACGTAAGTGACACCTGTTGGTGTAAAAACTCGGTTGATTATAATAGTGCATTAGAACAAAGTTTCCTATGGATTCAAGGGTAGGAAATCCAAGTTAACTCATTTACGTGTTAAACTTGTCTATATCTTGGTCAAACCTAGGATTTGACCAAGATTCAAATGGGCAGAAAAATAAAAACAGAAAAATGAAAAACCAAATCACATAGTCTTCTTATGTCATATAGTAAGCATTAAAGTTGATAAACAAGGTCTAGACATATTAAACCAGACAAATCATGTATCTATACCCCTAACCCCTAAACTCGTCTTATGAAGTCAAGCATGTGAAGAGAAGTGGTTTTGGGTTTCAAACATGGAAATTTCAAAAACTCCCAAAAACTACATTTTAGAGTGACTAAGAAGGATACATGCTCCCCTTTTCATATTCATGTTTTAAGCTTGTTTAAATTATCTTGGTCAAACCTAGGATTTGACAAGATTCAAATGGGCATCGAAATTGAAAAAAAAAGTCAGAAAAAAGAAAACCAAAGCAAATAGTTTTCTTATGTCATATAGTAAGCATTAAAGTTGATAAACAAGGTCTAGACATATTCAAACTAGACAAATCATGTATCTATACCCCCTAACCCCTAAACTCTGTCTTATGAAGTCAAGCATATGAAGAGAAGTGGTTTTGGGTTTCAAACGTGGAAATTTGAAAAACCTCCCAAAAACTTCATTTTAGAGTGACAAAGAAGGATACATGCTTCCCTTTTCATATTCATGTTTTAAGCTTGTTTAAATTATCTTGGTCAAACCTAGGATTTGACAAGATTCAAATGGGCATCAAAATTGAAAAAAATCAGGAAAAAGAAAAACCAAAGCAAATAGTTTTCTTATGTCAAATAGTAAGCCAATTAAGTTGATAAACAAGGTCTAGACATATTCAAACTAGACAAATAATGTATCTATACCCCTAACCCCTAAACTCCGTCTTATGAAGTCAAGCATATGAAGAGAAGTGGTTTTGCTCCCAAAAGCTTCATTTTAGAGTGACTAAGAAGGATCCATGCTTACCTTTGCATTTTCATATTTTAATCTTGTTTAAATCATTATCAGACCTAGTATTTGACCAAGATACAAATGGGTGGGCACAAAATTCAAAAAACAGAATAATGAAAAACAAAGCATGTAGTCTTCTTATGTCATATCGTATGCATTCAAGTTAAACGAGGTCTAGGTATATCCAAACCAGAAAATCATGTATTCCCTGTTGATCTTATGAAGTCTAGCATGAAGAGAAGTCGTTTTGGTTTCAAACATGGAAATTTCAAGAACATCCCAAAAGCTTCATTTTAAGAAGGATACATGCTTCCCTTTTCATTTTCATGTTTTAAACTTGTTTAAATCTTGTCAAACCTAAGATTTGACCAAGATTCAAATATATGCATAAAATTCAAAAAACAAAAAAATTGAAAACCAAGGCACGTAGTCTTCTTATGTCATATAGTAAGCAATCAATTAAGTTGATAAACAAGGTCTAGACATATTCAAACCAGGAAAATCATGTATCTACCCCCTAACCCTAGCTAAACTCTGTGTTATGAAGCATGCATGAAGAGAAGTGGTTTTTGGTTTCAAACGTTTAAGCCAAAAGGTAAGCATGGATCCTCCTCAGTCACTGTAAAATGAAGCTTTTGGGAGGTTTGTGAAATTTCCATGTTTGAAACTCAAAACCACTTAAGACAGAGTTTATGGTTAGGTGTAGATACATGATTTTTCTTGTTTGAATATGTCTAGACCTTGTTTATCAACTTGAATTTTTTACTATATGATATAAGAAGGCTATATATGTGCTTTGGTTTTTCATTTTTTGATTTCTTTCGAATTTTTTATGCCTATTTAAATCTTGGTCAAATCCTAGGTTTAAACAAGTTTAAAACATGAAAATGAAACGGTAAGCATGAATCCTTCCTTACTCACTCTAAAATGAAGGTACTTGAAAATTTTATGTTTGAAACCCAAAACCCCAGTTCTCTTCATATGTTTGACTTCATAAGACAGAGTTTAGGGTTAGGGGTAGATATGATACATGATATTTCTGCTTTGAATATGTCTAGACCTTGTTTATCAACTTGAATGCTTACTATATGACATAAGAAGGCTATATATGTGTTTTGGTTTTCCATTTTTTTTGAATTTTTTTGAATTTTTACTCCCATTTGAATCTTGGTCAATTCCTAGGTTTGACCAAGGTTAAAACAAGTTTAAAACATGGCAATGAAAAGGTAAGCATGGATCCTTCTTAGTCACTCTAAAATGAAGCTTTTGGGAGGTTTTTGAAATTTCCATGTTTGAAACCCAAAATCACTTCTCTTCATGCTTGACTTCATAAGGCAGAGTTTAGGGTTAGGGGGTAGATACATGATTTGTTTGGTTTGAATATGTCTAGACCTTGTTTATCAACTTGAATGCTTACTATATGACATCAAAAGACTATGTTCTTTGGTTTTTTCCGTTTTTTTTGAATTGTTATACCCATTTGAATCTTGGTCAAATCCTAGGTTTGACCAAGATTTAAACAAGTTAAGAAATTGAAAATGAAAAAGGTAAGCCTGGATCCTTCTTAGTCACTGTAGAATGAAGCTTTTGGGAGGTTTGTGAAATTTCCATGTTTGAAACCCAAAACCAGTTCTCTTCATATGTTTGACTTCATAAGACAGAGTTTTTATCAACTCGAGTGCTTAATATATGATATAAGAAGGCTATATATGTGCTTTGGTTTTTCATTTGTTGATTTTTTCCGAATTTTTATGCCCATTTAAATCTTGGTCAAATCCTAGGTTTAAACAAGTTTAAAACATGAAAAGAAAAGGTAAGAATGGATCCTTCTTAGTCATTCTAAAATGAATGAAGCTTTTGGGATGTTCTCACAAATCGATCTAGTCTACATGACTTTGATAAATTTTAATTAAGAAGCAGCAACTTAACAATAATTACCCAAAATCTAACAGCTGGTTCGACAACAACCTGGACGTTACGCTAAAATGAACTGCGAAAACAACGAACAACACTTTTGTAGTACTGTACTCGGTACTCCGTACTTGCTCCAGATAATCCCCATTGCTTCACTACTACAGTAGTACTACCCTGGCTCGCATTCATTGTTTCCCCTGACTATTCAGAGCTTTGGACGTCCATCAGAGTTGTAGTCAGTAGTACAGTACTGCTAGCTCGATTAATGGCGTGCTATAAAATTCTATACTAGCCGACAGATGTCCATTCCTCGGGTTGCGCGCCAGAGCCTTCGAAGAGAAGGTAGCCGCTCTGTCCCGTTGATTTACGGTGGACGGACAGGATACTCCGGACCGCTCTCGATTCATTTGCTTCTGCTCCCGCGTCCTGACCCTTCGCGGACTGAGATCCAGTGACTTCACTAAGAGAAGTCACCATGCGACTTTACACACGTGAGCCACTCGATCAAGATCCAACGCTCGCGGTTGATCCAAATTTCGAACTTAAACTAAACTAATATTTTAAATGGACTGGAACTTTCCGAGAATACGTCTTAATGTAAAGTTTTTCTGTTTTTTTCTGAGCTACAAAATTTTAATTTCAAATTTTAGATCGACCATGTTCGTTGGATCTTAACCTGATGGCTCGTATAGGTAAAGTTCATGGTAACTTCTGTTGGGTAAAGTCACTGGATCTCAGTTCGCAAGGGAGCCCCCTCTCGGCCGTTGATTTAGGATGGGCGGACCAGGTTGCTCGAAGCGAGGGCAGGAGACGGTTGTCTGGTTTTAATAGGGGGAGTACTTCTTCCATCCCCTTCTTGCTTCACTTCCAGTCTCCTTCCACTTCCAGCGATGCCTCCGAAGTCAAGGCCACCATCTCGCTTGAAGAAGCACCATCTAGTGTTGACCAAGGACGCGGAGAGTTCCCGCCGGCGGTCTATCCAGATGCTGGCCGCGAGAAAGGGCCCGCCAGAAAACGAAGGCCCTGCTTCGCGCTCGTCTCGGAACGGCGTCAGTCGTGCGGTCGAAGATTCCTGGTTGGTTTCCATCGCCATGTTTCTTGATTCTTCCTGGCCCGGAGGTCCCAACTCTTTATTCCGTATTAATCCTTTTTATACATATCTCAGTGCCCCACGACGCACCCTGACATCTTCTCATGACGACTTCAACCCCTGTCTCCTGCGCTTAGAGGTTACCACTGATTGGACATTTTCGTCTTCCTCTCGTCACTTTGTTTCGGTACTGATGATATTGCCATGCAGGAAGCATCGGCGTGTTTCAGAGATGAGCTTAAAACTCTCGTGGAACTCGCCTCCAACTTTCGCGATGATGTCGATACTTTGAAGGACGAGGTCACCGGCCGGGGCAAGCTGCATGATGTGAGGGTTCCATCAAGTGAGGAAACGAACTCTGTCATCAAGAAGCTCAAGGGCGAGAATTTGATGCTTAAGATCGAGTGCGGCTTTCTTCGCGAAGAAAACGTCGAGCTATCAAACAGGTGCGTTCAAGCTCTCAACGGGAGCCTCAACACCCAACATGATGCGGTGAAGAAGATGATGGATGACAGCATCTTGAAGAAAAACAATATGGTGGAGGACACGCGCGGGATGGTCGATCCAATCCAGGCACCGCAGAAGGAAGTCGATGCGCTCCGAGTCCAGCCACCTTTGCGTAGGTCGCCGAGGCGCCCTCGCGCAGGTCACTGAGGAGCGCACGTCGCCGAGTAGGCTGGGGGATAAGGAATTCCAACGAGAGAAGCGGAATCACCACCTGTCCTGATGGAGGGCCACTCCGCCAAGTAGGCTGGGGGAGAGAAACACTGCCTCTCATTGTTCTTTAGCTAGTCCTCCGATCCATATTACTTGATGTTAAAATGGATGTATCTACAACTGAAATATGTCTAGATACATATATTTTAGTATCACAAAGTAAGTATCAACGTTTATATTGCCCAAGTCTTATTATCCATCCCTAAGGTGGGTCGCTTTTGTAACTACTGATTGCAGATTCGACTCTTCTGCAGACCGAAAGATTTTAGAGTGACTAAGAATGATTCATGCTTAGCTTTCCATTTTCATGTTTTAAACTTGTTTAAATCTTGCTCAAACCTAGGATTTGACCAAGATTCAAATGGGTTTAACAATTAAAATCAGAAAAATGAAAAACCAAAGCACATAGTATTCTTATGTCATATAGTAAGCATTCAAGTTGATAAACAAGGTCTAGACATATTCAAAACACACAAAACATGTATCTACCCCCTAACCCTAAACTCTGTCTTATGAAGTTAAGTATGAGGAGAAGTGATTTTGGGTTTCAAACATGGAAATTTCACAAACCTCCCAAAAGCTTCATTTTAGAGTGACTAAGAAGGATCCATGCTTACCTTTCATTGCCATTTTTAAACTTGTTTTAACCTTGGTCAAACCTAGGATTTGACCAAGATTCAAACGGGCGTAAAAATTCAAAAAAAATAAAAAAAATGAAAAACCAAAGCACATATATAGCCTTCTTATGTCATATAGTAAGCATTCAAGTTGATAAACAAGGTCTAGACATATTCAAACCAGAAATATCATGTATCATATCTACCCCTAACCCTAAACTTTGTCTTATGAAGTCAAACATATGAAGAGAACTGGGGTTTTGTGTTTCAAACATAAAAATTTCAAGTACCTTCATTTTAGAGTGACTGAGAAAGGATTCATGCTTACCTTTTCATTGTCATGTTTTAAACTTGATTAAACCTTGGTCAAACCTAGGATTTGACCAATATTTAAATGGGCATAAAAAATTCGAAAAAATGAAAACCAAAGCACATATATAGCCTTCTTATGTCATAAACATTCAAGTTGATAAACAAGGTCTAGACATATTCAAAACAAGAAAAATCATGTATCACGCCTACCCAAAAAATCTTAAGTGGTTTTGGGTTTCAAACATGGAAATTTCAAGAACATCCAAAAGCTTCATTTTAGAGACTAAGAAGGATACACACTTCCCATTTCATTTTCATGTTTTAAACTTGTTTAAATCTTGGTCAAACCTAGGATTTGACCAAGATTCAAATAAGTAAAAACATGAAAATGAAAAGGTAAGCATCGATCCTTATTAGTCGCTCTAAAATGAAGCTTTTGGGAGGTTTTTGAAATTTTCATGTTTGAAACCCAAAACCACTTCTCTTCATGCATGCTTGACTTCATAAGACATAGTTTAGGGTTAGGGGTAGATACATGATTTTTCTGGTTTGAACATGTCTAGACCTTGTTTATCAATTTGAATGCTTACTATATGACATAAGAAGGCTATGTGCTTTGGTTTTTCATTCTTACGATTTTTTTCTTAATTTTTATGCCCATTCGAATCTTGGTCAAATCCCAGGTTTGACCAAGATTTAAACAAGTTTAAAACATGACAATGAAAAGGTAATCAATCCTGGATCCTTCATAATTAATAAGTTAGTCTAATTAAAATGAAGCTTTTGGGAGGTTTTTGAAATTTTTGTGTTTGAAACCAAAAACCACTTCTCTTCATGCTTGACTTCATAAGATAGAGTTTAGGGTTAGGGGTAGATACATGATTTGTATTATTTGAATTGTCTTGACCTTATTTATCATCTTTTAAATGCTTACTATATATATGACATAAGAAGACTATGTGCTTTAGTTTTTCAATTTTCTGATTTTTTAATTTTATGCCCATTTGAATCTTGGTCAAATCCTAGGTTTGACAATGATTTAAACAAGTTTAAAATATGAAAATGAAAAGATAAGCATGGATCCTTCTTAGTCACTCTAAAATAAAGCTTTTGGGTGGTTTTTGAAATTTCCATGTTTGAAACCCAAAAGCACTTCTCTTCATGCTTGACTACATAAGACAGAGTTTAGGGTTAGGGGGTAGACACATGATTTTTCTTGTTTGAATATGTCTAGACCTTGTTTATCAACTTTAATGCTTACTATATGACATAAGAAAACTATGTGCTTTGTTTTTTCATTTTTTTATTTTTTTGGAATTTTGATGCACATTTGAATCTTGGTAAAATCCTAGGTTTGACCAAGATTTAAACAAGTATATAACATGAAAATGAAAAGGGAAGCATGTATCCTTCTTAGTCACTCTAAAATGAATTTTTTGGGAGTTTTTTGAAATTTCCATGTTTGAAACCCAAAACCATGCACTTCTCTTCATGCTTGACTTCATAAGATAGAGTTTAGGGGTTTGCGGATAGATACATGATTTGTCTAGTTTGAATAAGTCTAGACCTTGTTTATCAACTTTAATGCTTACTATATGACATAAGAAGACTATGTGCTTTTGTTTTTCATTTTTCTATTTTTTTTATTTTATGCCCATTTGAATCTTGGTCAAATCCTAGATTTAACCAGGATTTAAACAAGTTTAAAACATGAAAATGAAAAGGTAAGCCTTGATCCTTCTTAGTCACACTAAAATGAAGCTTTTGGGATGTTCTTGAAATTTCCATGTTTGAACCCAAAACGACTTCTCTTCATGCTAGACTTCATAAGACAGAGTTTAGGGGTTAGCGGGTAGATACATGACTTGTGTAGTTTGAATAAGACTAGACCTTGTTTATCAACTTTAATGCTTACTATATGACATAAGAAGACTATGTGCTTTGGTTTTTCATTTTTCTATATTTTTATTTTATGCCCATTTGAATCTTGGTCAAACCTATATTTGACCAGGATTTAAACAAGTTTAAAACATGAAAATGAAAAGGTAAGCCTTGATCCTTCTTAGTCACACTAAAATGAAGCTTTTGGGATGTTCTTGAAATTTCCATGTTTGAAACCCAAAACGACTCTTCATGCTAGACTTCATAAGACAGAGTTTAAGGTTTAGGGTTATAGATACATGATTTGTCTGGTTTAAATATGTATAGACCTTGTTTATCAACTTGAATGCTTACTATATGGCATAAGAAAACTATGTGCGTTGGTTTTTCATTTTTCTGATTTTTTTAAATTTTGATGCCCATCGAATCTTGGTCAAATCCTAGGTTTGACCAAGATTTAAACAAGTTTAAAACATGAAAATGACCAGGGAAGCATGTATCCTTCTTAGTCACTCTAAAATGAATTTTTTGGGAGGTTTTGAAATTTCCATGTTTGAAACCCAAAACCGTTCTCTTCATGCTTGACTTCATAAGACAGAGTTTAGGGGTTAGGGGGTAGATACATAATTTGTATGGTTTGAATATGTCTAGACCTTGTTTATCAACTTTAATGCTTACTATATGACATAAGAACACTATGTGCTTTGGTTTTCATTTTTCTGATTTTTAAATTTTAATGCCCATTTGAATCTTGGTCAAATCCTAGGTTTGACCAAGATTTAAACAAGTTTAAAACATGAAAATGAAAAGGGAAGCATGTATCCTTCTTAGTCACTCTAAAATGAAGTTTTTGGGAGGTTTTTGAAATTTCCATGTTTGAAACCCAAAACCACTTCTCTTCATGCTTGACTTCATAAGACAGAGTTTAGGGTTAGGGAGTAGATACATGATTTGTATGGTTTGAATATGTGTAGACCTTGTTTATCACCTTTAATGCTTACTATATGACATAAGAAGACTATGTGCTTTGGTTTTTCATTTTTCTGATTTTTTTAATTTTCTGCCCATTTGAATCTTGGTCAAATCCTTGGTTTGACCAATATTTAGACAAGTTTAACACGTGAAAACGAACTGATAATCCCATTTGTTGACTCATTTAACTAGTTAATCCCATTTGTTGACTCTCTGTTGACCAGGCACTTGAGGTAAAACTGAGTATATTGCACTAGCCAGTATTAGTACTCAAGGGGAAAACCGAGCACACAAAAAATGCTACAGTATAAGACTCGAGAGTATATCTAAATTTCCAGGGTTAGACTCGAGTACGCGTGTTGCGGTGCAGAAGTGGAAGACGTGCAATTGTTGACGGGTACTGACGCGAGTCGCGGTGCAGAAGTCGAAGACGTGCAATTGTGGACGCGTGTCGCGTTGCAGAAGCCCAAGACGTGCAGACGTTAAATGGTGGACGCGTAGGACGCGGGTCGCATTAACCACCCCTCGCCTTTATAGACGCCTCCTCGCACTATCTCTGTCACTCTCACTCGCTCATGCAACGCCGCCTCTCACGTCCCATCATCTTCTCCAAAGCAAAAACCCTCTCCCTCTCTGCAGGCGAGATGGACATGGAGAATGCGAATCCCATCGTCCATGACGCCGTCGGCTCCAAGCGCGACGCCTCCCTCTTCGACGTCGTCCCCTCAAAGGCCGTCGCCGCCGCCGGTGGCGGTCGTATCCCGCCGGGATGGGACCCCTATGAGCCGGTGCCGTACATCTCGCCTCCGAACCCCTACGACACCTTCATGGACGACCCATGGAACGAGGTAACTATGGTTTGCTCCCTTTTTTCTTCGCCCATTCCTTTTTGAACCCTATTTTTGCTGGTTCCCTAGTAACTATTAGTGCCGATCTGTAGATGGTTGAGTATTGGGTTAATATTTGCGCCGATTTTATTCCATTTTGCTTTGATCCCTTCTTGATTTCGTTTAAGATTTGGAGTTCGGCCGTTCGGTTAATTTATGCAAGTAATAATGGGATCTCAATCAGTTAATTTATGGGATCTCAGTCAGTTATTTTATGCAGGAATCAAAAGATATCAACCGTTTAATTTTGCAAATATTCTGGAATCTGTTCAAAATCAGATCTGGAATCTGTTTCTTTGCCTATGATGAATCGTTGAGCACAAATTTTTACAGAGTGGGTTCAGCGAACCATTGCTGTGTACAAATCTGTTGTGCATGAGCTATGGTTCGCTAACACCATCCCTGTAGACATATAATCGTGTCCACTCTAACTGAGGCTGGCTCTGTTTTTCCTTACTTTGTTATCATGCACGTTAGTCATCGTTGCATCTCATTCACTAATAGTTCCCGTTTGATATGGATCAGCTGTCTGGCAGCGACGTCGGCAGCGACGACGAGCACCATGACGTCAAGACTCGCCAGGTGCTGCGGAGGCTGCAGGTCGGCCAGTACGTCTCCTACTTCGCCAAGGGTGTCTACAGGTGCCCCTTCTGCACTAGGAGGCTCGGCCGCACTGACTTCAACTGCCTCCTCACGCATGCCGAGAACATCGGCAACACCAACCCCAAGGTCGGCGCGTCGGTGAACCCCCACTCCTTCCGCGCCAAGCACATGGCGCTCGGCATGCACCTCCGCAGCATCCAGCGGGTGGAGATCTCCGCCGGGCGCATGCCTCCGCTCAAGCCCAAGGCTCCCAAGGGGAGCAACAAGTGGAGGCAGATGGGGTAGGCGGAGTCCCGGACGTGTGCTGCTGCTGCAAAGCAGCTTCTATTTTGTTGTTAGCTAGGGATCCCTTGTTGTTATGTTGTTAGTATGATGGTGTTGTGAAGAACCTCGAACCTGTTGGCTGCTGTGTATGCAGCTTATTATCTAGGGAGGGATCCCTATTATCTATCCCTATTCTACTGGAGTATATTTTGTTGGCCCTACTTTGTTTTCTCGATTTACTATTACTGCGAATTTGTCGTACGGAGTACATTACCCTGGAGATTTGCTTCTAGATTTAACTACATACATATGGACCAGAGGGAGTACTAGATTTGCTGCCATATTGGGCAAACAACGAGGGCCAAAAGGCACAAATAATTGAAGAAAGACAGAAATGCAAGCTTCTCTAGATTTGATACTAATTTGGTTAATAAAGACAAAGAGACAGAGGGGGAAAAGGTGCTCTTAAAAATGCCAATTCGCGCCGAGAGAGACAGAACCCAGCTCCTGCTCACGTACAACCAAACGCGGTCTCGTCCTGTCCCACGCGGTCCCTTTCTACTAGCCCCACACGTCAGCACGGAACGGTCAACTAAACTGGAATCCTCCCGTCTGAGCTCCTTCTGCGGGTTACAAATAAGGGCTTGGCGAAAACTGAGGAAAAACATAAGGCAATCTTATTGACTAATATAGCTGTTTAATTAATAAAAGGATTAGCTACAACGTGCTCAGTTTGCCCATTTATTAAGGTATAAGACTGGCAGGAGAGAAAGTAATCGCTAGTTTCCTCATTTTGCCCCTGCATGCTCGCACGATTAAAGCTCCTTCCGCACGCGCTGGACTCCTCGTTTCCTTAAACCTCCTCGTTTCTCGGGATAGACCAACAGTTTTTCAGGATCTTGGGGTTTTTTTTTTGACAATCAATACCACATATATTCATAGCAAAAATAGTACATGGTAGAGGGCTACATGACGACTAGATATATCACCAAAAAAGGTGATGCATGTCTCCTTCACCAAAACAGCTGAAACAAGTACACGAACGCAAGTACACCACCATAATAATACTACTACATTAACACAAGTACGAGTAATAAAGTAAGAGTACTACTCCCTCTAATCTAATTTAAACCAAAATAAATCTTAAACTTCATCCTAAATTTGAACTAGTGCCTCGTCCTCGTTCTTCGCTCATTTTCTGATCCAAGACGGCGCAGAGTGCCAGAGTGCATGGCACGGAACTCTTCATCGGTGGCATGCCATGGGCATGTCACCGGATGCATGATTTTTTTCGCAATGTTTTAAATTTGAATTTAGGCCGCATGTCACACGGTGACATGCAAAAGGTGCATGTCACCTGGTGGTGGTAGGCAACTACCCTCATTTACGGCGGCGTAGGCGACTGGACGCCGCGTGGCCAGCCGCTGCCTCGTGGCCGCCTCGGTTTCCACGCGGGAGACCATTAAACGCCGACGACCAACCTTCCCGCGTCACGGTTAGCGACTATGACTATAAGGGCAAAACGCTAAACTCTCTCGTTCCATTCACTTTCTTCCTCTCTCCACCTAACAAACATTTGTTCGTCGCTCTCTCCTCCAGCAATGTCTTCAAAATTCAGGTCGTCGGCGGTCAAGTACGCGGAGAAAAAACGCCGGCTCGAAATTTCGAGAGACGCTTCCAGAAACCAAGTGGGCTCGCCGTCGCCGCCGCCGCCGCCGAAACGCGTCCGTGCTGTGCTCACCGGGTTAGTTTCCTTCGCCATGTACTTTCGTTTCTTTCGTCGCTCTCTCCTCCAGCAATTAATGTGTTCAAACTTCAGGTCGCCGGCGGTCAAGTACGCGGATAAAAAACGCCGGCTCGAAATTTCGAGAGACGGTTCCAGAAACCAAGTGGGCTCGGCTCGCCGCCGCCGCCGCCGCCGAAACGCGTCCGTGCTGTGCTCACCGGGTTAGTTTCCTTCGCCATGTACTTTCGTTTCTTCTTGCCCGGGCTCAAGCTCTTTAAGAGTCTCTATGGTTATACATCTTAAAGGGTTGGAAGTTCCAACGACGCCCCTACTGCACCAACTTCCACGACCAAGGAATCATCGTCGTCCGATGATTTCAACCCGGCCCTACCCCGGCGAAATGAGGTAGCACCAAGCACTGTGTAGTTATCTTCTTCTTCTTCTTCTTCTTCTTCCTTTGCGCTTACTTGCTACCGATGATTTCGCCCTGAAGGAAGCGGCGCCGACTATCGACACCACTGTCGCCATCTTGATGGAAAAAAACGAGGAGCTCAGCTTAGAGTGTGATCGCCTCCGAGACGATTTGGCTGCCAAGAAGAAGAATTCGAAAACTCTTGTGGAGCTCATTTGCAGCCTTCGAAATGAGCGCGATATGTTGAAGAACGAGCTGATTAAGCAGAAAGCATCAGCGGAGAAAGCCAGCAGCATACTCAAGACTGTGTGCCTCGACAGAGACAAGTCTGATATAGAGTACAAAATCCTTCTTCAGGATAAAGTACAGCTCCAAAAGTTGAACCTTGAATATGCTGACATCGCCATCCTTGCCCTTCTCGAGAGGCAGAAGGCACAAGATAAGTTGATGCACCTGATGTTGGAGAGCTGCAGTGAAAGAGAAGAGACATTGAAAGAAGTGAGCAGTTTGGTGGGATACATGAGTGACGTCGGGCGAACTTCGCAGAATCCGCCCCGGCTGAGCTCAAATTCCAGCGGAACCAGCTTTCAGCAATGCATGTTAGGCGCACCTACAACTTCTACTCATTGATTAGAGGTCGCACGACATGGCATTTTCCCTAGAAATAGTAGTACTGTACTAATAGTTGTACTACTTAATATGTACCTTTTTGTAAAGTAATTTCTTACATGTATTAGAAACTACCCCTCTCGTTTCTGGATGCACCCGGGACATTGTCATCCGGCCCTCTTCTGGACAAACCCCCTCGGGAAGGGCGGTATATTTTGCACATTTCGCTACTAGTACTTCTAATTCCACCGCTTATTTTTCTAATCCGTTAAATCGTTAATTGGATGACCAACTGATGGAAGCTGCGATAGATTAGACCAACAAGTGGTGAATTGTGCAAAAGATATGTCCGTGTTTTATGCAAAAGAGTGATATGGGGATCTGGTGGAATCTTGAATTTCCTCTTCAGTGGTAGGCATGCTTCACTTATAGCTGGAGTACATTGCGGACCTGGTGCATTTCGTCAGTACCGATCAGCTATTTTTGCTTATCCGGGAAGAAAAGGTAGTACTAGCCTTTTCTGTGAGATGTCTTTTCAGTGCTACGGAGTTGTCTGTTCACTGCTTGCTTTGTCTGTCGGTGACTTTGCCAAGCTGACTTTGCCATGACTTTGGGTGACTGATATGTGGACCACAGTTGTAAGTGACTCAAAGTCACTGACTTTGGGGACTCGTGAATGCTTCGTATATTTCTGACGGTTTCTGAATTATGTACTCCGTACAACTTTTGTAATATTGGTCAAACTAGTTTTGACCAGGGTTTGTGTAGGGTGTTTTTTTTTGGTTGGTCCAAATGGTGTTGTGTGGTCCAAATGTGATGTATCATCACACCACCATGTGCCCCCCTCCCCCCACCCCACCCCTAGGTTTTGGTAATGCCATTCTGATACATGCTTCTTAGAAGGAGTACATTTTTTCCGTTAGGGCATGACAATTTTGAAAAATTCAAAAAAAAATGGGAAGACAGAATGGTAACATCATTTTCCATGTGATGATGCACCCCTGTGCCAAATTTTGGTTCATTTTAAGAATGTAAGGTGACAAATTACTCGAGGAAGCTAGTTGGAGTAGACGGGCATGATCGGATTGGCATAGGCGATTTATTTTTTGAAGGATGTTATTTTTCATAGACAATATCTGACACAAAAAATAAAATGTTAAGGTCTCATATTATTCTGAATGATTTTGAATTACTTATGACGTTTGGAAGTATTGGTATACATGAGTCCCACATGAAGTTAAATGGTCCAAAAAAAAGTTTCGTACACGTCTCCCAGAAAGTGGAAAGTCGAGTACATGCATGACTTCACGCGTCCACTACTGGATACAGGGAGTCGGAGGCTATAACATAATCGGCCTCATCATCTCTCGCGAGCTCGTCCTCTCCACTCCCCCAACTTGCCTCCCCCACACTGTGAAAACCCCCATCCACTCACCGCACCTCTGAGGCATCGACTTTCCCGTTTCCAACCACAACAGCATGAAGATAGGTATTGCATACGAGGCGGAGCAATAGGCGACCGCCCACGCAGAGGATGCCTCTACGGTAGTGGCCGTCGTGGTGGGTGAGGCTTCACCGGGCACCCAAGCCGCTCGTCTCCTCTGCTTGTCGGATTCTTCGACCTCGGTCGAAATGGGCATCCTGGCCGTCACGACGGGTGAGGCTTCACCGGGCACCCATGCCGCTCGTCTCCTCTGCTTGTCTGGTTCTTCGACCTCGGTCGAAACGGGCGTCCTGGCCGTCGAGCAGAAGGTGGATACCAACGTTGTTTATCCCGCCGAAGATGTGCACGGCGTTGCAGGCCACCACGGCGAGGTCTTCCTAGGCCCGATGCTGGACGCGAACCTCGACCCCTTCGACGATTTCGGCCCAAACGTTCAGTTCCAGGAGGATGTTGAGGGTGATGACGAGGAGGTACTTCTCTTTTACCGAAACTGTCCCAACCCTCTTTGTGTCATATTGCTGTTCACATGGTTTGCACGAGCCTGGTTCTTGATTGATTTGATATCCTACCTTGTTCTTGTAGATGTAATTGATTCTACGATTCGTAAGATCAGATTCTAGTTTAATTTCGACTAATCTGCCATGTAGTCATATAATCAATTTATGTGTTCATACTTAGTGGACTTGCAATTGTTGTGGCTAATGTTCATGGTTGTTCATAGGGTTTCTCATGATTTATTACGATTTCTTCTGCCATTTACTTGTTCTACACATTTAATTTTAGGGTTTCTAAGGTTTGATTATGTTAGTGGAGTATTTATTCGATCTGTCATAAAAAACCTGATTATGTAGTACTTAATAATTCATAGGAGTATTCTGATGACATGGACAACAACAAGGTGCGCAGGGACCGGAAAAGCCGCTATGTTCTCAAGCGGCTGAAGGGTTGTGAAATTCGTTTCTGCATGCGCGCGGGGAGCTATTTTGCCCATTATGTGGCAAATTTCTCTAGAAGGACATCCACAGCCTGATCCAACATGCGATGGGTGTAGGCCTAAGTACATAGGGGGAAACACCGCCCTGCAACCAAGGCCAAGTACGCATCATATGGCCTCTTCCTCCAGAATTACGTCTTGCCTAGCTTGCTCCACGTCAACGCCCCTGCTGCTGGCCCTCATGCTCCTGGTCATGTTTAAAGTTCATATGTGTAATCTTAATCCCTTTGGAAGTTCAGCATTAAACTCTACTAGTACAACCGTGGTGGTCTTGTGATGTAGTACTCTTTTGATGCATTTGTGATGTAGTAGTACTTTTTTTGAAATGATATAGTACTATCTAAGAAAAGTACTCCCTCCGATTCACATTCATTTCACATCAAGAAATATGGATCAGAGCGAGGGAGTAAATTAAACATGGCATCTCGTGCATGAAGCTTGACATATCGATCAGGTTGGCTAGAATAGCAATACAATGTTGCTCATTAGGCAAATGCATGCCATGTACGATAGTATACATCCAGTAAAGAAGTCTATACTGACATAAAAAAACTACTTTGGGGATGAGAGTCAATTGGGGCATCTACAATATAGAAAATCTTGCTCGTAGATGATTTTGGCTAAGAGGGTTTTACTCACATTACACGTGCCACTTTCCTTGTCTGCAAAACAAGTTCCAATAAAGGGAGAGGAAAGAAGAGGGTATTGTGGGCGAGATTGAACACCTTTTTTATGTGTTAAGCTGAGGCCTCGTTTAGATGAGGATTTCGACTTATGCCTAACAGCTCAACACATCCACAAATAACTCTGCTTGCGCACACCACCGTTCATTAAAAATAACAATATTAGCTCGCAAGATTAAGAACAAAGTGAATTTAAGTAACTTGGTAAGCTTTTCAAGCAATATATTCAGAGAAAGAGCACACATGTTCGGCTCAAAATAATCATAAGAGAAGAACAATAAATCTAAGACACCACATGGATTCATACCTTGAGTCGACGCTGGCTCGTAGAAGGGCGGACGCGCCTCGAGGATGCCGGGGACGTCTCCACCTCGGTCTCACATGTGACTGCTTATCGGCGGGTGGTGCGCCGCGCCATGTAGAAGATCTATCAAGAGATGAGAGCCCGATGACGCTACCGACGCCTCAACCTTGATAGCACCGACTTGTTGCTCCGCACCGAGATGCGCCACGTGCAAGATTTAGCGGATGCACTAATTTTAGAGATATGTCATGATCATTGTAACAAATTTCAACATGATGATGATTTGATCTTGTACTCGGCCTTGAACATAAGAACTAGTACAATCTCACCTTTTTTTATCATTATCCTTTGCGAGATTTAGCGGTTGCGCCAAATTCAGAGAAATATCATGATCATGGTAACACAATTTTCAATATAATGATGATTTGATGTTGCACTCGACCTTGAACATAAGTACTAGTACGGTCTCACAAATTTGTATCATTATACTTTGCAAGTTTTAGTGGATGCGCCCATTTTCAGAGGTAGATCATGATCATGGTAAGTTGGTAACAAATTTTCAACGTGATGATGATTTGATTTTGCACTCGGCCTTGAACAGAGGTACTAGTACGGTCTCACAATTTTTTATCATTATACTTGGACGGTGGCCAAATTCAAAATCTCATAGCGGCAAAACTTCCCGCCCACAAAATACAAAAATTTCACACGCTTCCAAATTCCCATTCTACCCCTGTGGAGATGGCAGCAAAGTCGGTTGGTGGGGGGGTCTGCCCGTCATTTTTTGGATCACCACCTCCCTAGCCCGGAAACCCTCCCAAAAAATTCATTTCCCTCAGACCACCCACCGGAACTTCCCAAGTCCCTCTCTCCCACCTCCACGACCACCGCACCGGAACATCCCCGCCGGACTTCCCTGGCCTACCCGAGGCCTCGCGATCCTCGTCATCCGGCTGCCTGCCGGAGCCGCTTCATCGACGCCGTCATCAACCGGACCGGATCATCCCCGCCGAACCTCGAAACCATATGCTCATCCAGTATGCAGTCGCTTCAGCTGCGGTATCGTCCCCCCGCCGGAGCCGCTTCGCCGGATCCGTCGTCCACCGCATCGGATCTTGCTCACCGACACCGTTGTGCATGAACCGGATCTGCTTCACCGGCGCAGTGCATGATCTAAACTCTTCTACTGTCGCTTTTCTATTGCTTGCCTGCAAGTTCTTGTTTAATCTTGGGGGAACCTGTTTGTGCTAACGACGCGCCGTTACGTTTTTGCAGATGAGATGAGTAACCATGAAGTGTAATGGCCGTCTCTCCAACCCCAAGTAGCACATGTAGCGTACTTCATCACCGGATCTATCAACCCCAGGAAGATCTGCTGTGACTCCCACAGAGTGCTTCTCCTAATGTAAGTCCCTTGTTTTAGCGCCATGTTCTGGGTTCAGATTCTTGTTTGTCTGAAGCTCTTTTAGTTCATTCCTAGCTATGACCGTAACACGTTGCTATTTTCTACTTCATTGCTAACTTTAAGCGATTGAACATTTTGGTTTGCATTCCCTGCTCTGTAGATGTAGCCATCATAACTTCTATCTTGCTTAGTCGTTGTTACAAAAATTATAGGTATTATAGTAACATCCTGCTATTATTTAGTTCATGGCCAATTTTAAGTAATTGCACATGTTGGTTCGCATTCCCTGCTCTATAGCTTTTGGCATCGTAACTTCTATATTTGGTTTACATTCCCTGCTCTGTAGATCTAGCCATCATAACTTTATCTTGCTCAGTCGTTGTTATAAAAATTATGGCCTGCTACTATGTTGTTTGTGCCAATTTTTTACTCCATGAACATGTTGGCTTGCATTCCCTGTACTACAGATGATGCCATTGTTTTGTATCTAGTTCATTGTAAGCTAACAAAGTAAGGACTTAGTTTGGCATGCTATCACTCTGCTATCTAGCCTGTAGTACAAATAAACTTGTCATACTACTAGATAATAATTTTGCGTGCCATCTTGTTCTTCAAAAGCTGCATTATTGACTTGTTTCTCTGACTTGGCATGACGCTCACATATGGAAAGCTGAACATATTGGTTTGCATTCCCTCTTATACAAGTTCATAGGTGATCCCACTATATTCTGTATCTGGTCCATCCTAAGCTCCGCATTAACTATCCTCTATGTGTTGCTCATTACAAGTTTATATCCTGAAACATCTTGATTTGCATCCCCTTCACTATAAGTTCAGGAGTATTATTTAGTTCACGGCCAAAATGAAGTAATTGCACTTGGCACATGTTGGTTCACATTCCCTCCTCTTTAGCTTTTGCCATCGTAACTTCTATTTTTGGTTTACATTCCCTGCTCTGTAGATGTAGCCATCATAACTTCATCTTGCTCAGTCGTTGTTACAAAATTTATAGCCTGCTACTATGTTGTTCATGCCAATTTTGTACTCCCTGAACATGTTGGTTTGCATGGGACTCGACAGTAGTAAGTCTGCTGTTTCATTCTAACATGCTCTGTTATATTGGCTGTTGGTATGCGGCATGCACTCTTTGTTTGCTTATTGTGCGCATTACAATGATCTTGTTATAACGACGAAATGATGAGCTCCAAATTCTTTGGCAAACAATATTGTAGTGTCTTTGCCTTTCCATTGTTGTTGTCTTAACTTGTAATGTCTTTGTTTCAGATATAGGTGCTGCATGGACAACTTAAAAGATTGCCGGATCGCTTCATTGTATTGCTAGGTTTAATTACCATTCAATTTCTCTGGGTTCTGTAATATATTTTTTCAATGCCTTGCAGCTGATGTAATATTTAGTTAGTTTTTATAGTTCTTTCGCGCATTTTTCTTTGGTGCTTGTGGTAAGTGAGGCTATCCGACAGAAATCAATGCTGCGTAAATATTCTCAGTATCTAAATCACGAATTCCCATCCCTTAAACGGCCCAATTAATCGAAATCACATATGTGCCTGCCCGCAAAATCCTAAAGCGCATATTATGCCGGCATATAAACAACAACTAAACGGGGCCCACTTACTTCTTGGGCCAGCCCATGTGAGTTACGGTGGACCCCACACTCTAATTGGCCTGGCCCACTTGCTTTAAGGTGGTCCCCACTACTGGGCCGGCCCACTAATTAGTTGGGCCGCCCATTTGCTTTTGTGGTGGACCCCACATACTAAACAGCCGGCCCTTCAAGAGGAAAGTGGGACCCACTGTGTTTTTGGCCCACTATCTTGTTGGGCCGGCCCACCTATATGGTGGACCCCACATACTAATTGGGCCGGCCTTTTAACAGAAAGTGGGCCCCACGTGCTTTTGGCCGGCCCACCATCTTGTTGGGCCACCACTTGCTATATGGTGGTCCCACATGGTAAATGGATCGGCCCTTTAATAGGAAGGTGGGACCCACTTGTTTTTGGCCGGCCCTATCTATCTTGGGCCGGCCCACTTTCTGTATGATGGACCCCACATAACAAATGGCCCGGCCCATTAACAGGAATGTGGGACCCACATGTGTTTTTGGCCCGGTCCACTATCTTGGTGGGCCAGCCCACTTGCTATATTGTGGACCCCACATACTAAATGGGCCGGCCCTTTAACAGGAAGGTGGGACCCACCTGTGTTTTTGCCCACTATCTTGTTGGCCGGCCCACTTGCTATATGGTGGACCCCACATACTAAATGGGCCGGCCCTTTAACAGATAGTGGGACCCACCATGTGTTTTTGGCCCGGCCCACTAGCTTGTTGGGGCCCACTTGCTATATGGTGGACCCCACACACTAAATGGGCCGGCCTTTTAACGGGATAGTGGGACCCACGTGTTTTTGGCCGGCCCACTTGCTTCTTGGGCCGGCCCAGTTGCTGTAAGGGGACCCCACTTGTTAAATGGGCCGGCCCATTTACCTTTGACCAGTCAGAGGTTAGGCCCGGCCCACGTAACTAATGGACCAGCCCAGCTATATAGTTGACCGGTCAAACTATGTCCTCCGGCCCGCTTAAGAGGTGGCAGGCCTCGTGTGGGCCTACCATCTACCACGGGGTTTCAGCCGGTTAACGCCGTTGCTTGCAGTTAACGGCGTCACGTGTCGGTTGCATGACGTCGGCGTCAACGGGCTCCCGGAAACACTTCCGCAACGGTCCGATTTTCCGTGGCGGAAGGGCGCCCAAGCGCGACGGACCGAAAAAATCGTCGTTGGACTTTGCCTGACGCAGTTTCGACAACAGAACCCATATCGTCGGGTTAGGCCCATAGGCGACGAAAAATGCCCCTTAGTTGACGATTTTGGGACGTTGTCTATCAGAACTTTTCTTGTAGTGAGTTCTTAAAAACAATGACCATCAACAATGAATTCCGCTCTGTTCCAGGCCTAGGGGAGGCGAGTCTGCAGGTTGGGCAAACATTTCCAGACAAGGACTCGGCTGACCAAGCAATGAAGAGGTATGCGTTGGCCATATCTCGGCAACAGAGAGTGAAGCAGTCTGATCGAAGGCAGCTGAAAGTCATATGCGTGAAATTGAATGAGGGTTGCAGGGGGAGAGTTATCGCTCGGGTGAGCCCTTGGGTATGTCAGCCATGGCATATCTCAAAAATAAAACCCCATAGCTAGCAGTTGGGGGCTCTTGACAAACACCGCAACGTCACTGCAAAATATGTATCACATATCATGCAAGTGGCGGTGGAAGAAGATATGGTCGTAGGAGTACCTACCAGTTGGGTGTCCCCACATAATGAAACCAATTCACCTCTACGGCGGTGAGACCGAACAATATGCCCCTCTTACTTTTGGAAGTCGATGGGTACATGCTAAAAAACGGTGGTCCAATAATGTGGCACACGGTTGCTACCTAGAATACCACAAACAATTTGAGGAGCTGCAGGAGACCATGGTCAAATGGGACCCATATACGAAACATGACGTGTACATTATCTCGGGTCTTGTTAAACCACCACCAGATATGCTGCGAGACAGACGGTTGTGGTTCACACGATGCAACCTACTCTTTATTTGGATGGTTGAGCCATACAACCCAGAGCGTGTCATGCGGCAGTTTGATCTGCATCAGGATATTCCCCCACCATCACCAAGACGACTTGTTGCTGATGTTCATACGTAAGTTCGGTCACTCTAATAGAAACAATGAATTGCATTTCAATTAATCTATTTCATTATTTAATAAAACTTACTGGATTGTAGACAAGATAATAAAGGCATGAGTTGTTTCGACTGGAGTCACCGTAATCAAACATGGATTACGAAATGGATTGATGAAGCAGAGTCCGATGGAGTACGCGAAAATAGGTAATTATATATTTTAATTCATCTTATCATCATGTACCTTCTAATGTAATTTATCACTAATGCAGACGGTACAACGGTGAGATATTGCCAATGTATAATGAATGGTACTGCGCTAGCACACTGACTCTGCTCACCGGTCCCCCACCATCGAGTCCGACATACCTCACATGGGCATCAGCTTACCACCGTGACACTTCGGTACTTGTCATATAAATGTAATTAAGAAAATATGTGTTTATAGCCAATATTAATTTTTTTATTTCATTCAGGTTGACGAGTTTAGGCAGATCGCACGGGACGCCCAGGACACTTTGAACTTGCGCAACATGGATAGTTCAGAGGGAAAATCCATGGTAAAACGTATTTTTAATACTGCCATTAAAGGGCTTAGGCGTCTTGGTTGCAGCCGTCACGATGATGTTGTCAGCCGAGCATTCGACATGCCGGAGGCACCGTCGAACAGACCGAGTATGGTACGTGTTAGCCAGCCATCGGCCACACCGACCGTACCAGTTCCCTCTACCTCGCATACATCTAATCCACGGCGCGACTCATCTCTACTTGACCGATCACAGTCCGCACACATATCTCAACGCCATGGCGCCACACATGTAATCAACTTGCGTACATACATTCCTCCTGAACTTACAACAATGACATATTTTTTCCCAATTGTATTAGGAGGACGATCATTTTCCGTCATATCCATCTGGACAACAATACTCCTACACAGAAGGCGAGTACTCGCAAAGATTCAACACTCAGGTATGCTCATATTTAATAATTACCTACCAACACGTGATTATTTACATGCCTACTAATAACATGTCGTTTACGTTCGCAGGAATCTGTTGACCCTACGTGGTCCAACATGGGAGCTGGTTTAGGCCACAATATGCCCCCACTGCGGGGTCGTGACCACATGCAATCGCAATACCCAACTCAGGTTAATTCATGTTAATTACATACACGATTATTGCGTGCATGTTTCTGACGGAGCCATTCAATATGCAGGAATCTTTAGTCCCGACATGGCCCGATATGACACAGCAACCACAATACTACGGCAGCACTTCCCAACAACCTCGCCATGATGTTACCGGGATAGTTGAAGAATTCTTTGGAGGTGCTATTTTCGGCACATATGCCAGTTTGATTTCCCCAAATCAGGAATCTCCATACATATTTCAGACTCCATCGCCAGCAGATGAGACACGTACAGAGGATGAGGAAAATCAGTACGGCCGAGGTTTGCGTCCACCTCATCCCCCTCGTCCCCGGTTGTCGCCTTCCGGTCCAAGGCCACGGCAGCAACGTCGTCGTCGTCGACAGGAATGATACAAATGGACCTTACTTCTATGTACCATATATTTATCTATGCGCGCGACAAACATTTAATCTATGTATGAGACATTTTTCTATGTATCTCGGAGACATATTAATATTAGTTTCAATAAGTTTAATTTCTAAATTAACTCCAATAATGAAGATACAACATAAGTAAAAACGTTTAAGATACAACATAATAACTGCAACGAATTTTAAGATACAACGTGAAAAAAAACTAAAATTAACATACATAGCTAGTACATCAGATCACTCTATTTGCCACGTGTCCCTCGTGGCCATTTTTCGGACTTGTCGCCGCGTTCTTCTGCCGCTTGCACCTCGGCAGCTCTGTCCCTTAATCTCTTCCTCTCCGCTTCACGGACCTCTCTGCGCACCTCTTCCTCTGCGTACCTATGTGCAGCCTCATCATCCATCCTCTTCTGATTCACCTCATGATTTCGAGCTTGCTCCGTCCTTAATTTTTGTATCTGTCTCTCTCTCTCTCTCTGCTTTAGCATTAACAACAACATTTTTCCTACGCTCTTCCTCATGGAACATTGCCCATGCACGCCGCTGTTTTTCCTCCACCTCACGGCGTGCCCAATCCGGCTGCTCCTGGTCTATCCAATGAAACCACATGCAAAGGGGCAGGGGAGACTACAACACAAATAATACGGTTAATAAACAAAAATTAATGACATACAATTAAATTTTTTAATCATGCTGTTAGAACATACCGCAGGCCTCGAGGACGATGAACTTGATTGTCTGGGTGGATCATGATCATACCTCGCGCACATGAAATATTTCATGCCGAATTTATCAGAAAAATCTACCACCTCCTTCACCTTCGCAAGGCGGCCGCACCAACACCTCTCTGCTCTCACCCCCGGTGGCAAGCTTGCATTCTTCCCCTTCATCGGCCTAAAATCCTGGTCCGAGCAAGGCACACTCATACTTACTCCAATATTTTGCGCACGAAACAGAGACGCGGAGAAGGCAAACTTGATCCTGCTGTTTCGATTTTTATGCGGGGAAGCCGACTTATATAGCCTTCAATTAGTGTGAGCAGTACCAAAAAATTAGTGCGGAATTATTGGTATCGGCTGTCGGTGCTTTAATTGTTGTATCAGCACAGAATTCCTACGCATATAGGCCGCTTTCGGTGGTTAATTTCCTGTATCGAGCGGGAATCTCCGACAGTTTCAGCAGGCCCATGAAATTAGTGCAGTCAGGTTCTTTAGTCAGCTTCAGCAGCAGATGTGGTCGGCCGGCCGAAAATTCTGCTCGAGGCCTGCCTCCACCGGCGCTGGCGGCATGTGCCACGCAGGCATGCCGTCTCCTGGAGCGGTGGCATGGCCCACCAGATCGAACGGCGGGTTCACGGCGCCAGCACGGGCTAACGTGCCGCCAGCCGGAGGGACGGCACGACCCTGCCACCAGCCTGTGCGGCGGCACCCTCCACGTGTCGCTTGGGGGCTCTGCCGCCACACACAAGGTGGTCCTTTTTGTCAATTTTTCTCAGAGGTGGTCTTTTTTGTCAATGAATTGGGGCAGGTGGTCTCTTTTGACAAAATTTCGGACATGGTCAGCACGACGCAGTGCCACCACTGCTTCCATGAGGGATGCATCTTCCAGTGGCTCCAGGTCAGCCGCATCTGCCCCCTCTGCCGCCGCGCGGTATGACGTCCACCGTCGACGGGGATGGAGGCGACCAGCCCATGAAGAATCACCTCTCCGTTCACCAGAACATCCTTTTGTTTTGTTTTGGCGGCAAAGCTTTAGCTAGGAGCAGCCCATGGCCCGATCGATAGCTCTCCGTTTCGATGTAAACCCTAGGAGCAGAGCGCTAAAATTTGGTCCGCTTCTAGGGCACCTATGATGCAAAACAAGCTTCTATTTCCCAACAGACTTGTTTCACCTGCCACTGTTGTAACCAAGATCAGTAGTAGAGCCCCTGATGCTCTCTCTCATCTCACTCGCCGAGTAACCGGTGATATTGCATTCTCTTTCTGTCACAGTATCCCCCGACATCATATAATAGCCAGATTTGCTTAAAATCTCGATGAGCTAATGGAATGGGCGGAGTCACGCTAGGGAAGTTCATGATGAACGGCTTTTCTTATCACTAACAAGAAAATTTTGACAGCAACAAAAATCTTGATTCTACATAGTTCAGGCTGACGAAAAGTTGGAAGCAGAAGAAATGAAGAACTGAAATATATGGCAGTAATTAGGGCATGTACAACGCCAATTCACCTATCGCTAATGGCATACTATGAAAACAAGAACTAATAGGAGTAGATAAGGACAAGGCGTTTTGGCTCTGTGTGCAAATGCTTCCTTTATTTTAAATATGTTTTGAACACATTTGAAAATGTCAAAAAATTACAACAAAAAAGGTTGCATGTACATCTTCACATCATATGTGATCACAAAGTCGTCTGAAGAAAAACCAACTGTTGGGACAGCCTCTGTAACTTTAGGGCATCTCCAGCGGCGCCACGCAAATGGTCGCTGAGCGACCGTTTTCGTCCGCCGTGACCGGAAATGCGTCTGGGCCCTGCTCCAGCGGGCGACGCAAAGTGACCGGCCCGTCCGCGGAGACGCAAACCTGGCCCAAATATGCGCCAGGTTTGCGTCTCCGCTGCGCGGACGCGCCGAGCGTCCTCCATTTCTTACCCGGTCCCGCAAGTCAGCGACAGCAAAATCGACCGCTTCGACCTGATTTCATTTTTCCCCCTCCCTCGTTGGTGCCCTAGTGCGACGCCCCCGCCCCAATCCCCGCCGTCCGCCGCAGCGCCGCAGTACTCGCCGCCGGCACCGTTGTCGCCGCGCGGGAGAGCAGGATCGTACTCGGGTCGGCTCCGGCGCGAACCTGCCGGCTGTTTTCGGGCGAAACGTTGCCGCCGCCCTTCCGCGTCGCCCACGACCTGTTCGACCTATTGCGCCGGTAGGTTCCTTCTCCTTTTTTCGGCGCGATTTGTGCGCGGCCATTGATCAACAGTTCGTATCGACGCAGATGGACGCGTGGCATATGGTGGAGAAGTTCCGCGCGGAGATCGTTGACTCCTCTTCGGACGACGAGTCCGATCAGTCGGCGCAGACATTGGCAACTACTGCGGCCTCCATGATCCACGAGTTCACCTCAAACCCGGGGCCGCAGCACCGGGGCTCTGTGAAGGGGCGCTCCAAAAACCTGCCGCGCAATAGAGTGGCAGGGCAGGCCCGCCTCCACAAGGACTACTTCCACCTCACCAATCCGCTCTTCCCGGAAAAACTGTTCCGGCGCCGATACAGGATGTCAAGGGACCTGTTCTTGGTCATTCTACGGGGCGTCAGAAACTACGACCCCTACTTCCAATGCATGCCCGATGCAACAGGTGCGCTAGGCTTCACCTCCTACCAAAAATGCTCTGCGGCTATTCGCATGCTCTCATATGGAATGGCTGCTGATATATTCGATGAGTATCTTCGAATGGGTGAGAGCACCTGCCTTGAGTCCATGTACAGGTTTTGCCGAGCCGTGATTGCCGTGTTCGGAGAGTATTACTATAGGGAGCCAAATGTTGAGGATACAAGGCGGCTCCTGTCTATCAACGAGTCTAGAGGGTTCCCAGGGATGATTGGCAGCATAGATTGCATGCACTGGGAGTGGAAAAACTGTCCATTTGGATGGCAGGGTCAGTACAGCGGGCATGAGGAGGGACGGACTGTCATTCTTGAAGCTGTCATATCTCAAGATTTATGGATTTGGCATTCATTCTTTGGCATGGCCGGTTCCAACAATGATATCAATGTGTTGCACCGATCACCGGTTTTCGAAAGGCTCATGCAAGGCAAAGCTCCCCGGGTGAGCTATGAGATCAATGGAAATGCATATGACAAGCCATATTATCTTGCTGATGGCATCTACCCTGACTGGGCCACATTGGTGAAGACTATCCGTAATCCAAACTCCGAGAAGACAAGGAGGTTTGCCAAGATGCAAGAGGCTTGCAGGAAAGATGTGGAGCGTGGATTTGGTGTGCTCCAATCTCGGTGGGAAATTGTCCGTCACCCGGCAAGAACATGCTCGCTAAAGACCATGCATGAGGTGATGACATGCTGCGTGATCATGCACAACATGATCGTTGAGAACGAGCGTCCTGATGGCCGCAATGAGAACCAGTGGGAATTCCAAGGTGAGTTGGTTGCGCCAATTCCTGGAGCTTCTACTTGGGTGGACTATCTACATATGAATGTAGAAGTCACAAACGATACCGTCTCCAAACAGCTGCAGACGGATCTGATTGAGCATCAATGAACCATGGCTGGCCATGAAGATCATGCCTAGAGGACTAGTATCTTATTTTCATGTAGACTTTTCAAAATTTAAATGTAATAACTATGACTTCGTTGAAATCCTTATTTTGTTGTTTCAAAACTTCATATTTGATGCAAACGCGAAAATGCGCCGGCCGCTGGAGCCACCCCAGGGTGCAAACGGACGTGCGGACAAAAACGGTCTGTCTCGCGTCCGCCGCGCGACGCAAACGGACATTTCGGATGCGTCGCGCCGCTGGAGATGCCCTTAGTGCTAAAATAAGCCTTTTCATGAGGCTTTTTTTTTTGTCTTTCTTGCGCAGGCCATGAAAATGTCAGTATCTCATTAAAAAAACTGCGTGAGCACATACAATGTTGAGGTACATGATTAAATATTTTTCCTAATTTTTTAACATTTGAAAATTTGTTTTCTGGATAAAAGGAGCATATGCACCCAAAATCAAAACTGCATTTCCGCTCATTATACTGACATTTCTTTTGTTATTATAATGTGGTATACTTTTCTTGTGTATACCAGGGGCTGTCAGAGACTCAGAGGTTACCCGTAGTTTGGATTCAAGTCCTCGGTCAACATTGATCTGGCCAGCATGATCAGGTTGGACGGCGAAAGCGGGAGCCATAGAGATGATAGAAAATGCCAAATTGCTTTTGTATAAATATCTATTTCTACCGTGCCAAAAGGATGTATTCAGTTCAGGCAACCCCACAGACCGCGTCAGCCTGGCATAATCCCATACAGGCCCCTCCTGCAAGTTCCCTACACACCACAATCCTAAAATAAACACGTTGAGATCCAGTTACAGTACATGGGGGCAAGTCTGCCGTATGTGAAGTTGTGAACCAACAACCATGGGCGGAAGGGTTTCATGGGCACGATTTCCACGCGAGATCCATCACTTTGCCGTCAACGTAGGGCCGCAGATCCCATATAAGGCAGTAGCTCTTGAGCTCTGTGGATGATGACTTAAGGGACAGTGACATGACAATCTTTTCCTGTAGACAGAATCGACAAAAGAAAAAGGATGATCCGACCGTATTTACCTTTCGTACTGGCGACACGGATATTAACTCAAAAGCACAGGAGCAAACAAACACGCATTCGCAGATGGATGCGGATTTACCTGCATTGTGTAGTCGAGCTTCAGCATGTTATGGACAAGGATCATCACCATAACGAGTGATGAATCACGGTCTAGTTGATCTAAAGGCTGCCCCTCCTTTTCCTGTGACATGGAAGAATGTTACTTGGCACAGTCGTCAGTGCAAACAGCAGGTTCTCGTCTGATGGAAACGCTGTAATTGACAGTGGCGAAAGCTAGACACGGCTGGAGCACAGGCCTCTACCTCCGTGAAGTGAGATGCATCATTCATGCTGTTATCAGCAACAGTATAGTCTGAAACTTTTGTAGCACATAGATTGGATGTGCGTGTAGCGGCATAGGCATCTTCCAATAGGCTTTGAAGTTCTTCGAACAGTGCATTCACTTAGCAGGAAAGAAAAGGAGAGCATAGCAGTTAACTGAAGTTCCGAGACATAAGAATTTAGTAGTGTAACTTGGTGCTGATTGCTTCAAAAGCCAATCTTATGCATCCTACATTATAATAGCAAGAAGAAAAAAAACAGGAAATTACAGTGGAATTGTGCACCATTCTGCTAGTCTTTTGTATAATTTGGAGCCGGATACTGGACAAATAGAGGAGGGACTATCCACTGGCTAGTGAGCATTAAGATGATATTTGACAGAGACCTCTTGGGTAAATTAGTTATCGTTGTCATAGTAACAAGTTCACCTTTCCTGTTTGACATAGTTTCCATTTCTGAGCATTAGGACTAATGCTGCCTATTCTTCTACCCTAATCTGCATTTTTTTTCTCCTTTTCAAGCATGAGAATATTTTACATATGCTCCTTGAACAATAAGCAAACATAAACCAAAAACGTAGGAAATGCAAGAAATACAACTCTCTAGAGAAAAGATCTTTTCAGGATCCAGTCTAAGGATTTGGTAATTCGAACCACTTGGTGAACTAGCGTGCAGTTTGCAGCAAAGTTATGCTTTAACACTACAAGAATCTCTTGATGATGGAACAAATATTAACAAGCTAGCAAGGATAAATATAAGTAGTTACAGAATAGCAGAGAATGGCAAATACCTTTATTTATATAACCTTGGAGCTCTGCCTCACATGAATGTACTTCTAAAACAGAATAACAGATTTAGTATCAAGCTGACAAAAACTGCATGCAGTAGACTAAAAGTGAAAGATGTTGTCCGTCTATAATTGAAGTCAAAAGTTGCAAGAGAATATAGATAAATCTTTGCTCAAATGTTTGATTGTGAAGTCAAGAAATGGGCCAGGTGTCTACAATCGCCACACCTGCAGCAGTAGTTATATGAAAATGGGAGTGAATTTATCATCTGCTGAGAAGCTTGTGTATACTAAATTCTTTATCCTGGAGAACTCCAAATTTAATTCATTCAAACAAACAAGGAATCATTCTAATACAGGACAAATCTGCAGATAACCTATGAAAATGCAAATAGCCTCTAAGCCGCCGCTCCTTCGGTGCTCTGTACTTTTGTAGTCTGTACTGGCGGGGCGGCTGAAAAATAGAGAATTCTTGTTGAACATCATATCAGAATTGCATGGACATGTTTCTATATTCACTCATTTCCCCTGATTCATTAAAAGTGCTGGGTGAATATGAAAAATATGTTAATATATTTATGCCAAGTTGACAGTGAGACATAAACTGAATGAGCTTAAATTTGGTTTGGGATGTTGTATCCGGCATCCATTATAAATAATGTGGCTCCAAACCTATCTTGCCAGAAATCCATAGTGTTAAGAAGCAATGCTACCTGCTACCACTGACAGATCAATTTCCAATTTGAATCCTTCACTGCAATTTTTTACATGGGACATTGGAGTAAACCAAACAAATGCTATGCCTACAAAAAATGCTCCATGGCAGCGTCCGAAACTCCACCTCCAGAGCACTACTGTGAGCGTTGACATATTCTCCATTACTGACCTCTTGGGAAAATTATTTATGGTTACTCTAGCATAATAAGCATCACCTTTCCTGTTTGGCACGGTTGTGTCATTTCTGAGCATTAGGACTAATGCTGCCTATTCTACACTAATCTGCAGTTATTTTTGCCCTTTCAAGCATTAAAATATTTTATATTCGCTCATGGAACAATAAGTAAACATAAATAAAAAAATGTAGGAAATGCAAGATATACGAATATTCAGAGAAAAGATCTTTTGTGGAACCAAGTCTAAGGATTCGGCAATTCGAGCCACTTGGTGATTTGGCGTACAGTTTGCAGAAAAGTTATGCTTCAACGCTACAAGAATCCCTTGATGATGGAACAAAGATTAACAAGCTACTACAGTAGTTAATGAAAAACAGAGAATGGCAAATACTTTTATTTATATAACCTTTAAGTTCTCCCTCACATGAAAGTATTTCTAAGACCACAATATCCAAAAACTGCAGTATTGCAAGTAGTGGGCATGCAATACCAGAGTTTTCAAGTCCCACCTTTTTTTGCCAGTTTTGACAAACCTATAGGTTGTTTGGCCAATTGCTCTATTTAGTGGAGATTTAGTTGTTGCATTGAAGCAATTATTCAAAGTATTATTCATATTTAAATCCCACAAAGGACCTTGTTGCATGCCTCATCCAACTGCATTATTGCCGCCATCCCGTCACCATTCTCACACATCTTGCAGACAGCAAAGACAGTGTTGCACAGGCGGTGAGCCTTGGCTGGCTTGCTATCTCCAAATGCAGGACTTGAGATGGTTCTGTAAGGCACCAACTGGCTCATTTGCGAGAGAGCAAAATGCCATTGTTCATGTGAGAGGAAACGCCCAGCAAGGACATGCAGCACACGAACACGGAGCGGCTATGCACAAAATAAGATCGGTGGGGCATCACCTGTGCGGCCGTTGATCGGAGGGGCCAGGGAAAGCTTCAGGCTCTAGCTTTGCACAGGTACAGAGAAAGCCACATTATATATATCAGTAAGCTTGTGGAAGGCTATTTGGCCAAGTTAAAAAAAAATTATAACATATGCTTCCCTGCAATAAGCAGGTTTTACATCTATATTCAATCAAAGAGGACTTGAGAATCATATTTCTTAAATTATTTTTCATTATTCCAACACATGATAATTACTCCTCATGCAGCTAAGGGAAAAAAAGTGCATTGTTTAATAAAAAAACATTTGGCAATTTGTTTCTGATTGGCTGAATATAAAGCATATGGGATAAACCTTTAGCACTCGATTAGACTAGTCATAGTGCAAGTAACTTCAGGAGTAACTTCGTGTCCAACTCAGCAAATTTGCTTATGCGGCAATGAGTTAACGAGGAGAGAAAAGGATGGAGTAACATAGCTAGTTACGGTAACACCACTTCCCAAGATACAATGAGTCTATAATATAATTAATGAATCCATCTATGATACTACTTTAATGTTACTAACCACTATGAAGGTAGTAACATAGAGTACTAACATTTGCATTTAACTCACACTGGCTCAAGTTGGAGATGCTCTGGCAGTGAAGGCTGCAGCCTGATTCCAGATACGACTTCATCCTATCGGTGCAGTTAGATCTAACTATCTCACCTATAGCATCGGATTCAACCGGCGGCCTCCGAAAATAGTCTGAAAACAAAACATAAATAACTTGAGAAACTGGTCTGTGATGGGTGATAACAAACACTCTAGAAATTCAGTTAATAAAGGAGGGGCGCCCGGACAGAAGAAAGGTATCGGAACTGTAAACCATACAGAACAATGCTAACCTAGTTTATCTCCTGACAAAAAAACGGAAGGGAAATACAATAATCAAATAAGATGACCTTGCTGGAATCTTGCGAGGAATTGCCTCCCTCCATCCACGAGCTCCTCGAACCGTGCCACCCTGCGGTCACAGAGGCTAGCATCAAGCGTGGAGCGAACTAAACTCCGGCCTCTAGGAGAGAATTTCGACCGGGCAGAAGAAGAGGGGACAGGAGGACAGAGGCATGCGGGTAGACCGGCAGAGGCGATGCGGGAGGGGGGAGCGAGGCGTTACCCGGCCATGAATTCCTTGAAGATGCGCTTGTGAGCGGTTTCCTTTTCGCAATCCCCGGCGGGCATCGCCGGCGTGTGCAGCATGGCTTGGAATGCTCGCGAATTTCCGGCGGCGGCGGTGCGGGTGTGACTGCCTCCCAGTTTATGCGGGCCGCGCCGTTGCATTCTTTCCGTTACGGTCCCAATGTACGAACTCGTCGAACTGCCACAGCTTTTTGGCCCACGATGTGACTGCCTCCGAGTTTACTCGGCTTCTTCTTCTTCTTCCAGAATTGTCATGTGTAGAACAAAAACATAAAAAAAGGATCAGCGAACATTTTCTTATAATCTGATATCTCCTTTGATTCATAGGGTAGAAAAAAATAAAGAAATAAGTACTATACTAAACCTTAACCACTTCAATTTTTCTTCTCATTTTGAATTTTTCGGATTAACATGGAGCTAACACATATACCTTGTTATGGTTGGCTTTCCCTAGTTATTCCTTGTGTAGTTTCGATTGCTGGAATTTGTGGGCATTTGGCCTTTGGCCCATGGCCCACTATCAAATTCTGAAACTCACATGGCCCATTCCAATATTCAGTGGCAGCACTAGTGGGAGCTAAAGTTTAGTCCCATTCTAGTTGGGAGAGAGTTGGAGTGGTATATAAGGTGGGCTGTTCTAGTCCTAGTAAGTGAGTGAGAAGAGAGAGAGCCCTCGCGCACTCCTCCTCCTCCGCCCGCCCGCCTCGCCTCGTCACGACACGTCACGACGCGCCGCGGGTTGCGGGAATCTCGTCGAGCCGAGCTTATCTTTTTGCTGTTCGGGAAATTGATTGTGTGATCAATCACAATTATGAGTCATTAACGGACGCGTTAACTCAGCCGTTTTGCCTTCCGGATTTTCTGGATCGTGGCTGTGGCGACTCGAACGTGGGCTGCGCCTCACGACCTTCCCGAACCGCACTATATAAGCGCGGACGAGAACCCTAGCCTGTACGTGCCACATATGCGACTACCTGTTTCCAGTTCATTGCGCCGCCGCCTTCGTCTTCCTCATCCCGTTCGTCGGCGTGCACCGACTGCCGGGACAGTAGGCCTCCGGAACCCTGCCTCTCGTGAACCTGTGCGGGTGAGGGGCAATCAGGTTTTTGGGAGCGCTCCGGCGCGACTACTGGCAGCACGACGTCGTCTTCGGACGACGAGTTCCTCCACACCGACAACTTCTTCCCGGACCTCAACGACTTCTTCGACAACCTCAACATGGGCGACAACGATGCTGCTGTGAAGTATGTGATCTTGTCGTTTCTCTTCCAGTTTCTGTTAGAGTTTCTTCTTCTAGTATATGTGATAGTGTTATCACCAGAATTTGACCAAGCCAGAAGTGGGCCGCGATCAAGACGGATTTGAAGATACATGCGTGGAGAGATATGTAAATCGGCCTTGTGTATCAAGTTTGGGCTAGCTAGCCCGTGTATCTTAGTTTAGAAATTAGAGTTTGTCTCGTGCACGGTTTAGTGCACGCCCACATTAGAAAGTCCCCTGGACTATAAATATGTACCTAGGGTTTATGGAATAAACAACAACCAACGTTCAACACAAACCAATCTCGGCGCATCGCCAACTCCTTCGTCTCGAGGGTTCTTCCGGTAAGCACCATGCTGCCTAGATCGCATCTCGCGATCTAGGCAGCACGAGCCTGCCTAGTTGTTCATGCGTTGCTCGTACTGAAGCCTTTTTGATGGCGAGCAACGTAGTTATCATAGACGCGTTAGGGTTAGCATCGTTCTTAGCATAATATGCTCGCGTAGTGCAACCCTTGCGCGTCTAGCCGTCCTTGTGCCTCATCATGGGTGCAGGGGCGGCACCCGCTTGATCTTTATTTAGTAGATCTGATCCGTTATGGTCGCTCCTTGATTCATCAAGGATTAGTTTAACATCTGCAATAGTTAGGCCTTACAAAGGGTTGGAGGATCGGCATGCAGGGTGTAGTTTGCTGCCCCTAGACAGGACGTTCCGAGGATCAACCTAGTGTTGGTTTTTAGGCCTTGTCTAGGGCTGGCTTACGTTTACCGTGCGTGAGCGCGAGGCCCAATCGTGAGTAGGATGATCCGATTATGCGGTGAAAACCCTAGATCGTCGTGGATCTCATATGCTTTATCTTGATCAAGCGGGACCACCATATGTTCGGCCACCTTGGACGAATCATGGGTGGATCGGCTCCATGAGCCGATTCACAGGTTGAGAGCCGATCGAGGCTCGTATTTAACGTGTACGTGTGTGCCCTGCAGGAAACTAAGCGAGGCATCATCCACACCTTCGACCAGGTATAGGTCGGTGGCACGCCCTGCGACCCGCATCGGCGCGCGACCAGGAGGCTTTGCGGGCCGTCGCTCTGAGGGACTGGGGCCAGCCCTAGTCATTCCCGGCTCTACGGTGTTGGCCGGTCGTTGCCCGCCGGTGGGTTTCGACGTCAACACATTCGGCACGCCCGGTGGGACACATCTTCAACGACAACCATCTCGCCATCTACATCAGAGATGGCGAAAGACACCATACCGTCTTCATCAGAAGTGGCAGAAGAAACTCCGGTCACGTACGGGGATCTCACTGGCGAGCTCAAGAAGAAGTACGACGAGATCAAGTCTGCCTCGAAGCCGACCTAATCGGCTCTTTCCACGGGACCCGCTCCCATGGCATCGGATGGAAGGGGTTCACACAAGGTGCGCTTGATGGAGTGGACCTGTCCACCCCGTCCGAAGAACGCACCAGGTCGCTGCGTCGGGAGATCAACTTCATGGTGGCTCATTCGCTGCACCGCCTGAGAGCCTGGTGAATACGTTGGAGCGCGTCGCGCTGCGCGTGATCCAGGAGATCATGAGCCATCGGTACTCTCCGTCGGGACCAGCCCTAGGGACTCACCAAGGGGAAGCGCTGCTCCATTCCCGTCCCCCGCTGCCATTCGCGTTGGCAGCGCCCGAAGCGCCGAACTCATCGGCTTTGTCGTCTACAAGATTGGTGGTGACCCCGGTGACTACCAGTTCCTACGGACGCGCCCAAGGAGATCCCGCACGGATACGCATGTGCATACGTGCCAGACTGCAGCACCTGGGCACCCTCGAACCAGGTGGCTATAGCAGGGACTTCTGGGGCAACAGGAGGAACGTCGGAGGCAGACCCGAGAAGCAAACGTGGCTAGATAAATACGCCACCCCGACGAAACTCCCGAGCCCAGCTCCTGCGTTGGCTCAGAATCGGAGAAACAGGCATGGCTGGTTAAGTACGCCACTCCGACGAATCTTCAGGTTCGGCACCTGCAGCCATCACCGCGGATCAAATTTGTACGATCCTGAAAGATCAGTTCGGCATGATGCCGAAGAGAAAGGCGATCGGCTATACCAAGCCGTACCCCAATGAGTACGAATTGATCCCGCTACCACCCAAATATCGGCTCCCGGACTTCACAAAGTTCAGCGGATCAGATGGCTCCAGCTCCATCGAGCATGTGAGCCGATATTTGGCACAGCTGGGCATGATCTCAGCGTCGGACGAGCTGCGCGTGAGGTACTTCTCACAGTCCCTCACAGGATCGGCTTTCGGATGGTACACGTCGCTGCCACCGAACTCAATCCAGACCTGGAAGCAGCTGGAAGAACGGTTCCATGAGCAATATCACTCAGAGGCTTCCGAGGCTGGCATTGCCGATCTAGCCCAAGTACGACAGAAGCGCGGAGAAACGGTATCAGAATACATTCAGCGCTTCAGGACCGTTAGGAACCGATGCTATTCGGTTCATGTAAGCGAAAAAGAAGCAGTCGAATTGGCGGTGGTGGGTCTATCATCATCGATCAAGGAAGTGGCCTCCCAGGCGGACTATCCTTCATTAGCACACATGGTGCAGAAGTTGTCAGCATATGAGCAACGCCACCCGGATATCTACCAAGATAAATTCAAGCGCGTGGTTACCATGGTTGACGCAGGCGAAGATGAAGGTCCTACGGGAGAGCGAGAGGTCGCAGTAGCTGAGTGGACTCGAGCTGCAGGCCCAGTAACCTGCAAATGGGTAAAGCCACCAGGGCCTCCAAGAGGGTTCGACTTCGACGTGACGAAAACCGAGCAGATTTTCGACCTCTTACTCGCGGAGAAGCACATAAAGGTACCCGAAGGCCACAAGTTTCCTACGGTGCAAGAGCTGAACGGAAAGCCATACTGCAAGTGGCATAACACGTTCACCCACACCACCAACGACTGCAGGGTGTGGCGTCAGCAGATCCAAGTGGCGATAGAAAATGGGCGATTAATTTTTAACCAGTACGCCATGAAGGTCGACACACACCCCTTCCCCGCCGTCAACATGGTGGAGTTTACCCACCTTGGAGGGTGCCAGCCTGATTTCTCAGCCAACATCGGTATGGTAGAGCTTGGACACCGCTCTGAGAAGGACGGGGATGAGGACAGCTGCTCTCAGAGCAAGGACACGAGGGGGCCGCTCCATGCGATCGGCTCCGTCAAGATGGCAAGCGCTACGTCACAGAGGGGGAAGTGAAGAACATAAGATACCAACGACCCCTCTCTGATCACCTCCTCAACAAGTATGTTAGTCGATATGACCAACGCCGGCGATACGATAACAATGATGAAAGAGGTCGGATGACCATAAACGACGGAAGACATCGCCGGCATAATCATGATGAGGAGCGGCAGGAGCGCCACGGCAGGGAGCGGGACGATACGGACAGGCATTGGCACTGCCCTTCTTCGACACTGCTGGGATTCAGGAATGAGCCGATTACCAACAATCGGCAACTGCCCAGAATGCAAAAAAGAAGGAGACAGCCAACGTGTACGTGTTCGGCGCCTAGGGCCTCTCCCACGCAAAACAGACGTGCTGAGACCCCTCCGTTGGAAGATCTCGAGGATTCGAAGACGAAGGAGAATACGAAGAAGACAGGTGCCACCGTCCAAGGTGGTGCCCTGACGGTCTCAGCCGTACACAAAAACGCAGGGTTCAGCGATTGCGCGGTCCGGAGGAAGCCGAAAGGATGTACTTGCATACGCTGAGGAAGGCACGACCTGATCTGGCTGCGAAAGTCCAGAGGACCCTGGACGAGGAGGGACTGCCGCAAAGAAAAGAGTGGCGCCCCAAGCAAAGAGAGCCGATGATGATACATCGGCTGGCACAAACATGGTGTTCATTCGTCCGGCGGAGTGTAGTGCTCCACGATTACACAGTGCACCCGACATGGATAAACAAGCGCACCAACGTGCTAAGGTCAGAGATTGGGCTGGTTTTATCCGCCGACATGGACGAGTAGCAAGACTACGTCAATAAGCAACATGGCGAGGCCGATCCTTGCAATCGGCCCTCCAGCTGATGAAGGGATATTGCAAAACCTTCACCGAGCAAGCAACATGGAGGCCGATTCCGGCAATCGGCCCGAAATTATCCTCACCATCCATTCTGCCTAGGATCAACGTTTAACCCAACGGGGACTACTGAAGAGCCGATACCATCAATCCTCTTGACAGAATCGGCTCGGGGGGCACCTAGATGGATAAAACACGAGGATATGAGATAATACTGAGTATGGGGGCCGATACACAAATCGGCCTAAAATTTTTAAAGATTTTTACAGTCGATGCCCGGCCATCGACTCAAGGAGATCAATGTTACGATCAGAGGACCAATGAAGCACGAGGGGGGATCCCTCAATGGAGTAATTCCTCTCTTCAAGAGCAGTTTGGACGTGCAGAAAGGGGCTGATTCGACCAGCAGGGCGCTAAGAGAAGACTGGAGAAACTCGCGGGGCAGCTCGCCTTGAAGGCTCTCTGCTTTGGGAAGCCGATTTATGTGTAAATCGGCTGGCTCTGCATGATCAAGCCCAGGCTAATTCGGCTAAGTTTTTGCCTGGGCCAAGACTCGGGGGGCAGCAGGCTTGGTGGATACGATCGGTTGTTCCTTCATTGCAAACCTTCGTCACAGATGATGAGTGCTGAAAAGGATTATTGGGTTTGGTTGGGAAAGTTCAAAGGTTTTCCTGAAGATCCTGCATTTTCTGCCAGATTTAGAAAATCATCAGTTGAAGAAGGGAAGAGCGAATTTCGAAGGACCGATGCGGTGCTATCGGCTCATTACGCATTGGTAAAGGGGGCGAATCGGCAAGGACAGTAGAAGAGGGAATCGGCTTAATTAAGCTCAGAAGAAATCGGCAAAATCAAATTGGGGAAAAGAAAAAGTTCTTCATTGATAGGCAAGATTTTTTACATAAAGAGCTAATTGCTCTCAAAAGGAAATATGAGGGGTACATTGCCCCGTCTGCTACTGCTGATCCTATTCTAGAGGTCCTAATCTACGGGCCGTCGCTGCCCTCATCGTCGCCTTCGTCGCTGCCGTCGGCGCTGCTCCCGGCAGGCTCGTCGTCGCTCCAATGGCCGTCGACTGGGCCCTCGTCGTCTTCATCTTCTCCGTCAGCGTTGTCCTCGTCGCTGTCGAAGTCACTAAAGTTGCCCGGCCAAGGGCAGAACCGCTGGCCGGCGGCTCGTCGGAGGAGCTCTCATCGCCGTCTTCCTCCTCCTCTCCCTGCTTCCCTTCCTCCCGGAAGAGGTGAAGTCACAGGAGAAGTTGTCGTCGTCGCTCTCCTCCTCCGGTTCCCCAACGGCGAGGAAGCGGAGGTCACTCTCCCCGTCGGTCAAGGATTTGTCATCCTCGGACCAGACGAAGGAGTCATGGTCCTCTTTGTCCCACTTCGTTGGGGCGAGGATATCGTACGCCGCCTGCGTGCCCCACGAAGGCGTCTCCTCTCGGATAGGAGAGGACACGTAGGAAAGACGATGAGGAGGAAGAAGAGGAGGACGAAGACATGGTGGCAGAGGAGGGTTTTTGGAGGCTAGTGCGAAAGGGGATGAGGAAGGTGACTGTTTGCTGCGGTTAAATAAAAGAGAGCATAGTAAAAATTCAATGCCACAGTAGTTCCCGAGGAGGTGGTGCCAGAACCGTCTAAACGTGCAGAGAAGTTGAGAAGGCGAGTTGTCATGATGAAGGACTCTGCGACGTTTCTGCTCTGCTACGACATGACCCGACGAAAGGAGAGCGTAATGATTTTGGAAATGTCATTTCCAAAACCAGGGGGCATGTGTTATCACCAGAATTTGACCAAGCCAGAAGTGGGCCGCGATCAAGACGGATTTGAAGATACATGCGTGGAGAGATATGTAAATCGGCCTTGTGTATCAAGTTTGGGCTAGCTAGCCCGTGTATCTTAGTTTAGAAATTAGAGTTTGTCTCGTGCACGGTTTAGTGCACGCCCACATTAGAAAGTCCCTGGACTATAAATATGTACCTAGGGTTTATGGAATAAACAACAACCAACGTTCAACACAAACCAATCTCGGCGCATCGCCAACTCCTTCGTCTCGAGGGTTCTTCCGGTAAGCACCATGCCTAGATCGCATCTCGCGATCTAGGCAGCACGACCTAGTTGTTCATGCGTTGCTCGTCGAAGCCTTTTTGATGGCGAGCAACGTAGTTATCATAGACGCGTTAGGGTTAGCATCGTTCTTAGCATAATATGCTCGCGTAGTGCAACCCTTGCGCGTCTAGCCGTCCTTGTGCCTCATCATGGGTGCAGGGGCGGCACCCCGCTTGATCTTTATTTAGTAGATCTGATCCGTTATGGTCGCTCCTTGATTCATCAAGGATTAGTTTAACATCTGCAATAGTTAGGCCTTACAAAGGGTTGGAGGATCCAGCGGCATGCAGGGTGTAGTTTGCTGCCCCTAGATAGGACGTTCCGAGGATCAACCTAGTGTTGGTTTTTAGGCCTTGTCTAGGGCTGGCTTACGTTTACCGTGCGTGAGCGCGAGGCCCAATCGTGAGTAGGATGATCCGATTATGCGGTGAAAACCCTAGATCGTCGTGGATCTCATATGCTTTATCTTGATCAAGCAGGACCACCATATGTTCGGCCACCTTGGACGAATCATGGGTGGATCGGCTCCATGAGCCGATTCACAGGACAACCTGAGAGCCGATCGAGGCTCGTATTTAACGTGTACGTGTGTGCCCTGCAGGAAACTAAGCGAGGCATCATCCACACCTTCTGACCAGGTATAGGTCGGGTGGCACGCCCTTGCGACCCGCATCGGCGCGCGACCAGGAGGCTTTGCGGGCCGTCGCTCTGAGGGACGGGGCCAGCCGCAGCCCTAGTCATTCCGGCTCTACGGTGTTGGCCAGTCGTTGCCTTCTTCTAGTTTCTGTGATAGATGCGATCGGTTTGTCTACTTTAGATGTGATCTGTTCATCTATATTACTAGACTGCACGTTTAGTTTATTTGTTATTTCCATAGTCATGATTTATCAATTACTTCTACGGATTATTTCATATGGATATTTGCTTATATATTCAACAATCCAAAAACCTGATTTTAGGCAAATCAATTCAAGCAGCGTTGCTGCCGCTACTCGACCTCCCCTCTTTGATGGTATGCATTACAAGAGGTGGCGCACAAAGGCAGTTCTATGGTTTACAAACCTAGGCTGTTTTAGCGCCACAGATGCTAGACCTGAGGGGCCTCTCTCTGCAGAGGAGCAGGAAAAGTTTGAGAAGGTCGACGCCATGTTTAAGGCGGCCTTGTTCAGCATTCTTGGGGACAACATTGTTGACCCGTACATGGCTTTCGACCATGGTAAAGATGCGTGGGATGCGCTCGAGGCCAAATTTGGGGTCTCGGACGCTGGCACTGAACTGTATGTCATGGAGCAATACTATGACTACAGGATGACTGATGAGCGCTCCGTGGTTGAGCAGGCTCATGAGATTCAGTCACTTGCCAAAGAACTCGAGCAGTTTAAGTGTACCTTACCGGACAAGTTTGTGGCCGGTGGCATTATTGCCAAGCTTCCTCCTTCATGGAGGAACTTTGCTACTTCTCTGAAACATAAGAGACAAGAGTTTTCCGTTTCGGATCTCATTGGCTCGCTTCATGTGGAAGAGAAGGCGAGAGCAAAGGACACACGCGCTCGTAGTTTTGAGGGAGGTTCTAGTGCCAATGTGGTACAGAAGAAAAACTTCCAATCCCACAAGTCTAAGAATAAGAACAATGGAAAAGGCAAGTTTGACGAGAAGAACAAAGCCTCTAACTCAACCAACTTCAAGAAGAAGACTCCTTATAAGAAGAAAGGGAATTGCCATGTTTGTGGCGCTCCTGGACATTGGGCTCCTGATTGCCCAGAACGCCATGATCGGCGTGGGAACAGCGGCAAGTCCGCAAATGTTGTTATTGGTGTTGATACTGAAATGAAGGACGTTGGGTACGGTATTTCTCCTACTGTCCTTTCAGTATGTAATTCTCCTGATTGGTGGATAGACACCGGAGCCAATACACATGTATGTTCTGATGTCTCTATGTTTTCTTCTTATCAGGTTGCAAGGACTTGCTCCGTGCTGATGGGAAACGGCTCACGTGCTTCTGTTCGTGGTGTTGGTACGGTGGATCTGAAGTTTACTTCGGGAAAGACCATCCAGCTGAAGAATGTGCAGCACGTTCCCTCCATTAATAAGAATCTCGTTAGCGGATCGCTTTTATGTCGAGATGGTTTTAAGTTGGTCTTTGAGTCCAATAAAGTTGTAATTTCCAAGTGTGGACAATTTTTTGGAAAGGGTTATGTGTGCGGAGGCTTGTTCCGCTTATCTCTGTCAGACATATGTACTCAAATTATTAATCATGTTTGCAATGATAGTGAGTCCGATATTTGGCATTCACGACTTTGTCATATTAATTTTGGGTGCATGACGCGGCTAGCGAATATGAATATAATTCCGAAATTTGCTATTGTCAAGAAATCCAAGTGCCAAGTATGTGTGCAAGCAAAGCAACCACGTAAGTCTCACAAGACTGCGGAGGCAAGAGACTTGGCACCGCTGGAGCTTATACATTCGGATCTTTGTGAAATGAATGGCGAATTGACAAAAGGAGGGAAAAGATACTTCATGACTTTAATTGATGACTCTACTCGATATTGTTATGTGTACCTCCTGAAATCTAAAGATGAAGCTCTTAATTACTTCAAAATCTTTAAAGCTGAAGCAGAAAACCAACTTGATCGAAAGATCAAGCGGCTAAGGTCTGATCGTGGTGGAGAGTATTTTTCCAACGAGTTTGATTCTTTTTGTGCGGAACATGGTATTATCCATGAGAGGACGCCTCCCTACTCACCTCAGTCAAATGGGGTGGCCGAAAGAAAGAACCGTACTCTAACCGATTTGGTTAACGCCATGTTAGATACATCGGGTCTATCCAAGGCATGGTGGGGGAGGCGATATTGACTGCATGTCATGTCCTAAACCGTGTCCCCACAAAGAACAAAACCCTTACCCCGTTTGAGGAATGGGAAAGGAAAAGGTTGAAACTCTCTTACCTACGAACTTGGGGTTGTATGGCGAAAGTAAATGTGCCAATACCCAAGAAGCGCAAGCTTGGACCAAAAACCGTGGATTGTGTTCTTCTGGGATATGCTTTTCATAGCATTGGCTATAGATTTTTGATAATAAAATCTGAGGTACCCGACATGCATGTTGGTACAATTATGGAGTCGAATGATGCGACTTTCTTTGAGGATATCTTTCCTATGAAGGAAACGTCTAGCTCATCAATTCAGGAGATGCCCAGTTCATCTACTCAGGAATTATTTCCTGAACCTACCATGGCTATAGAACACTTTGACAATCCTGTGGAGGATGACAATGAAGCTCCCAAAAGGAGCAAGAGACAGAGGACTGCAAAGTCTTTTGGTCATGATTTCATTGTGTACCTCGTGGATGATACTCCCACTTCTATTTCAGAAGCCTATGCATCTCAAGATGCTGACTACTGGAAGGAAGCTGTCCGTAGCGAGATGGATTCCATCTTAGCTAATGGAACTTGGGAGGTTACTGATCGTCCTTATGGGTGCAAACCTGTGGGATGCAAATGGGTGTTCAAGAAAAAGCTTAGGCCCGATGGTACTATTGAAAAGTACAAGGCACGTCTTGTGGCCAAGGGTTATACCCAGAAAGAAGGTGAAGATTTCTTTGATACATACTCACCTGTTGCCAGATTGACCACCATTCGAGTGCTACTATCCTTGGCTGCCTCACATGGTCTTCTCGTTCATCAAATGGATGTTAAGACTGCTTTCCTAAATGGAGAGCTTGAAGAGGAAATTTATATGGAGCAGCCAGATGGATTTGTAGTAGATGGTCAAGAAGGAAAGGTGTGTAAATTACTGAAGTCTTTGTATGGGCTTAAGCAAGCACCTAAGCAGTGGCATGAGAAGTTTGAAAGAACTTTAACCGCTGAAGGCTTTGTTGTAAACGAAGCTGACAAGTGTGTATACTATCGCCATGGTGGGGGCGAGGGAGTTATTCTATGTCTATATGTCGATGACATATTGATATTTGGGACCAGCCTTAATGTGATTAAGGAGGTCAAGGAGTTCCTATCTCGTTGTTTTGAGATGAAGGACTTGGGAGTAGCTGATGTGATCTTAAACATCAAGCTGCTGAAGGATGACGATGGTGGGATTACATTGCTTCAGTCCCACTATGTGGAAAAGATCCTGAGTCGCTTCGGGTATAGCGACTGCAAATCTTCTCCAACGCCTTATGATCCTAGTGTGATAATTCGAAAGAATAAAAGAATTGCTAGAGATCAATTGCGATATTCGCAGATCATTGGCTCGCTTATGTATTTAGCCAGCGCCACGAGGCCTGACATCTCCTTTGCTGTAAGTAAACTCAGCCGTTTTGTGTCTAGACCTGGAGATGTTCATTGGCATGCTCTTGAGAGAGTTTTGCGCTATTTGAAAGGCACTGCGAGTTATGGCATTCACTATACTGGGTATCCAAGGGTACTTGAGGGTTATAGTGATGCAAATTGGATATCTGATGCTGATGAGACTAAGGCCACAAGTGGTTATTTGTTTACACTTGGAGGTGGCGCTGTTTCCTGGAAGTCTTGCAAGCAGACCATCATTACGAGGTCAACTATGGAAGCAGAACTCACAGCATTAGACACAGCCACTGTTGAAGCAGAGTGGCTTCGTGAGCTCTTGATGGACTTACCTGTGGTTGAAAAACCAATACCCGCTATTCCTATGAACTGTGATAATCAAACTGTGATCGTCAAAGTAAACAGTTCTAAGGATAATATGAAGTCATCAAGGCATGTGAAGAGGAGACTGAAACTGTCAGGAAAATGAGAAACTCCGGAGTTATAGCGTTGGATTATATCCATACGTCTAGAAACCTGGCAGACCCCTTCACAAAGGGACTATCACGAAATGTGATAGAAAATGCATCGAGGGAGATGGGTATGAGACCCACACTATGAGCTGTCCACGGTGGTAACCCACTCTATGTGATCGGAGATCCCGTGAATTAGAACTGGGAGACAAGCTGTTGGTCAGTTGAGAGGAGAGTATATCCCTATAGCAATTTTACCACTCCGTAAGATGCAATACTCTCCTAATCTGCATGGCAGGTTGATAATTATCTTAATGTGTTCTAAGTGGCTTATTTTAGCAGAGATGTTGTCCTGCAGAACATCTTTTGAAGAACACACCTATATGAGTCCGATTGTTAAACGTCGCAATCTATGAGAGTTGGGTGCTCTCTAGTAAACTCATGAAAGGCCCTGGAGTATGACGTATAAACTCCAAACCGCGAGGAAGCCTCGTGGCAGCCTAGTATCGGTCTAGGCTTTGTATGAAGCTAGTGCGCAGAAAACTTGTAGTTCAAGGCATAGTCCACTATCCAAGTTGCAATCTAGTGTAATATGAAGCTTTAAGTGGAAGTTCAACTTAACAGTCTCCACGACATACCGGTATATAAAACAATGTTCTGGAAACTTATTGATGAGATGTGCCAATGAGAGTTTGTGGGGGATTGCTGGAATTTGTGGGCATTTGGCCTTTGGCCCATGGCCCACTATCAAATTCTGAAACTCACATGGCACATTCCAATATTCAGTGGCAGCACTAGTGGGAGCTAAAGTTTAGTCCCACATTGCTAGTTGGGAGAGAGTTGGAGTGGTATATAAGGTGGGCTGTTCTAGTCCTAGTAAGTGAGTGAGAAGAGAGAGAGCCCTCGCGCACTCCTCCTCCTCCGCCGCCCGCCTCGCCTCGTCACGACACGTCACGACGCGCCGCGGGTTGCGGGAATCTCGTCGAGCCGAGCTTATCTTTTTGCTGTTCGGGAAATTGATTGTGTGATCAATCACAATTATGAGTCATTAACGGACGCGTTAACTCAGCCGTTTTGCCTTCCGGATTTTCTGGATCGTGGCTGTGGCGACTCGAACGTGGGCTGCGCCTCACGACCTTCCCGAACCGCACTATATAAGCGCGGACGAGAACCCTAGCCTGTACGTGCCACATATGCGACTACCTGTTTCCAGTTCATTGCGCCGTCGCCTTCGTCTTCCTCATCCCGTTCGTCGGCGTGCACCGACTGCCGGGACAGTAGGCCTCCGGAACCCTGCCTCTCGTGAACCTGTACGGGTGAGGGGCAATCAGGTTTTTGGGGAGCGCTCCGGCGCGACTACTGGCAGCACGACGTCGTCTTCGGACGACGAGTTCCTCCACACCGACAACTTCTTCCCGGACCTCAACGACTTCTTCGACAACCTCAACATGGGCGACAACGATGCTGCTGTGAAGTATGTGATCTTGTCGTTTCTCTTCCAGTTTCTGTTAGAGTTTCTTCTTCTAGTATATGTGATAGATGCGATCGGTTTGTCTACTTTAGATGTGATCTGTTCATCTATATTACTAGACTGCACGTTTAGTTTATTTGTTATTTCCATAGTCATGATTTATCAATTACTTCTACGGATTATTTCATATGGATATTTGCTTATATATTCAACATCGATACCCTCTAGAAAATTTTTTATTTCATTTGAACCATTCTCTTTTGTTTTGTTTCGGACTAGTATTCTCTTGGTCTTTCATTTGGGTGCCTATAGCTGTAGCATGCTGTAACACCGCTTAGCTTAGCCATCTTTTTTTTTATTTTTCCATGTGGACTCTCTGGATAATTCAGGAAGTCCCCAACCACACACGTTTTCAGATATTTTCTTCTCCTCTTTCCACCTCAATACGAGGGCTTTGATTTCAACAACCTCTGCCACACTGGGGTCTGCCAATAAGAGCAATAGTGGCGCTATATCGTGTCCGCGCTAAAATAATCGTTAATATATCTCACGCGCGATCGTTTTGTGCCCTCCAGCAGATACACCAAAGTTGTGCGCGCTCTAAAAACTTTTTCCGCGTGGTATTCTGCGTCCTCCAACGTCCCAAAAATAACGCTTCTTGTCCAACGCATGCATGTGTTCAATATGGGCTCATTTCGATAAACTATGTCTATCCGGAGGCCAATACCTAGTTCTTTTTTCCTAGAAGTCATATACTCCCTCCAATCCTAAATCCTAAATATAGGTTGTAAAGTTTTTGGCACGAATATTAAATAACACACTTAGAGACAAAGCTAGAGCAATTTTCGGCAAGATTACCCCTGATTAATTGGCACGAGAAAATAGAGAAGTTTGCATTAGATACGGAAACATAATAAAATTCCTAAAAAAAATCTCCATATAAATTGTGCAACGCAACATACCTTATATTTCGGTTTTTTTCTCAGAAAACTATATGGCTTATAGGGAGTAACTCCGTAGGTAGTAGCTCATTTCATGTTTTATTTTTCAGAGGAACATTCGTATTTCAAATCTGAATTCTTTCTCGGTTTTAGGTCACATCTACGACACCTCACGGTTGTTTTTCCATTTTCTGTTTTTCTATTTAATTATTCTCAAAACATGTTCATATGAAATGACATTTTAGTAGATGTACTGGCTCCTCGCCACTAGTTCACAAAATTATTGGGCACCAAAAACACATTAAAAAAACACATCGAGAATTAATAGTTTAGAGAATTTAGAAACATCGATGGACACTCGACACTACTTCAAAAACATTGACAAACACACAAACTAGGAGAGACATTGAAAAAACTAGACACACATGAACTAGACACTCAAATAACTAGTCACACTCGAAATCTAAGGCTGGTCCAGAAACATAGATAGACATGCGACATAGATAGATAAACAAACTAATACTACTCGGTTGATATCTGAATCGCTTTGTGTCCTCCAACCCGGTTGACTAAATGATGTTTAGCCAGCTCTCAGAGTTCGGGTCGAGCATCAATGATGGTCCCACTTCGCCAAAATGGCGGCCTTCCTCCTCCTCTTCTCCGCCCTCGACGCTCTCCTTGTGGCCTTATGCTCCTTCCAGAATTGGCGCTCGCATTCCACATCTTCACCATGGCCCGCTTGTCCGCCTCGGTGATGGCAAGATGTCGCTGCCCCATGGTAGTGCCCGCTGGTCCTCTTACAACATAAAGCGTGGCTACGCAACGACCGCGTTGGCCGGTAAAACAAACAAGCGGACGTTATGACGCCCGGAGCGAATCATGTGTGTCCGGTTCCGGTGGAGATTCGTGCGTGACCGTTTTGCAAAAAGGACCCCGCACTTTTTCCAAATCACGAAATGGTCCGATGAACGCTCTGTATAAATTCCTCCCAGTCCGGATCAAACCCTAAATCGGTCCCCAGATCGAGCCGCCATCCCCGCTTCCCCCTCGCCGCCATCGCCGCCTCCCCTCGCCTCCTCCCTCGTCGCCTCCCCTCGCCGATGTTCCTTTCCGCTGTGTTGGCCCTGCATCGGCCCCTCGGCCTCCCCGTCGACGGGCGCACGCCGCCGTTGTCGGCCTGGGCCGCCTCCCGCCGGCTATCGCCGCCAGCCAGCACGGCCAAGGCGGAGGTCACCGCCAGCTAGCACGACCGAGCCGGTGGCTTGAGAGGAATTTGATAAAACATAGGACTTTTTGCAAAAAAAATAAAGCACTAATCTTGATGCAGTGGACGGTGGCCGATTGGGTCCTGGTGCCGTAAGGTCTGGTAGGAATCCACGTTCCGCGTTGGCTTGCTCTCGAGATCAGAAGTTCATGTTGCGGCACGACCCGCCAAACCTCCACACCGTATTGTTGTATAATATGCTCGGGCAGGCTTCTCCTTCGTGTTGCAGGTGCCGAGGCACACAAGCTCTCCGACGGAGGTGATTTCGCCATTGCGGAGGCTGCAGCTGCCGTGGAGGCATTGCGATACCTGATTTTTTTGGTCCCATCCCACCTGCCGACCGACGCGTGGGCACAGCGCACGAATAGGCTCACGCGCACGTCCTCCATTTGATGCCGTGACGCGTACAGAGACAGGCGACACCCCCTCCTAGTCGAACTCGGAATCCCACCACAGCCATCCGTCCCATCTATAAATATGGCAAGGTTTGTTCCATGTAGTCAGTTCGATCCTCCATCTACACAGCTGCTGCATCTTGCCCCGTGTCGTCTCTCGTACACCTACGCACTGCTGCTGTCGCAGATGGAGGCAGTGAGGATGCCGGCGACAATCATCTATGAGGTCATGGAAGATCGGGAGCCAAGAAACGGGCAGGAATTTATACATCGCACTTTAATGGATTGGACTTTTGGCCGGCTGCCTTGGCTTGACCAAGAGCTCGACAGCATGGTCGAGCGGCGCAGAGAAGAAGAGGATCAGCGTCAGAGCCACCAGGCGGAGGAGGAGCCATTCAAACCGCCCAAGGCCATCCAGGACAATTTGAGGGAGACAACCTGGGCGGCGGCCGGCGCTAGGCTGCAGACTGAGTGCGCCGTGTGCCTCAAGGACTTCGAGGCGGAGGACATGGTCAGCAAGATGCCGTGCGACCACTGCTTCCATCAGGGCTGCATCTCGCAGTGGCTCCGGGTCAGCTGCGTCTGCCCCCTCTGCCGCCACGCGCTGCCCACTGCATGATGGTGTCCACCGTCGAAGGAGATGGAGGCTCCGGGTCACCTGTTGGTTCACGAAGAATAGAATAATATTTTTGATGTTTGGCGGAACTCTCCCTGAATCTCCCTTTCACAATGTAAACCTAGGAGCAGAGCGCCATAATTTGATCCGATTCTGGAGGAACGATGTAAAACTAGCTCCTGTTTGAATGTGTATCTGCTCCTCAATGTAAAACTGGTACATGTGGTGCGTCGATCTGGGATACGTTTGTGTGTGCTTGAAGAGCTGCTAGTACAGCTGCTGGGCTGTTTATATCGGGGGGTGGGGGGGGGATAGCGCACTATAACAAAATAGCATCGGGTGCATCGGGTGAAAAATATCCTATTAGCGTGCTATAGCACGCTATACCGCCGAAATGATGTAGGGTGGGCTGTCTATAAACCCTATAGCATGCTATTACCGCCAAATAGCACGCTATTTTTTTTCCATGGTTCATATACAGCCGAACTATATATTGATGTGGTTGTAACAACACATTCATCTGCATGTGATGAGTGAGTGTGTTGCTTGGTTGTTGGCTTTAAACGGGCAAGTTTCCATGCTTGGCTACTTCTTTTGTGTGCAAGCTTTGACTGATATTTTGGCTGGCCAATGCCTTTTCCGTTTCTCCCTATGCAAAGTCACGGCTGGTTCCTTCCTTATCCAAGTACCTTCCCCTATCTAGCCTTCTCTTAGTGGTTGATTGCATGTGGGATGTGGTTGTGTCAAATGAACTAGCATGTGGTTGTGTCAAATGAAGTAGCTTATATGGTTGTCTAAATTGATTTGGCCGATTGGTCTTGATGTGGCTTTATTCAATATCCGTGGATGTTCTTATATGAGCTTAACTAATGATGGTTGTGTTAATAGATCAATTATGCTACTCTCTCCGATTTATATTAATTGGCGCTTTTATGGATGTATCTAGACAAATTTTAGTTATAGATACCCATTTTAGCATTAAGTAATATATGGATTGGAGGGAGTATAGTAATTGAGCTTCGCTTGATTAACAAGTGTCCTTTAGTACTTCCACCGTCTATAAATTGATCTCTGAAGTTTGTCTAAATTTAGATGTATCTAAAGACAAAATAGTGTTAGATACATCTAGATTTAAACAAATCTCAGACGTCTATTTACAGACAGAGGGAGTAGTTGCCTTGGATCATATTGGTTTCTCTTATTGCAGGAAAAGAAAGATAATTGAAGGATCAAGATTAGATTAGGAACCCTTTTATTCCATTTTTGTTATCTTTCTCTTTTTTATTTTCCAACTTGTAACACTCCAATAAATATTGTAAAAAAATCTTATGTGAGTAAAATTTACTTGTAATATTTGCCTTTTCATTTTAGTTCTCTTTATGTGAATTGTAAATGAGTGGATAATTATAGTAATAAAGATTTCAATGCTTTATATATTTAATTGGATTACTCATATTATTCTATATAATTTTTTGAATTTGAATTTGAATTTGAATTTTTATTGTTCATATTTGATTTGAATTCAAATTGTTTCCCTCGAAACACAATAATTTGAGAAAAGTCATGGCGAAATTTATCACACTCATGTCGATGACTAACTCAATTCCCATCAACATAAGCAAAACCCCAATCATTTGACACGTTTTTAATTAAAGCGTGCAAATTTCCCAGGTTTTCTATGTAGGACTACAATGCGCACATCGGTTTTCCGGATGTTACAGTTACGGAGGCACCGATGTCTGTGACCTCCGTCTGATGTTGTCAATGATGCAATCCAATGTCCCGAAACGGATGACTTGGCTAGGAACGACCTCATGATAGCCACCAAATGTCGTGGGGTTTTTCCCGGCATTAGCCATATGGGATGGCAAAGAGAGAGAACATGGGAGGCTGGTTATGTGAAGTATGTAGGTACAAGATTACCACAACGATGTACCCATGATCGCGATGAGGTAGAGCCCTACTCGTGCTCATCTAGTCTTGTATTATTGGTGTTTACAGGATGTTTGGATGCACGTGTATGAGCATGTACAGTATGACGATCTCCAAAGAGTGAAGTCGGTTGGATCTTCCCAGTCTGTCCCCTAGGGGCGGGTTTGGTAGTCTGTGCGGTCCTTGGCTCGCATCCAGCATTTTTCAGGCCGTTTGGTTCCCTACGCTCACTTGCGTTCTTGCATAGCACGGGTTTTAAAGCACTCCTGGGACAGGCCCCGGAGGAACGCCCGGTTTGACAGTTTTTCCAGAGCCAGGCCCTGGCGAGACGAAAATCGACAACATCGTTCGCGCGGGAGCTCTTCCTCGGCATGGCGGGAGAAACCGAAATCCGAGCGGCGTTGCGCGGCAAAGGTAGGGTTAACCTCCCTCTTCGGTTACCCTTTCCATTAGCCCCCTCCCAAATTTTCCCTTGCCCCTAATTTCGCACCGGCGGCGGCGGCGACCCAGATCTGGCAGCGCGCATCACCCTTCGGTCTCCGGCGCCGGACCAGGGTCCTCTTCTCCAGCCGCGACGGAGCCTGCACACATCTGCGGCGGCTTTCGGCCATGTCCTTCGTCCGCCATGACGGAGGTAAGTGGAAATGTAATATCCCAGTATTTGGGGTTACAAAAAGAGAGGAAACAGATGTGTGCATTGCATTCATGCATAGAAAATCCGGGGAATTTTCGCGCTTTAAAGTAAAACAGTCACAGTAACTGAAGTTTCACTTGACCTTGGTGGAATTGAAGTAGCTCATCAAGTCAAGCGCTATAAACCTCAATGTGACTTTGTTTAAAACCTTGTTTTGGGTAGATATGATTTGATCTAAGGGGTTAGATCAAATGGAACTAAAATCAACACAACAACACTTTACTCAATGATCAATTGCTTGATCTTATAAAAGATCATAATATGGTAATCCTTACCATAACATGTGAACCTATATTCAATTGGAAATCAAGTAATAATAAAATGGAGAAACTATTCTCGACTTATCTTTTCCATGTCTTAAACTAATCCATGACCATACCATGAACTTCATGGTATTCATTTTACTTCATTCTTGGAAACATGATAAGGAGATCAACTCTAGGAATATAAAGTCTTCTATGTTCCAAATTATTATACATCAAACCTAGAGAGATGAGAGTTCTACATTATCTATTAGAGAAGCAATGACAAACCCTGAGCTAAGCTTTGGTTATACATCCATGTGTTCAGATCATTATCTTTAAGAGAAACCCTAGGATATTATTCAAGACGATCCCTAGAGAGAGAACCCATTTATGTTAAACATAGATATTGATGATCACATCATTCTCTATGGAGTCTAACCTTAGGTTAGAATTAAAGTCCTTCTCAAATGAGAGAGACCATTCATACTATCCTAGCTTTACCTATTTAAGAATCAAGGACAATTCTTGAACTATAGTATTAGGATATAAACCATCTCACCTTGGAGTGGTGAGATAATCTAGGATCAAATGGAATAAAACTACATCCATGAATTAATGAAGTAAAGTAGTGACTAGCCCAATTAAGTTATCTAGGTGGAGACTTAACCTTTTCATACCTAATGAGATATTGTGAGTACACCCTAAATCCTAGAATGATCCATTCCTATATAAGAGAGCCCAAGATATGGTGTTACACTCAAGTTAGTTGAGGCAACACCTAGAATTGTGAGAGAGAACTAATCCATATATCTAGATGATTATATAATCATTCCCTTGAAAGAACCCTAAAATAATATCTCAGGCATTCTCCTGGGATATAAACTAATGAGGCCACCATAGCAAGCCCATCATAGAAAGTAAAATATAAGTGTTATAACCTAGTTGATAACGACAATGCTTGACCATGGAAGTAAGAAACCATTTCATGAGAGATAACCTAGGAAGCCAAACCTTGATCATTATAAATTGAGTTAGGATCATAAACCTAAGAACTTGAGGTAGAGCAATTAAGAACAAGTTGATCATGTCTAATACATGATGATGCTCTTAAGATATGTGAGGATAAGTTAAATCCTAATAGGATTAGTTGATGATATTCACCACATGAAATCATAGGGAGGTAACTAGTAAGCAACCCTAGGCTTATATCCCAACCTCTTATCTTGTGAATCACTTGGTGATCATAAGTACAATCCTGCCACAGCCATATTTCATTTATCCCTCAATTAAAGAACTTAAGAAAACCTTAGAGTCAAACTCTACACTCTATATGGTGAGAAACCATTCATCCATATAACCAAAGTTAACTATAAAAAGAACCATAACCACCTTAGTTACTTCAATGATAAATTAAGGATAATAATAGAAATCTATTTGTATAAGATAAACTAACTCTCAAGTCCTTAGCAACTAAAGGAGAACAACAACTCTTAAGCAAGTAACCACCTTGTCATGAATAGGGGAGATTAGACCCTATCCAATGCAATATGGTGTCATTTCATCTCTAAAAACTAGAATTATATCTCAACTCTAGTTTGTGCATCACTTGGGTGATCACAACTACAAACCTTGGCCATATTTGAGATTCAAACCATGTGCCATTAGGAGAATATGATTAGAAACCTAATTGTTCATTAATTAAATCCTATGCTTCAATTATTAAACATAAGAGACACCTAATGCTAAAACCTTTACTTAAACCCATGAGTGGTGATCAACCACTTAACCTTGTAAATAAGACCAAACCATTCTGGAAACAATATCTACTCTAGATATTTTCAAAGATAAGAATAGTGATAACATGGAAATAGGACTATAATAATAATTATAAGGACCTAACAAATATGTGCTCACATAAAATTATATGCAAGTGAACAAATTCTCAATTAAGAGATCCAACCCTAATGATAACTCCTAAAACCCTTAGAGTAGAAATACTCAACTCCAATAATTCAAAACAGTTTAATTCTACAAGAATAAGGGAATTAAAATGAGTGCATAAAATCATGCTTAGTTAACATTTGCAATAAAGTTCACATATATTAAATGCTCATTCAAAAACAAGTCAGTAATACAATGATCTTCTTATTATTCCTCATGAAAATTCCAATTGTCAAATACCTGCAAAAATAATAGAGTTCAAATTGGAATTCAAATAAACAAAACCAAAAAGGAAAAGAAAACAGAAAATAAAATAAGAGAAAGGAGAGGCTTACCTATCGGGCCACCGCAGCCCAGCAGTAGCCCACGAGGCAACCCAGCACCAAAGATCCGAAACCCTAGCTCCCGGACCGCCACCTCTCGCCGTCGATTGGGGAAGCCCCAGGCCCCACCGTGGATGTCATCATCACCGCCATGCTCTACTCGCTCTACTGGCGCGAGGAATTGAGCTAGAGCATCCCGAAGGGACCTCACGAGCTCATATTCTCCGCTCCCGGCCACCGTCTCCGTCGACCATGGAGTCGCCGTCCGACCACCTCCGACCTCGCCGTCACCTTCTTCGTGATCACGGTGAGCTCCTGCTTCTCGAGGACCCTTTGGTTCCTTCGCGCATGCCTCCTAACGCTGTCGCGCGCCGTGTGAGCACCACCGCGCGGCCTCGCCGCGAGCGAGCTCCGGCGACCGTTTAGGTTCCATTAGGTTCACCGCGTTGTGCTGAATCGAGTGGTGTGAGGATCCCGTCCGCCCGAGCGCAGGAGCGGCAGCGCCGTCGCCGAATCCCGCCGGCAGAGAGCTCCTCCGCCACGTACCCTATTTTGACCAGTCCACGCTCACGTGGCAACCAACGTGGCCACTGGCCCACTAGTCACTAGGTAGGGGTAGCTTTAATCCGGGTAGCTTTAGCATTTCTCCTTTAAATTCAAATTCCAGAAAAATGTTGCAACTTTAATTGAATTTAGGAAATTCATATAAACTCGGAAAAAAGAAAATAAGATATCAAAATTCTTATAAAATAAAATCCTATCCAATAAAAATATAATATGAAACTTTTATTTTTAATAAAAATTTAATTGTTTTAAACTTAATAATTAAGCCTTTTCTTTTATTCTTAATTGAATTAAAAATTCAATAATTAGGAAAACTTTCCAAATTAAATAAAAACCAGTAAATAAATAAAGAAAACCTTAAAACTAATTTTCTTTATTTGTTAATTTATTAAATCCTTTTTAGAGGGATTTAAACCCTGATTAATAATTACCTTAATTATTAATTCATTAAAAATAATAAAAAAACCCAATCTAATATTATTTTTATTTCAAAGTTATTAATAACTTCCAATCTATAATAAAGTTATTAATCATAGAACTATATGGTAATTAGGAAGCCCTAATTCCTTATTGATTGATATTACAACCTTATCATTTCATGTGAAATTCTGAAACCCTAATACCATTAGGAACCTAGCTCCATTACTTCATATGAACCCTAAATGGTTTCCAAACCTAAACCCCAAGTTAACATGTGATCATGTTACTTCAATAGTAGTCATAGAACCATAGTAGCAACTAATTATTTGCCATGACCACATAAAATGTAGTAACCTATCATTACTAAATTAGCATCCCATGTGTTCATCTTAATCAAACCTAGATGATCAAATAGAACCAACCCTAGTTCCTATCCTTAGAGATATAAACCTTAATTAACCATGCTTAGCATCACACCATTGTGATGAACTCCAATAGCAACCATACCAATATTGTGCATCCTATTCCATACACACTAAACCCTATTAGTGTGAGATAATTATTAGACATCCTATTTAGGAACCAACTATCCTCTACTTAGAGATCCAGTAGCTAATCCAAGACAACCTCAACCTTAATTGTAATACTTCTTCTTACTTAAGTAATATGTTCTTCAAAATTTATTCTTTTGAAGTAAATAAAGAATCATCATCAACCCTGCTTATAAGGACCTATAAACCCTAGCTAGCTATCACCAGCAAGATGAACCAACCTTGATAGCAACCATGTATAAACAATTGCTTAGGATGCCTAGGCTTAACTCAACATTACAAGCCCTATGTGTTGATGAATCCAACATTGTTGGGATCCATCTAATACTTACTCCAGAAACCAATTGGAACCATAGGAAACCATAGAACCCCACAAACTCAACTTTCATACTATTCTTTATTAAAGAACATGTTCTTCAAAAGTTATCCTTTTGAAGAATATCACAAGTAATAATTAACCATGCCATATAGTACTAAAAAGGACAACTGTTCTTTACATATTAACGTTATGCCAATTATCATTCCTTGTGTGCTACATTGATTACTATACTTTATTATATAACTTGTTTATAATACCAAGTAACCAAACCTTAATAATAAGAACCTTGTTTGTGAATCACTCTAAAAGTGCAACACACCCTGAACTAATCATTACCACTCACTAATCCTAAATCATCGGGGTTATGACACGCTTAGAACGATTGCATCTCATACTTATGCATTATTGCATCCTTGCTAATCTTTTAAACATCATCCTTACCGGACGATGATGCTATTTCAGAATTTGGAGTTATTGCGTATCGAAGACCTTGCCTGCATAATCTTGCAGTCAAGAAAGGCAAGTTCATCGCTTGCTCATGTCATTTGAGTATTTTTACCAAATTACTTGCAAAGTACTATACTTATCACTCTTGCATGAAAATCAAAAGTACTATTTTCATAACTATGAATATGACTATGTGGTGGGCAATGGAACCATGGTATGTGTTGATATGGTGGAGGTTCCATTGCAAGGGTTTATATCCATCTAGGATTAAACAACAAATGTCGTCCAGTGATTCTTGTGCCGTAAAACTCGTGTTAACCATAAGATCTGGAGTGGGACGGAGTAGCCAATTGTATTTCCACCTCTCGTACATCAACGGATGCGCTTACCATAGCAGTTGTATCTTGCGAGAACAACCGGAGGGTGGGGATCCCATTCTAATTCCCCACGGTAATGCGGTCTATGATGGGTTGCATCTACCGGCGAAGGAGTTTATGGTAGAGCCCAGAACTGTTGTCGCGGTCGGGGGCCATCCTTAATTGGAGTAAGTACACCGGCGAGGACCCAGGGTCGGGGATTGCAACAAAGGGTGGGTGTGCGAGGTAGCGGAGGAATATGAACGGCTAAGACCTTATACCGGGCCTCACACCAAAGGAAGTGTGAACGGAAAGTACACCCGGTTGGCACCAAGGTTAAGATCTCTTATGGGTAAAGCAACACACCTCTGCAGAGTGTAATGAATCGTGACCAGTCACTCCCTGTTCCGGGTTTTGGAACTGCGAACGCTGCCGGAAAGGAACTCCATGAAGTTCTAGTAAACCGGTGAAGGCTGAAGGACATAGTTCTTCTGAATAAAAGCAACCTTTTGAACAAATGATTACAAAAACTTGCATAGCCTTGGACTTTCTGGTCCATGGTTGTAGCTAGTGCATTAAACACCTCTTTCCTATAATGAACTTGTTGAGTACGCTCGTACTCATCCCACTCTTAAATCCCCTGCTTAGATATGGAGGCATCGAAGGAGGATCTACAGTGCAACTCGAAGGCCGAGGAGTCAACAACTACTTCAAGAGACAAGACCCTGTCAGAGGAGTCAGATACCACATCCAACAAGGAGAAACCTAGATTCGCAATAGAAAGGAACTAGCTTCCTAAACTTAGCTCCTATTTAGCTAGAATCTATTCATAACCTCTATAGCCAGTTAAATACTCTACAAATAGAGTTCATGATAGGATTAGACTACGAGTCGATCTTCTGGATTTTATTTGCAGATTTACCTCATTGTAAAGTAGGAGGCTGTGCTGATCTTCTGTAACAGAGTCTGTGTGTAATTCTATACACATTCCTTGGACCCACATATGTTTCTGTTGTACCACTCTGACCGATATAATACTAGTGGAACGGTGTTTCATTGGTGTTATATCGACCATACTCCATCCTGCCATGCGGGGTAAGGGGAAACTCCTCTGCTCTACTGTAGTGTTAGATTCATGTTGGTAGAACTAGTTGGGTTCGATAAGACCGTTCGTAATGCATAGATCTTGTTTGAGTAGACCGACCAGCTCCAGCTTGTGCATCACGCCGCAGCACTCATCATTTGCATACAAGCCTGGATCCTGATGGTGCACAAGAGAGCAGTTAGGCATGCTGCTTATCCTCGTGTGACTTACGGACCTATGTTACAACGAGATCAGGAGAGGATTGCCAACCTAAACAACATCTACAACTGCAACGACGTAGAGGCTATCCAGATGCTACGGATGAGAAGAGCCCCTTTCTATGCACTTGTGAAAACGTTCAGGGATAGAGGACTGCTGACTGATAGCATCCACACCTCTGTCGAAGAACAAGTCGCAATGTTTCTTCATGTCGTCGGTCATAACCAGAGGTTCAGCGTCATCCATAACACATTCAGGCAATCCACGGATACTATCTCTCGGTACTTCTAGCAGGCGTTGTACGTAATTGGGGAGCTGAGAGGTGAAATGATCAAGCCAGCACCAATGAACACACCAACTAAGATCAAGAACAGCTACAGGTGGTTCCCCTATTTTAGGGTGAGTAGAAAACAATGTTCCTTCTACCTATCAGATGTGTGGTACTGTCAGAAACATGAATGTGTGCTAATCTTTTACAGGATTGCAATGGGGCTATTGATGGTACTCATTTCACTGCAAAGGTATCGAGATCAATGTCTGCAGCATTCCGCGGGAGGAAGCATTACACCAGCCAGAACGTGCTAGCAGCTGTGGATTTCGATATGAGGTTCACCTACGTGCTTGCTGGGTGGGAGGGTTCAGCTCATGATGCCAGCATCCTGGCCGACAGCTTGTCAAGGCCTGATGGGTTGCAAATCCCTGACGGTAAGTTCTACCTTAGAGATGCTGGATATGCATGTCGACCTGGAATTCTACCTCCCTTCGGGAAAACAAGGTACCACCTCAACGAGTTCTCTGCGAAGCACCGATCTCTGAATGCGAGAGAGTTATTCAATCTCAGACACTCAAGCCTTAGAGTCACCATTGAGAGGGCCTTTGCTATATTGAAGAACAGGTTCAAGGTCCTTGACCAGAAACCGTTCCACACGTTTGACACTCAGGTAAAGTTGGTCCTTGCTTGCTGCATTCTTCACAACTGGATCCTAGGTTGGGGCGAGGATGAGTTTCGAAGAGGTTGTCACTTTTGATTAAGTGGAGACCGGCTATGGCGTGGACGCAGGTGACAATGATGCCTGGAAGGTGAAGAGGCAAGAGTGGGCAGACGCACTGTGGGAAGCCAGAGGCAACACCACCATCTGAGAAGAAATGAAGAAGTGAAGAAGAAGTGAAGAAGTGCAGAAGAAGAAGTGAAGAAGAAGAAGAACCCCCTATGACCCCCTATTTCTCGAACCCCTTTTTGATCCCCGTATGTTGAACGACCTCGTTATGATAAACTGCAATTCGTAGTAGTGTTGGAGATATGCCCAACAAGCAATAATAAATTAGTTATTGTTATATCTTAGTGTTCATGATAAATTTTTACATCCCATGCTATAATTGTATTAACCGAAACATTGATACATGTGTGTTATGTAAACAACAAGGAGTCCCTAGAAAGCCTCTTGTATAACTAGCTTGTTGATTAATAGATGATCATGGTTTCGTGATCATGAACATTGGGTGTTGTTAATAACAAGGTTATGTAATTGGGTGAATGATATAATGAACATACACCCAAGTAAGTGTAGCATGAGATCAAGTCATTAAGTTCAACTTGCTATAAGCTTTCGATACATAGTTACCTAGTCCTTCGACCATGAGATCATGTAAATCACTTACACCGGAAGGGTACTTTGATTACATCAAATGCCATTGCGTAAACGGGTGGTTATAAAGATGGGATTAAGTATTCGGAAAGTATGAGTTGAGGCATATGGATCAAGAGTGGGATTTGTCCATCCTGATGACGGATAGATATACTGGGCCCTCTCGGTGGAATGTCGTCTAATTAGCTTGCAAGCATGTGACTAGGTCACAAGAGATGACATACCACGGAACGAGTAAAGAGTACTTGTCGGAAACGAGGTTGAACTAGGTATGGAGATACCGATGATCGAACCTCGGACAAGTAAAGTATCGCGTGACAAAGGGAATCGGTATCGTATGTAAATGGTTCAATCGATTACTAAGTTATCGTTGAATGTGTGGGAGCCATTATGGATCTCCAGGTCCCTCTACTGGTTATTGGTCGGAGAGGAGTCTCAATCATGTCCACATAGTTCACGAACCGTAGGGTGACGCGCTTAAGGTTCGATGTCGCATAAGTAGATTCGGAATATGAGATGGAGACCGAAGTTTGTTCGGAGTCTCAGATGGGATCTAGGACATCACGAGGATGTCCGGAATGGTCGAAGAATAAGATTCATATAAGGGAAGTTGATTTCTAGGTTTCGGAAAAGTTCGGGATTTTTCCGGTGAAAGACCGGGAAGGTTCTAGAAGGTTCCGGGGGTCCCACCAGTGGGCCCACGACCCTAGGAGGCCTAGCATGGGCCGAGGGGATGCACCCTAGCCTAATGGGCCAGGGGCACATGCCCCTCAAGGCCCAAGTCGGCCAGCCCACTAGGGTTCCCCAAAACCCTAGGGGGGTCAACTTGGGGGGAAGAAAACTCCCCCCTTGGCCGCCGGCCCTAGATGGATCTAGGGGGTTGGGGGGCACCCAAACCGACCCTCCCCCTATATAAAGAGGGGAGGGGGCAGGGGCGCACACCCTTGAAACCCTAGCCCTGGCGCCCCCTCTCTCCTCCACTACACATCTGCTCCGGCTTGGCGAAGCCCTGCAGATTTTCTCCTCCACCACCACCACCACGCCGTCGTGCTGCTGGGATTCCGAGGGGATCTACCACACCTCCGCTGCCCGCTGGAACGGGGATAGGACGGGCTTCATCGACACCGTACGCACGACCGAGTACGGAAGTGCTGCCGGTTTGCAGCAGTGGATGATCGACTACATCAACAACGAGATCCAATCTCGTAGGCTTTGGAATCTTCGAGGGTTAGTCTCACATACATCTCGTTGCTTCGATCTTGGTAGATTAGATCTTGCTTCTTCCTAGATTGGATCTTGGTTTTTGTTCATGTTCACGGTAGATTTTTTTGTTTTCGATGCAACGAACCCATCAAGTAGCTAGGGATGATTATGCTTCGTAAGTTTGCAACTATCATGAACTGTGATTTATGTGTGATGGAAGGTGAGAGCATGGTAAGGCTACCCGTCGTAGAGAAGAGGTAACCTTAGACATGCCTGAATGGTACCAAACAGGCCTAATATCATCTTCATCGCGATTTGGGCTTGGCTACAGGCAAACAAAGAAAGTCCTTTTTGGCCCAGCCGATGCTGCCCGACCTACCAAATAACAGACCAATTTCGGCTCGTGGCTCGTTCTGGACACGTAAGTGTGCTTGGACCTTTACGCCAGTGAACCACGAATCATGCCCACGCAACCAAACACGCCCTAGAGCTAGAGGGTTCCGAACCGTGGCATGGGCTCATGGCTTAATGGAGGAATTACGGTACATGATTTTCAGGCTGCCACCGGCCAACCGACGCGTGGGCACAGCCGAGGAATAGGCTCACGCGCACGTCCTCCATTTGATGTCGTGACGCCTACGTCCGTAGACCGGTGGCTCCATCTCCAAGTCGAACTCGGAATCCCACCACATCCAACCGTCCCATCTATAAGAGCAAGAACAATAGTATAACCGGCTGCTGGCTATAGTGGTTTGTCATGTCATCTATAGCTAGCTTATAGTCACCATATACAATAGTTGACTCTAAAATGTACTACTTTATCAAAATTATGGTCTATTTTTCACTCTCACAAAGTACCTAGGAGCACGTGCTAGAGCTGGCTATAGATAACATGACAAACCACTATAGCCAACTAAATCAAGATATAATATTTTACCTCTTATAGCCAGCTGACTGTACCTTACTGTACTTGCTCTAAATATGGTAAGATTTGGTCCTTTTAGTCTAGATTGGCTGCTAAAAAGCATGTCTAACAGACTCTGTATTCGCTCGCACCATAACGAGCGAATACAGGCCCTGTATCAAAAAAGTTGGCACACACGAACCATTTCATTTAGTAGACCACTTATTTCACCTCGCATTTTTAAAAATGCAAAACGCGGGAGAATTCTCATAGATAGTTTGATGTGGGCATTACCCTTCGGGTAACTAGTATTGCGCTACCTCTTACAGCCCAACCAGGGGCCCATGAAGAGCATCCATCGACCAAGGTGGGCCGCTATGTCGGTTCCAAGGGAGGAGTCTTGACAAGCAAGGCAAGAAGACGAATAAACAAGGAAAGTTTAGACATAGGACTCTTTGTAACCTAGTCATACCCGTACAAATCTCTCGAGGCCTGGCTCACAATATAAGGACCAGGAGAGGGTATGCCGAGGGACACACAATCATAATAGCCATAACCACCACAAGTCTAGAGCTAGGTCATTGTAGAACTTAGCCTCTCGACGAGATCATAGTCGAAACCTTCGGCACCCCATTGTAACCCGATATTTTCAGTAATCAAGATCAGACAGGCAGAACGTAAGGGTTTTACCTCATCAGGGCCCCGAACCTGGGTAAATCGCTCTCCTCGCTTGTTTGATAACCGATGTCTCGTGTCAGCCTACAGGATTCTATCTACCCTAAGCCCCAAACGGAGGGCATTGCCGGGGAGTACCCTCGACAATTGGCGCCGTCTGTGGGGAACCTGTTGGCACAAGACCCAGCATTGGCAGCTTCGGCCATGTCGTCAGCAGCTTCACCAACACCGCTGGCATCTCAGCCGGCTTTTTCGTCGCCGAGCTCGGGGAACTCGATTCGATTCGGGTCCTTCGAGTTCACTCCGCATAGCGACCCGTCCCGCCCGGCCTTTTCGGATCTACAAGGAGGCTTTGGCATGACGTTTGGAAGTGTTCACTACAACATCAACACAGAAGGGATTTTTCGGCTGCCTGAGCCGTTCGTCTCCATATCAGCAAGGAAGCCATCTTCGTCAACTGCAGGATCGACCGCGTCATCATTAGTCGATCTATCGGCTGGTTTGACTGATTCAACAAATTCTTCTTCGCCATCAACCCCTCAGTCGATATCATATATGTCAGTCGGATCCGATGACTCTAAGTCATCTGATATGACCTCGTGCTACTGTTTAAACTGCGATACCAGACATGGATTGGGATCAAGCGGTACACCGTTCGTCAGATATTCGTCGGGAGAGGAAAGCATCAACAGCGCCGCCAGGACAACCACTTGGAGGATGGCGCATCACCAGATCTACGCTATCCTCAACGCAGGGAACACAGGGAACGGAGGAGGAGAAGAAGGAGAGCGTACTCCACGCGCCAGCAGGCGACGAAACTCTGAAAACAGCGTCAGTAACGATGATACCGATCACACCATCGCAGAGGAAGAGTGAGAAGCAGCTCGGGCCGCCATAACCAACAATGCACCGCTCCCCGCCGGAACTTCGGTTGGAACTCTTAATGCGTATCGTTCTATCTTGGAGAGGAATCGAGTATGATTATCGAACGAGCAGGCTGTTGGAGATATGCCCAAGAGGCAATAATAAATGGTTATTATATATCTTTGTGTTTATGATAATGTTTACATACCATGCTATAATTGTATTAACCGAAACATTGATACATGTGTGATATGTAGACAAACAAGAAGTCCCTAGTATGCCTCTTAAACTAGCTTGTTGATTAATGGATGATTAGTTTCATAATCATGAACATTGGATGTTATTAATAACAAGGTTATGTCATTGTATGAATGATGTAATGGACACACCCAATTAAGCGTAGCATAAGATCTCGTCATTAAGTTATTTGCTATGAGCTTTCGATACATAGTTACCTAGTCCTTATGACCATGAGATCATGTAAATCACTTATACGGAAAGGTACTTTGATTACACCAAACACCACTGCGTAAATGGGTGGCTATAAAGGTGGGATTAAGTATCCGGAAAGTATGAGTTGAGGCATATGGATCAGTGGGATTTGTCCATCCCGATGACGGATAGATATACTCTGGGCCCTCTCGGTGGAATGTCGTCTAATGTCTTGCAAGCATATGAATAAGTTCATAAGAGACCACATACCACGGTACGAGTAAAGAGTACTTGTCGAGACGAGGTTGAACAAGGTATAGAGTGATACCGAAGATCAAACCTCGGACAAGTAAAATATCGCGAGACAAAGGGAATTGGTATTGTATGTGAATGGTTCATTCGATCACTAAAGTCATCGTTGAATATGTGGGAGCCATTATGGATCTCCAGATCCCGCTATTGGTTATTGGTCGGAGTGAGTACTCAACCATGTCCGCATAGTTCACGAACCGTAGGGTGACACACTTAAAGTTGGATGTTGAAATGGTAGTACTTGAATATGGAATGGAGTTCGAATATTTGTTCGGAGTCCCGGATGAGATCCCGGACATCACGAGGAGTTCCGGAATGGTCCGGAGAATAAGATTCATATATAGGAAGTCATATTCCAAGTTTGGAAATGATCCGGTGCATTTATGGCAGGTTCTAGAAGGTTCTAGAAAAGTCCGGAAGAAATCACCATGGAAAGTAGAGTCCCGGAGGGACTCCACCTTGCATGACCAGCCAACCCTAAAGGGGAGGAGTCCATGGTGGACTCCCCTAGGGTGGCCGGCCAAACCCCCTCATGGAAAGGGGGAATCCCACCCCAAGTGGGATTCCCACCTTGGGTAGGTTTTCCCACATATGGGAGGTTTTAGTGTTGGGGTCTTATTCGAAGACTTGGACTAGAACTCTTGGTGCTTCCACCTATATAATGAGGAGGAGAGGGAGGGGGCAGCCACTCTTTGGCTCAGCCTTGGCCGCACCCCTTAGAGGGCCGGCGCCCAACCCCCTCTCTCCCCAAACCCTAGCGGTCTCTCTCCTCCACCACATCCCGCACGCTTTAGCGAAGCTCCGCCGGATTTCTCCACCACCACCGACACCACGCCGTCGTGCTGTCGGATTCAAGAGGAGCTACTACTTCCGCTGCCCGCTGGCGCGGGGAGGTGGACGTCGTCTTCATCAACAACCGAACGTGTGACCGAGTACGGAGGTGCTGCCCGTTCGTGGCGCCGGAACCGATCGTGATCAAGATCTTCTACGCTTTTGCAAGCGGCAAGTGATCGTCTACCGCAGCAATAAGAGCCTACTCTTATAGGCTTTGGAATCTCTTCAAGGGTTAGTCTTGATCATCCCCTCGTTGCTACCGTCTTCTAGATTGCATCTTGGCTTGGATTGCGTGTTCGCGATAGGAATATTTTTGTTTTCTATGCTACGTTATCCTACAGTGGTATCAGAGCCGTGTCTATGCATAGATGGTTGCACGAGTAGAACACAATGGTTTGTGGGCGTTGATGCTCTTGTTATCTTTAGTTTGAGTACTTTGCATCTTTGTGGCATAGTGGGATGAAGCGGCTCGGACTAACTTTACATGACCGCGTTCATGAGACTTGTTCCTCGTTCGACATGCAACTTGTATTGCATAAGAGGCTTTGCGGGTGTCTGTCTCTCCTACTATAGTGAAGATTCAATTTACTCTTCTATTGACAACACTAGTATCACCGTTGTGGTTCATGTTCGTAGGTAGATTAGATCTTACTCGAAAACCCTAAACCACATAAAATATGCAAACCAAATTAGAGACGTCTAACTTGTTTTTGCAGGGTTTGGTGATGTGATATGGCCATAATGTGATGATGAATATGTATGAGATGATCATTATTGTATTGTGGCAACCGGCAGGAGCCTTATGGTTGTCTTTAATTTTCATGTTGAGTAGTATTTCAAAGTAGTTGTAATAGTTGCTACATGAGGTGAACAACCATGAAGCCGGCGCCATGAACCTTGACGCTACGCCCGAAGATGATGGAGATCATGTCCGTGCTTTGGAGATGAAGATCAAAGGCGCAAAGACAAAGGGCCATATCATATCACATATGAATTGCATGTGATGTTAATCCTTTATGCATCTTATTTTGCTTAGATCGCGACGGTAGCATTATAAGATGATCCCTCACATTAATATCAAGATAATAAAGTGTTCTTCCCTCGTATGCACCGTTGCATTGTTCGACGTTTTGAAGCATCTCGTGATGATCGGGTGTGATAAACTCAACATACAACGGGTGTAAGCCATGTTGCACATGCGGAATACTTGGGTTTGCTTGACGAGCTTAGCATGTACAGACATGGCCTCGGGACAATGGAAACCGAAAGGTTGAACACGAGTCATATGGATGATATGATCAACATGTTGATGTTCACCATTGAAACTACATCATCTCACGTGATGATCGGTTTTGGTGTAGTGGATTTGGATCGTGTACCACTTTACAACTATGAGGGATGTTGTATTAAGTGGGAGTTCATTAGTAATTAGATTAAAACATGAACTAATTATCATAAACATAGTCTGAGTAGTATTTTGAATTAATTTTGTAGTATTGGCATCCGTTTACTACTATGCGCTAGTCTTATAATTGAGATAGAAATACTGTTAAAATCTGACTAGAAACTTTACGGATTAGTACCGTATTGTTAAAGAATCAAGAATTGATTAAGTCCTATTGCAAACTTTTAGTGAAACTCACTTTGTTGATTCAGAGAGCTATGGTTTCAATTAGTACCTAAAGTTATCTTGTCTCCGTGAAACTTGAAGTTCAAATCTGTTTGAAAAGTAAGGAGCTGAAAATTTAGTTTTCAGAAATAATCAAGGTATGAGATATATGTGATATCTAAGACCTTATTGCAAGATGATAGAATATAATTTGGTGAGACTACATAAACTCATAAGTTTTATGGGAATGTATGAAGGTTGAAGACGCCAGGCGTCACAATCCTCCAACTATTGGAGCACTAACGATATTCGCATATCCATGAAGTTATCATCCTTAGTATGCACCGTTGCTAAGACTCGTCGTATCGAAGCATCACGTGATGATCGGGTGTTATAGATTCTACGTGTGCTTACAATGCAAGCCAGATTTGCACATGCGAATACTAAGGTTAAACTTTATGAGCCTAGCATGTACAGACATGGTCTCAAAAAGTCGTCATGATATGATGGATAAAATTATGAGTGAAATTGTTCATCATATTAAAAGATTACTAATAGTGAAATCCGGAACACTTGTCATATGATGATCAACTTCAAAGAACCTCAAGGTTATTGGTATTTGATCAACAAACCTAGAAGTTATTGATATTGAAGTGTTTTTCTGAATAATGAGGAAAGCTAAAAGAGAAACTACAAAAGATTATTGGCAGAAAGAAAGAAAGAAAAGACTAGAAAGTCTAGCTCAGGTGTATATAAATGATATACATGTTATGGATGTATTCCTCATTTGGTCACACAATAAAATTCTTGGGTATTTGTACCACATTGGTTGGTATGAAGTGTCATACAAAACAACGCAATACAAGAGTACAATGGCCTAAGTGACTAACAAGGAATATGATAGGTATGCACGTCTGGAACAAAAATAAAGTGTTATTATGTTCATCGTTGGCATTCTATCTAGCCCTTAGAATTTATAATAAAGAACTTAATAATTGTTATTTTGCTCTGGTCAAATGAAAACAATGAGTTGTTCAAATTATGACATTACTCCATGAACGATGGATAAGTTATTATAAATCTTAATGGTGAAACACACATACATAACACTGACGCTAAAATGCCATAAGGCAAATGATTTGAATTCCACTTATTTGTGGAACCGCCATTTAGGTCATGTTAGAAAGGAACGCATGAAGGAACTCCATGCAAATGGATTTTTGGAGTCATTTGATTTTTGAATCGTTTGGCGTTTGCAAATCTTTTCTAAAGAGAATGACTAAAATACCGTTCATAGGCCAAGAGTTGAAACGGGCAACTAATTTAGTGGAAATATACATGATGATGTATGTAGTTCACTGGGCATAGTTGTGTGCGGGAGATTCTTCTACTTCATGAAAACTTCCAACAATGAATTGAGTATAAATGTGGATATATTCAATAAGAAAGAAGTTTGAAACATTTGAATAGATTCAAATAAATTTCAGCATGAAGTGGAAATCATCGTAATAGAAAAGTCAAATATCTATGATTGGATCATGGTAGAAATATTTGAATTACGAGTTTTAGCGAACATCTAAGAGAGTTATGAAATTGTTCTACAACTCACATTTCTTGGAGTATCATAATGATGATATAGTATCCAAGATATGTATCCAAACCTTGTTGGATTAATGATGAGATAAAATATTATGACGCCATTATATTTTTGTGGATTATGCTTTAGTGACTACCGCTTTTACACTGAATAGAGCATCATCATGATCCGTTGAAATGACACCATACGAGTTATGGTATGGGTATAAACCCTAATAGTCTTTCTTTAAATTTTGGTCTAAGAGTTTACAACCAAAATCGGATGAATGTCTTTGTTGGTTATCCCAGAGAATTAATTGGGAATTCTTCCCACGAGACAAAGACAAAAGTGTTTGTCAATGTTTCTTATTTCCGAGAAATTGTTTCTAGTAAAGTATTTGAGTGGGAGGACAATATAATTTGATAAGGTTTATGAACCTGAGCATAATGATCAGAGTAGCGCAACATCGGAATTTGTTTCGGAAGCGGCCACGACGATCATGGCTCCCATGACTACAAAGTGTTTTAGCCATGGAGATCGAAGTACATATTGAACCTTGTAGGTATGGTTTACTTTGTGATCAAATAAATGATTTGTGAACAAAGGATTGATTTTGAATAATAATAAACCAACTACAAACAAAGAAGTTATGATGGGCCCTGACTCCGTTAAAATGGCTATACGCCATGAAATCCAAGATAGATGAATACTTTTTGAAAGTAAATGGATCTATAAAATTGATGAACTTGGATGGAATATCCTTGAATAAGCTCGACTTGTCGAAAAGTTGTTTACGACAAAGTTCAAAGAGTTGACTACGATAAGATTAGATCTTCCGTAGTAATGCTTATAATCTATGTGGATTATTCTAGTAATCGCTACATATTTCTTTCATGAGATATGATAGTAGGATGGCAAAATACATTGCTTAACAGAAGTGTGTATTAAAGGTGTATACAAGATACAACCAAGAGTTTTGCTGGTCCGTGGAATACTAGATAGGTATACGAACTTCAATTGGATGAAGTAAGTATCACGGAGTTAGAATCTTCACCAGATGAAATAGTCAAAGAGTTTTTGATTTCATCAGAGACGATGAAGAGGCTTGCATTTGCAAGAAATTAAGTGGGAGCGCTAAGACACATTTATAATACTTTATGTAGGTGACATATAGTTGGTTATAAATGATGTAATTATATACTTGATTAAAAGGTTTCATTGAGAATTAACTTCAATGAAAGGATATGGACTGAAACAAATTTAGTGTCAAGATCTATGAAGATAGATTGAAACACATAAATAAGTTTAAGTCAAAGTACATATGATAGATATTGAAGTAGTTCAATATAGAAAAATTAAGAAAATGTTCTTATCATGTGAAGGTTTAACAAGACTTGAGTGTATCTGACACTCAATGAGTAAAAACACATGAGTGATTATAGATCACGAATAATATGTACACAATCAGATATCATGTGCTATAAATTGTTATGAGCATATACCAGAATGATTCATATGATGATCATTGGACAACAGTAAGAATATCCTTGAGTACTTTAGAAGAACTAAGGATATATTATATATATATATATTTTTGTATGAAGAAATGACAAACAAATCGCTGTAAGGTGTTACACCGATATTGGTTATGTCACATATAAAATATAATTTCAAATCTCAAATTAGACTAAGTGTTGTTTAAAAGGTAGCACAATGAGCTAGAAGTTGTCTATGCTAGATTTAGAAGAGTTCTAAATATTGTGATGGATTCTACAAAAGAAGGCAGAATATGTCATTGTTTTGACAATGACAAAGGATGTTAAGTCAGGAGGTTCTTTGAGAACTTGGTGTAGTTCCGACAAAGTCAGAACTTTGAAACTATATTGTGTGTGACAATATTAGTGACATATTTCAGACCGCGAAATTAAGGTTCCACCAGAGGACTAAGCATATATGATTTGATGCGCTGAGACGCATATGAATTGCAAAATACATACGTTTCTGAGCATGTCAGAACCGTTGACTAAAACCTCTCCCGTGAGCAAAACATGATAAAGCACCAGAAGGCCAAGGTGTTATATCTTTACATATGTAAACTAGATTATTGACTCTAGTGCAAGTGGGAGACTGTTGGAGATATGCCCAAGAGGCAATAATAAATGGTTATTATATATCTTTGTGTTTATGATAATGTTTACATACCATGCTATAATTGTATTAACCGAAACATTGATACATGTGTGATATGTAGACAAACAAGAAGTCCCTAGTATGCCTCTTAAACTAGCTTGTTGATTAATGGATGATTAGTTTCATAATCATGAACATTGGATGTTATTAATAACAAGGTTATGTCATTGTATGAATGATGTAATGGACACACCCAATTAAGCGTAGCATAAGATCTCGTCATTAAGTTATTTGCTATGAGCTTTCGATACATAGTTACCTAGTCCTTATGACCATGAGATCATGTAAATCACTTATACCGGAAAGGTACTTTGATTACACCAAACACCACTGCGTAAATGGGTGGCTATAAAGGTGGGATTAAGTATCCGGAAAGTATGAGTTGAGGCATATGGATCAACAGTGGGATTTGTCCATCCCGATGACGGATAGATATACTCTGGGCCCTCTCGGTGGAATGTCGTCTAATGTCTTGCAAGCATATGAATAAGTTCATAAGAGACCACATACCACGGTACGAGTAAAGAGTACTTGTCAGGAGACGAGGTTGAACAAGGTATAGAGTGATACCGAAGATCAAACCTCGGACAAGTAAAATATCGCGAGACAAAGGGAATTGGTATTGTATGTGAATGGTTCATTCGATCACTAAAGTCATCGATGAATATGTGGGAGCCATTATGGATCTCCAGATCCCGCTATTGGTTATTGGTCGGAGTGAGTACTCAACCATGTCCGCATAGTTCACGAACCGTAGGGTGACACACTTAAAGTTGGATGTTGAAATGGTAGTACTTGAATATGGAATGGAGTTCGAATATTTGTTCGGAGTCCCGGATGAGATCCCGGACATCACGAGGAGTTCCGGAATGGTCCGGAGAATAAGATTCATATATAGGAAGTGTCAACACCCGGATTTTTAAGTCCAGATGCCTATTATGCCATTCATCGCAATCCCAGGAATATTGTTTTTGCGAGACATAATAGATTGATATCACAACACATCATTCATTACAACACATAATTGTCTTACATAGAGGGATCACATGATCCAGTCTTAATACATCATAGTGGATCTAGAGATCCTATTACAAAACACATAGCGGAAGCGAAGTAGTAGCGGTCGTGGTCCATCTGTTCCACAGGCAACTGTTGACGTCAGGAGTGATCCTAGTTGTCGTAGACGTCCTGCTGTCCATCTTCCTCGTACTGCTGTTCTCCTTCATAGTCTGGCCATTTGAATAGCCAGGGACAAAGCCATGAGTACTTTAAAGTACTCGCAAACTAATACTAATGTAAGCACTATCAACTATAGTAAGGGGGATGCTAAGCTCTAGGTTTATTTGCATAAAGCCAAGTTTATTTCATAAACATTTAGTAAAGATGCTTGAATCGCTAGACTAACTCAAGTGGGAACATTAGTGTCATTCCCACAACTCTGTTGTGATTCAAGTCAAAGTCACCAATTCAAGTTCAAATCACAAGTCACCCTTCACATGTCACATTTTTGAAAATGGTCTGATGACGGAACAGTATGGCCTTTCCAACCGTCCATAACCGTGGACGCGGCTATTCGAATAGTTCTACACTCTGCAGAGGTCGTACACTTGTGCCACAACATTTGCAATAATCCGTCAGGGTTAACTGGCCCTGATTTATCACACTCCGTGTGCGGACTACCAACCATAACCTTTCACTTACATACCCTAGTATAGGCACCTCTCCCCATGAGCTTGGCCTCCCGGTGAAAACCAACCTGTCACCCGGGAACTGCACAGGGCTTGGGCCGGACAATTCACCTCATTCACGTCATATCACATCATTTCTTTTGTAGAGGCAGCCCTCGGCATAACCCCGATGACGCTTGTTTAGAGGGAACCCATACTAAAGCACATAAATTTCTAGTTAAGCCCTTACCCATATCGGGTATTGTGGGGGTACTTTCAAAATTGGAATGGTATCGCATCCGAACCCAACCATCAGTTTTTGTAAAATTCACCAAGTCATTCACAAGTCCCATTCACCTTCAAAATCTTTCAATAGAATGACTCATCATTCCAAGGTTTTCAAAGTCATTTCATTTCACAAGTTCCCATCTAGAGTAGTCAATTTTATATATTAGCACTAGCAACTAGTCATGAGGGGTGCTAACTAGCTTTGATAGTTCTAGGCTAACTTTGATACTCTTGTAGTATTCTATCTCTAGACCAAAGTTAACTATAAAAGCAAGCTATAATAATCAAAGTAAAAGCTTGTAAGAATAAAACTTGGGATGGGATCATGAAGCATAAAGTAAATTGGTGAGTGTGCCTTGCTCTAGTAGAGCTTTGCACTTTGCAAGAATATTAGCTTGCAAGGGTATAGCTTGCATCGGAGTTAGCTTGTATTAATAATAGCTTGCCTTGGTTGGAGTAGTGATCAAAGTTCTCTTCCTCTTCAAAGTAGTCCTCCTCCTCCTCGGTGTACTCCTCGGTACTAGCGTCTAGATACGAGTACAATACACACAATTACCACACAAAGCCTAAGTACTAGACTAAGCACACACATAAATTACTCCTACTAAGCTATCAATCAACATGCTTATTAGGTGAGTTGATTTAATTCTATTCTTAAGAAAAATAATTTCCTCTCATTATAGATATTAATTAGAGTTTCTTTTTAATTCTTGAGAGAAAATAATTTCCTCTCATTAAATAATATTAATATTTAATTTCCTCAATTAATGTCATATGAACTAGGTTGACCAAAGTCAACCTCTTCATAAGTATCAATTGGGAAGTGATTTAAATGGGGTACACCACCTCATGCCTTTTTAATACTCATGATTAATGATTTAATGTCATCAACTAATTTAATATGGGTTTAAAATTGACCATAGTCTATACCCCATATTAACTTAGTTGAGACAAGATTTAAATGAGACCACTACATCTCATAAGATTTAATAAGTAGCCTTGAATAATTTAAATACTACTATGAAAATGATTGAATATTTTTAAATAAGAACCTATGGATTATTACTACATGTGTCATTAATTCTCATTGAATCCCTTGGAGTAAGTATTTAAATGAGAGGCTACACCTCACATAGTTTAATACCACATACTAATGATTTAAATGAGGTGTAGCACCTCATACCATTTAATTTTTAACATGGTAAGGATCTAATATTATCCACAATTCATATGAGACCTAAATGACCAGAGTCTCTAGCTTATTTTGAATTGTTCATGACAAGATTTAAATGAGAGAAATATTCCCCTAAGCTTGATTAATAGTTTTGGACAATATCTTTGACTAGAAATAGCCATAAAGTCTTTTAATTAAACTAGGCCATGATCATTCAAGGTAAGCATGGCATATTTTTGCAGAAACAATTAATGTAAGTGAAATGTGAATTATAGGAGTTGGAATCAACTCAAAAGCATTTTTGGTTGATTTTTAAGAATTAATCTAAGGCAGAAAAGTCCCTGCCTTGTTATTTTTATCATTTAAATTATATAATAAATCTAAGGTTGAGGCCAGGGTAGTCTTATAGATAATTTAACAAGGTTTCCAAATATATAAAATTTGTTCAATTTGGTTTGGTAGATTTTATTCTATTTAATTTGCAAAACAGCATCTGAGAGGATCTTGATTAAATTCGAAAAATTCCAATTCAAACGCACTGGCTTGCGCGGGAAAGGGTTTGGGCCGCAGAGGGGGAAAAAGATTGGGCCGGCCCAGCTAGCATGCCACGCACGCAGCGGGCCGCCTGACGGTGGCCCCCGCTTGTCAGCGGGCGCTCACAGGCGAATCGGTATGCGTGAATGGGGGCCGTGGGATCTAAGGAGATCGGACGGCTGGGGTTCGTCCTCGTCAGCGACGAGCTCCGGCGAGGTCCAAACCTTGCCGGCGGCCATGGGGGTCCAGGGAGGGGTCTTACCGGCGTCCAGAGGGGTCGGCGAGGCGGGCGATCGACGTGGGAGACGACGGCGAGGTGAACGAGGGTCGTGGGAGCTCCGGGGGTGGACGCAATCGTCGGCGGCTTCTGCGGCGGTGCTGCGGAACTCCGGCTTGCAATTGGGCGGCTACGGCTCAAATTGAGGGGCGGCGCTGCTCGAGGAGGAGTTGTGAGGTGAGGGAGGAGAGTGGGTGTGCTCAAATCGATCGGAGGGGGCCTCTTTTTATAGGGCGAGGGGGTGGCCGTGGCGGAGCTGGCAGGTCGTCGACGAGATCATCGTTCCAGGGTGGTGAAGGGGCAAGTGACAGGCGCGTCGTGTAGGAGACGTCCATGCGGTGCTGACGAGCGTGGTGGCGAGGCCAGAGGAGGGACAGGCACGTCGTTATCATCTGCGCATCGTGGCAGTACGGTGGCGGATGATCGTCGTCCGTGACGACGGCTACAGGGCGAGCGCGTCCAAGCGGCGTTGTCCGTGAGGTAGCTGACGTCGAGGTGAGGCTGCAGGTGAAAGGAGAGGTCGAGGGGAGCACTGAGTCGACGGGGCACGACGGCGTCCTGTCGCGCTCCGGGGCGTCATCGTGCGTGTCCTGGCGAGCGTGGGCATTCCCTGGTCGTGTCTGGGCGCGTCAGTCCTGGTCAGCGCTGGTACTGGTTCGGTCAAGGGAGGGCATGGTCATGCTCATCAAGGTCAGGGCAAGCTCAATGACATGTTGTGGCTCAGCTGAGGTGAAGGGAGATGGTGATGGCATGGTGGGTGACAAGAGGGCCGGCATGGTTGTGTTCTTGTCAAGGTGGTCGAGGTGCAGGGCTGGCAAGTGGATGGATTGATGCTGAGGGGTGAGAGGAAGTTCCAGGGCAGCAGAGAAGGGCCAGAGGTGGACTTGGTCCAACCAAAAATCTAGCATGGGCACAATTTTCAACTCTGCCCACAAGGTGTTTGTTGTAATGGCCGCAAGAAGATAATTTTTGAATTTTGGAAAATCCTTTGGTGAATATCATTCATATAATATTTGAAGTATATTGGTGGTGGTGGTGCTCATTTTGGTGTTGATTTGCAAAGATTCAAAATGGGGGTCATCTTCACATAGTTTTAAAGTCTCCACTTGTCAAATGCATTCTGGTCAACCTGGTCAACATGAGGTATGGTGGTCAACATGAAAGTTGTTCATCTTCATCTGGTCTTGGATGACATGGTCATAGTTGACCAAGTTTAGTTTGAGGAAAAGTAAAAACCAGGGGTTAAAGTGGGGAACATTTTATAATGTGGCCAAATGACCATTAGTGCATGTGAGCTCATATTTCATTCAAATTTGATTTGATTTGAGTTTGTTTGATTCCAAAGGTGTTTATATGTGTTTAGTAACCAAACACAACCAATGGTGCAAGCCATAATGGTCTAGGTTCAAGATTTGTAAAAATGGCCATAACCACTTATGTGTATTTGGGAAATCTTCTTATTTTCTTTTTGATTTGGTTTTTCTTGATCTCCTTGATGTGGTTGAGGTTTAATATGATATAAGAAAACAATCCAAGCAATGGAAACAAGTTTGATGGTCTTTGGCTCAAATTTATATTTTTGGCCATATGCACATATGTGCATTTCATCTTTTTATTTTATTTTCTTTATCTATGATCAAATGTCATGGTTTATGGTTGCCTTAGTGTTAGTTTGGGTTTAGTAAGGTTTTCAAACCATTTAGTCAAGGTATAGGTGCTTAGGTCAAGTTTTGGAATAAATGGCTATGTGCCTCATATGCCTCTATGCATAAGTTGCATTTGATGTTTAATTTGATTTGGCTTGACCCAAATGGTGTTGTTGAGGGTTGATATGTCATATGGAGGTGATCTAACCATTCACAACAAATACTAGGGTCAATATTCTTTATTTCCCAAATTGCTATTTTATTCTCATATGCCTCTATGGCATTTTTAGTTTCTTTTTATTTTCTTTGGAAACCACTTGGATTTGGTTTGATAAGTACTAGGTAAGGTGTATGAAGGTTTTCCAAATCTCTAAGCAAAGTAGAAGAGCTTAGGGTAAAGTTTTATAAAAATAGCCATAGGCACATATGCCTCTTTCTTAATTAAATTCTTTTTATTTCATTTTAACCATGGTGGTGAAAAGAGAGGTGAAGTTTTAGGGTTTAGTGGGGTTCACAATGGTTCACCATTATTTATCATAAATAATAAAGGTAGGGTTCAAGATTTACCTATTAGGGTTATATGCCCACATATGTCTTTTATTTTATTTTGTGTTTCTCAAAATAGGTCTATAATGATTTCTGGAGAAGATTAGGGTTTAAGGTTTTTCTTATTTGATTTCTTTCTTCTTTATTTTATTGGGTTGGTGACCTTCACTTGATCACTTTAGGGTTTTAGGGTTTAGCACATAAGCATAGTAACACTCATCATGGCAAAACACAGGGTTTAAAACAAGGTCTATATGTATCAATCTTATTTTAATAAAAGTTTTTGTTGGTTCCAAAATTTGGAACTAGGGAAATTCATTTTGTTTGTTTTGAAATTTTTGGGTTGTTACAAACCCTTCCCCCTTAAACAAATCTCGTCCCGAGATTTTAAGAAAAGTTAGGTTCCTAAGAAAGATTGAGCAGTGATATTAACAGGGGAACATACTTGGCATGGCCTGAGGGGCTTCCTGGGCTTCATTGGCAGTCATGTGGTAGAAACGACCGTTGTTGTTGTTCTGCTTCCTCCTTCCGGCAAAGCGGCGCTGTTGCTGAGCAGGTGCGGCGGTATTGGCGGCAATCCTGGCAAGCTTCTTGGGGCACTCATTGGAGAAGTGACCCACAACTCCACATTCGTAGCAGTTGACTGTGGACTTGTCTTTGGGGTTGACGGGGACAGCGTTGCTTCCAGTCTTTGGGGCATTATTGGGGTTGTTATTGTTACCATTGGGGTGGTTGTTGGTGTTGTTGGGGTTGCTGTTGTTGTTGTTGCTGTGGTGGTTATGGTTGCCTCCGGGCTTCGGGGGTCCTCGGTTATTGTTGGAGTAATTGGGGCGATAATTCTGAGCAGGGGGTTTATTGTATCTTGGGGTGAATCCTCCAGTTGAGTTGTTGCGGTGCTTCTGGGTATGGTGGGGTCCACTCTGGTTCATCATTCTTCTCTTGCGGTTCTCGTTGGCTTGATGCAGCTTTCCTTCCATCTGTATGGCTGAGTCCACAAGGGCTTCTAAGTCAGCGAACGGAATGTTCACTAACACCGTTTGCATCTCGTCATGCAGTCCGTTCAGAAATCTTTCCTTCCTCTTCTCATTGGTGTCGGTCTCATCCGGGGCATACCTTGACAGAGTGAGAAACCTGTCGCGGTATTCCACCACGGACATCCTTCCTTGCTTGAGTTCGCGGAACTCGTCTCTCATCTTCTTGATCAGTCCTTGGGGCACATGGTATTTGCTAAACTTCAGCTTGAAGTCTTCCCAGTTCATCATTTGTCCAGCATTCATTGCGCGGGCACTTGTCCACCAGGCTCTTGCAGGTCCTGACAGATAGTGGGTGGCAAACAGTACTTTCTCTGCGGCTTCTACTCCCGCAACTTCTAGGTTGTTCTCCATTGTCTGGAGCCAGTCATCTGCGTCAAGTGGCTCTTCGGTCTTGCTAAACATCGGAGGGTTGGTGTTCTGAAAGTTCTTGAGCTTTGATCCTGGGTGATCATGGTTTCCATGGCCTTGATTGTTCTGAGCTATCTGTTGCAGTGCAGCTAAGTTGGCTTGTCGTTCAGCTCTCGTGGCTTCGCGATCTTCCATCATCATCTGGAGCATCTGCATCATTGCGTCTTGGTTGCGGTTTGGTGGGGCCATCTGATCATTTGGAGTAGATGATAAGATAAGAGGGAAATTTCTATGGTTTGTTTGAGTTAAATTCAAAAAGTTCAAAACTTGAGTAGTGTTGAGGGGGTAGAAACCAACAACACTTTTTCATTCATACCAAGCATCACACATTACAAAGCTAACACACCGTTGGTTTTAAGAACCATTCATTCGCTCTACGATACAAGGGGGATCCTGATACAACTCACACCTACTTAAGTGCTGGGGTGATACTACTCTTCAGGGTGGATTCTTCTTCTTCACGGGTGAGATGCTTGGCGAGAGGCGAGGGCGTTATCCAAATCCCTGCGGGTTTTGTACTGCTGAAGTCCTGAGGGGCTTCATAGGGGTTCATCTCTGGTTGTGGTGGGGGCATGGTCATCGGTCTTCCCATGGAGTCATGTCTTGGGTAGTAGAGGAAACGAGTGTTTCGGATCTTGTTCTCATTTTGTCCACACAGACGGGCGATGGCTTCTTGCATAGCTCTAACTAGTCCTTCCTTCCAGGTGTTTCCCGTTACAGAAAACCATATGGTTTCCCATACCGGGGCTTCAAGCTTTCTTCCTAGGTCAGCGGAAACTTCCCACCGGGGTGATCCTCCCAACTGATTATTGAAGGATGTTCCGAAGAACTCAGGGTACGGGTGTCCTAGATATTCCACTAGTTGCTTCAAATCCTTTTCGAACCTCAGTTCTCCTCCATGACCAAGCTGATAGCACTCCCATTGGTATTCCATCTGTGAGCAATTAGGATAAGTAAGTTAGAGAAGTGATCAAGTGTGCAAAATTTTATGTAATATTTACAAGGAAAAGTGGAGTATGGATCTCTTATTTTGGGAAAAGATCTCAAGGATAAGAGTGAGAATAATTTTTCATAAATATTCACTTCATTTGTTTTTGAAACTAAATTTTTCAGGACGTCCATTCTAACTAGGGTCTCCTAAGGTCAACGATGGCTCTGATACCAACTTGTCAACACCCGGATTTTTAAGTCCAGATGCCTATTATGCCATTCATCGCAATCCCAGGAATATTGTTTTTGCGAGACATAATAGATTGATATCACAACACATCATTCATTACAACACATAATTGTCTTACATAGAGGGATCACATGATCCAGTCTTAATACATCATAGTGGATCTAGAGATCCTATTACAAAACACATAGCGGAAGCGAAGTAGTAGCGGTCGTGGTCCATCTGTTCCACAGGCAACTGTTGACGTCAGGAGTGATCCTAGTTGTCGTAGACGTCCTGCTGTCCATCTTCCTCGTACTGCTGTTCTCCTTCATAGTCTGGCCATTTGAATAGCCAGGGACAAAGCCATGAGTACTTTAAAGTACTCGCAAACTAATACTAATGTAAGCACTATCAACTATAGTAAGGGGGATGCTAAGCTCTAGGTTTATTTGCATAAAGCCAAGTTTATTTCATAAACATTTAGTAAAGATGCTTGAATCGCTAGACTAACTCAAGTGGGAACATTAGTGTCATTCCCACAACTCTGTTGTGATTCAAGTCAAAGTCACCAATTCAAGTTCAAATCACAAGTCACCCTTCACATGTCACATTTTTGAAAATGGTCTGATGACGGAACAGTATGGCCTTTCCAACCGTCCATAACCGTGGACGCGGCTATTCGAATAGTTCTACACTCTGCAGAGGTCGTACACTTGTGCCACAACATTTGCAATAATCCGTCAGGGTTAACTGGCCCTGATTTATCACACTCCGTGTGCGGACTACCAACCATAACCTTTCACTTACATACCCTAGTATAGGCACCTCTCCCCATGAGCTTGGCCTCCCGGTGAAAACCAACTGTTAACCCGGGAACTGCACAGGGCTTGGGCCGGACAATTCACCTCATTCACGTCATATCACATCATTTCTTTTGTAGAGGCAGCCCTCGGCATAACCCCGATGACGCTTGTTTAGAGGGAACCCATACTAAAGCACATAAATTTCTAGTTAAGCCCTTACCCATATCGGGTATTGTGGGGGTACTTTCAAAATTGGAATGGTATCGCATCCGAACCCAACCATCAGTTTTTGTAAAATTCACCAAGTCATTCACAAGTCCCATTCACCTTCAAAATCTTTCAATAGAATGACTCATCATTCCAAGGTTTTCAAAGTCATTTCATTTCACAAGTTCCCATCTAGAGTAGTCAATTTTATATATTAGCACTAGCAACTAGTCATGAGGGGTGCTAACTAGCTTTGATAGTTCTAGGCTAACTTTGATACTCTTGTAGTATTCTATCTCTAGACCAAAGTTAACTATAAAAGCAAGCTATAATAATCAAAGTAAAAGCTTGTAAGAATAAAACTTGGGATGGGATCATGAAGCATAAAGTAAATTGGTGAGTGTGCCTTGCTCTAGTAGAGCTTTGCACTTTGCAAGAATATTAGCTTGCAAGGGTATAGCTTGCATCGGAGTTAGCTTGTATTAATAATAGCTTGCCTTGGTTGGAGTAGTGATCAAAGTTCTCTTCCTCTTCAAAGTAGTCCTCCTCCTCCTCGGTGTACTCCTCGGTACTAGCGTCTAGATACGAGTACAATACACACAATTACCACACAAAGCCTAAGTACTAGACTAAGCACACACATAAATTACTCCTACTAAGCTATCAATCAACATGCTTATTAGGTGAGTTGATTTAATTCTATTCTTAAGAAAAATAATTTCCTCTCATTATAGATATTAATTAGAGTTTCTTTTTAATTCTTGAGAGAAAATAATTTCCTCTCATTAAATAATATTAATATTTAATTTCCTCAATTAATGTCATATGAACTAGGTTGACCAAAGTCAACCTCTTCATAAGTATCAATTGGGAAGTGATTTAAATGGGGTACACCACCTCATGCCTTTTTAATACTCATGATTAATGATTTAATGTCATCAACTAATTTAATATGGGTTTAAAATTGACCATAGTCTATACCCCATATTAACTTAGTTGAGACAAGATTTAAATGAGACCACTACATCTCATAAGATTTAATAAGTAGCCTTGAATAATTTAAATACTACTATGAAAATGATTGAATATTTTTAAATAAGAACCTATGGATTATTACTACATGTGTCATTAATTCTCATTGAATCCCTTGGAGTAAGTATTTAAATGAGAGGCTACACCTCACATAGTTTAATACCACATACTAATGATTTAAATGAGGTGTAGCACCTCATACCATTAATTTTTAACATGGTAAGGATCTAATATTATCCACAATTCATATGAGACCTAAATGACCAGAGTCTCTAGCTTATTTTGAATTGTTCATGACAAGATTTAAATGAGAGAAATATTCCCCTAAGCTTGATTAATAGTTTTGGACAATATCTTTGACTAGAAATAGCCATAAAGTCTTTTAATTAAACTAGGCCATGATCATTCAAGGTAAGCATGGCATATTTTTGCAGAAACAATTAATGTAAGTGAAATGTGAATTATAGGAGTTGGAATCAACTCAAAAGCATTTTTGGTTGATTTTTAAGAATTAATCTAAGGCAGAAAAGTCCCTGCCTTGTTATTTTTATCATTTAAATTATATAATAAATCTAAGGTTGAGGCCAGGGTAGTCTTATAGATAATTTAACAAGGTTTCCAAATATATAAAATTTGTTCAATTTGGTTTGGTAGATTTTATTCTATTTAATTTGCAAAACAGCATCTGAGAGGATCTTGATTAAATTCGAAAAATTCCAATTCAAACGCACTGGCTTGCGCGGGAAAGGGTTTGGGCCGCAGAGGGGGAAAAAGATTGGGCCGGCCCAGCTAGCATGCCACGCACGCAGCGGGCCGCCTGACGGTGGCCCCCGCTTGTCAGCGGGCGCTCACAGGCGAATCGGTATGCGTGAATGGGGGCCGTGGGATCTAAGGAGATCGGACGGCTGGGGTTCGTCCTCGTCAGCGACGAGCTCCGGCGAGGTCCAAACCTTGCCGGCGGCCATGGGGGTCCAGGGAGGGGTCTTACCGGCGTCCAGAGGGGTCGGCGAGGCGGGCGATCGACGTGGGAGACGACGGCGAGGTGAACGAGGGTCGTGGGAGCTCCGGGGGTGGACGCAATCGTCGGCGGCTTCTGCGGCGGTGCTGCGGAACTCCGGCTTGCAATTGGGCGGCTACGGCTCAAATTGAGGGGCGGCGCTGCTCGAGGAGGAGTTGTGAGGTGAGGGAGGAGAGTGGGTGTGCTCAAATCGATCGGAGGGGGCCTCTTTTTATAGGGCGAGGGGGTGGCCGTGGCGGAGCTGGCAGGTCGTCGACGAGATCATCGTTCCAGGGTGGTGAAGGGGCAAGTGACAGGCGCGTCGTGTAGGAGACGTCCATGCGGTGCTGACGAGCGTGGTGGCGAGGCCAGAGGAGGGACAGGCACGTCGTTATCATCTGCGCATCGTGGCAGTACGGTGGCGGATGATCGTCGTCCGTGACGACGGCTACAGGGCGAGCGCGTCCAAGCGGCGTTGTCCGTGAGGTAGCTGACGTCGAGGTGAGGCTGCAGGTGAAAGGAGAGGTCGAGGGGAGCACTGAGTCGACGGGGCACGACGGCGTCCTGTCGCGCTCCGGGGCGTCATCGTGCGTGTCCTGGCGAGCGTGGGCATTCCCTGGTCGTGTCTGGGCGCGTCAGTCCTGGTCAGCGCTGGTACTGGTTCGGTCAAGGGAGGGCATGGTCATGCTCATCAAGGTCAGGGCAAGCTCAATGACATGTTGTGGCTCAGCTGAGGTGAAGGGAGATGGTGATGGCATGGTGGGTGACAAGAGGGCCGGCATGGTTGTGTTCTTGTCAAGGTGGTCGAGGTGCAGGGCTGGCAAGTGGATGGATTGATGCTGAGGGGTGAGAGGAAGTTCCAGGGCAGCAGAGAAGGGCCAGAGGTGGACTTGGTCCAACCAAAAATCTAGCATGGGCACAATTTTCAACTCTGCCCACAAGGTGTTTGTTGTAATGGCCGCAAGAAGATAATTTTTGAATTTTGGAAAATCCTTTGGTGAATATCATTCATATAATATTTGAAGTATATTGGTGGTGGTGGTGCTCATTTTGGTGTTGATTTGCAAAGATTCAAAATGGGGGTCATCTTCACATAGTTTTAAAGTCTCCACTTGTCAAATGCATTCTGGTCAACCTGGTCAACATGAGGTATGGTGGTCAACATGAAAGTTGTTCATCTTCATCTGGTCTTGGATGACATGGTCATAGTTGACCAAGTTTAGTTTGAGGAAAAGTAAAAACCAGGGGTTAAAGTGGGGAACATTTTATAATGTGGCCAAATGACCATTAGTGCATGTGAGCTCATATTTCATTCAAATTTGATTTGATTTGAGTTTGTTTGATTCCAAAGGTGTTTATATGTGTTTAGTAACCAAACACAACCAATGGTGCAAGCCATAATGGTCTAGGTTCAAGATTTGTAAAAATGGCCATAACCACTTATGTGTATTTGGGAAATCTTCTTATTTTCTTTTTGATTTGGTTTTTCTTGATCTCCTTGATGTGGTTGAGGTTTAATATGATATAAGAAAACAATCCAAGCAATGGAAACAAGTTTGATGGTCTTTGGCTCAAATTTATATTTTTGGCCATATGCACATATGTGCATTTCATCTTTTTATTTTATTTTCTTTATCTATGATCAAATGTCATGGTTTATGGTTGCCTTAGTGTTAGTTTGGGTTTAGTAAGGTTTTCAAACCATTTAGTCAAGGTATAGGTGCTTAGGTCAAGTTTTGGAATAAATGGCTATGTGCCTCATATGCCTCTATGCATAAGTTGCATTTGATGTTTAATTTGATTTGGCTTGACCCAAATGGTGTTGTTGAGGGTTGATATGTCATATGGAGGTGATCTAACCATTCACAACAAATACTAGGGTCAATATTCTTTATTTCCCAAATTGCTATTTTATTCTCATATGCCTCTATGGCATTTTTAGTTTCTTTTTATTTTCTTTGGAAACCACTTGGATTTGGTTTGATAAGTACTAGGTAAGGTGTATGAAGGTTTTCCAAATCTCTAAGCAAAGTAGAAGAGCTTAGGGTAAAGTTTTATAAAAATAGCCATAGGCACATATGCCTCTTTCTTAATTAAATTCTTTTTATTTCATTTTAACCATGGTGGTGAAAAGAGAGGTGAAGTTTTAGGGTTTAGTGGGGTTCACAATGGTTCACCATTATTTATCATAAATACTAATGGTAGGTTTCAAGATTTACCTATTAGGGTTATATGCCCACATATGTCTTTTATTTTATTTTGTGTTTCTCAAAATAGGTCTATAATGATTTCTGGAGAAGATTAGGGTTTAAGGTTTTTCTTATTTGATTTCTTTCTTCTTTATTTTATTGGGTTGGTGACCTTCACTTGATCACTTTAGGGTTTTAGGGTTTAGCACATAAGCATAGTAACACTCATCATGGCAAAACACAGGGTTTAAAACAAGGTCTATATGTATCAATCTTATTTTAATAAAAGTTTTTGTTGGTTCCAAAATTTGGAACGGAAAAAATTCATTTTTAGGAAGTCATATTCCAAGTTTGGAAATGATCCGGTGCATTTATGGCAGGTTCTAGAAGGTTCTAGAAAAGTCCGGAAGAAATCACCATGGAAAGTAGAGTCCCGGAGGGACTCCACCTTGCATGACCAGCCAACCCTAAAGGGGAGGAGTCCATGGTGGACTCCCCTAGGGTGGCCGGCCAAACCCCCTCATGGAAAGGGGGAATCCCACCCCAAGTGGGATTCCCACCTTGGGTAGGTTTTCCCACATATGGGAGGTTTTAGTGTTGGGGTCTTATTCGAAGACTTGGACTAGAACTCTTGGTGCTTCCACCTATATAATGAGGAGGAGAGGGAGGGGGGCAGCCACTCTTTGGCTCAGCCTTGGCCGCACCCCTTAGAGGGCCGGCGCCCAACCCCCTCTCTCCCCAAACCCTAGCGGTCTCTCTCCTCCACCACATCCCGCACGCTTTAGCGAAGCTCCGCCGGATTTCTCCACCACCACCGACACCACGCCGTCGTGCTGTCGGATTCAAGAGGAGCTACTACTTCCGCTGCCCGCTGGAACGGGGAGGTGGACGTCGTCTTCATCAACAACCGAACGTGTGACCGAGTACGGAGGTGCTGCCCGTTCGTGGCGCCGGAACCGATCGTGATCAAGATCTTCTACGCGCTTTTGCAAGCGGCAAGTGATCGTCTACCGCAGCAATAAGAGCCTACTCTTATAGGCTTTGGAATCTCTTCAAGGGTTAGTCTTGATCATCCCCTCGTTGCTACCGTCTTCTAGATTGCATCTTGGCTTGGATTGCGTGTTCGCGATAGGAATATTTTTGTTTTCTATGCTACGTTATCCTACACAGGCCAATCTCAATCGACGTCTACTCGCAGCAGATCAATCTAGTGAGCGTCGGAGGGCCTCACATGGAAGCGCGTCTCGAAGCAGCCAAGGTGCAGGAAGGCATCGATCAAGGTTGTCTCGACTTTTGGAAGATGATGCAAGAGAAATAACGTCAAACCTATCCAATTCCTTTATGACTACAGACACTGCGGGTATGTTGAGTCCAAAAACCGTTGAAGGGGCAACCGCTAACCTCGCGGCTTATTTGATTAATCAGCAACCAGCACCCGAAGGTCCTATGGCACAAGCTCATCGAGGTGCTCCGGAAAGCCTCGCGATCCTTGGAGACAAACTTGTCCCACGGAAGGAGAATTCTACACATCAAGCTAGTGGTTCCAGGCATCGTTCGAGAGATGCTCGAGATGATATTACTCAGAGCAGGATTGATAGAGCTCGACGACGACGAGCGGCGAGGGAAGAATACGATAGTGAACATTCTGAATAAAGTCAAGAGTATGACAGCGAATTAAGAGGAGCCGACTGTTTAAGTTACAAGATCCGGGAGATGATGCCGCCCAAAAGGTTCAAACCTACCCCCACTGATGCTGCTAAATACGACGGGCAGCAGGAGCCAAGGTCCTGGTTAGACGATTATCTACCGATCGTGATCTTGCATAAAGGGAACCAGACAGCGGCGATGCAATGTTTGCAACTTTACTTAAAGGATTCGGCACGAGCTTGGTTGAGAGGCCTGCCAAAGGGCTCCATCAAATCATGGGAGGATCCGGTTGATGCTTTCGTCAAAAATTTCCAGGCAACATATAAAAGGCCCGTCGGAATTGAGGAATTACGACATTGTCAGCAAAAGCCAAAAGAGTCGATGCGTACGTACATCGGGAGATTCACTAAACTCTTGAAAGCTGCTGAAGATGTCTCTGTCGATAGAGCAATTGACGCCTTCAGTGATGGTATTCGACGAGAATCTTATATAGAGGAGCTTGGACGAAAGAAGCCGAAGACCATGACCAAGCTAATGGAAATCACGAATAGTTGGGCTGATGGCGGGGATAACGTACGAAAGCCTCGTCCACGCAGTGACGACGAAGACGATGACCAGCTGAGACATGACTCAGGCAATCGAAGAGACCGCCGCAAGAAAAGGAAGGAGAGTGGATACGACGATACCAACATGGTAGCTGTTGGTTATTCTGATCGTCGGGATGATCGGTACGATGATAGACGAGATGATCGACAGGACAACAATCGCAGTAATTCAGAGAATCATGGCAACTACAAAGGACGGCCTTCAAGGATCCCAGAACTGCCTTTTGCTGAGAAGACAAACGCTCCTTGTTATATACATGCATACATTGATCCTAAGAATGACAAGAAGAAGTCGAGTCATCTGCTTAGGGATTGTCGATAGTTTATTGAGATGCAGAAGTTTATTCAGCAACAGCAGCAACCGAACCCTCCGCCACCACCACCACCTCAGCACCAAGTTCAGCAAGTGCAGCCTCGCAACTCTAGCGAGTCCTTCCCTCCACCACGGGGACAGATGAGCATGATCCACAAAACTGGTGTTTCGAGAAGGGAGATGAAGAAGCTCACTCAAGAAATCAACCTGGCAGAAAGTACTATGGCAAATATTCCAGAATACATCGATTGGTCGTCTCAGAGTATCCTGTTCAGCAGAGCGGGTCACCCGATGACAATCCCAAAACCAGGTCATGCTACTTTGGTAGTCGAGGCGCAAATAGGAGGATACAATATGAGCAAAGTCTTCATGGATGGCGGAAGTGGATTAAATCTTATATTCGCGAGCACACTCAAAAATATGGGAATTACAATGAGGATGTTAGAAGAATCTGATACATGTTTTCATGGCATCCTCCCCACTTTACCAGCGTACTCTCTTGGCAAAGTTTACTTGAATGTTGTCTTTGGGAAACCTGATAACTTCAGGAAGGAAAAGATAGAGTTCGAGGTAGTAAATTGGGAATCACAGTACCATGCTATACTCGGGAGACCAGCTTATGCCAAGTTCATGGTTGTGCCACATTATGCGTATCTCAAGCTCAAGATGCCAGGCAACAATGGAACCAACATCATAGTCTATGGAAGTTTTTCGCGCTCAGATAACTGTGATTGCGAGTTTCAGAGGATTGCTGCCAAGTTTGGAATAAAGCAAGAAGTTGTCGACTTCCCTTCTAAACCATTGGCACTTCAAGATAAAAAGGATCAGAGCACCAAGAAATTAAAAAACAAACCGGACGACCCTGCACTGGGAGTTTCAGCGGTTGGAGCCGGTGATAACAAGGCCTCTGCCAAAGATAGTAATGCCATAGCACTTGCCGCAAGTACTTCTGATGGAATCATCGACACCTCAAGATTCACCGACTCCCTAGACAAGACCGAAGATAAGAAGGACCCTCCTCTTGTTTAAAGAAGATGGGCTACATTATGCATATCTATTTTCTTTTTAATTTTTTTTCTTTCAGTATGGCTTTTTAGCCACTTCGTTCTTAGCTTACTTTATTAATAAAGACTCAAGTTTCGTTTATTTGAAGTATCGCAGTAATTCGGGGCACCTGAACAAGTTCATCAAGAACCCTTTCGTATACTATAGCGAACATTGGTTTACTCGAAATTATATCCGAGATTGCCATCTAAAGCCTCTGAAAATATGAGTGCTACGAGGCAAAATCAATGGGAATCTTACTTTTATCCTTTGCTAAAAAGCCTCAAGATTACGCGAGTGCTGCAGATAGCAAGGGTAAAAACTACACACTTACAAATAAGACCCATGACCGGTACTTTAAACTACAGAAGTACTAAAGAGTGATGGATTCATTGGCAGGCATAGTTCCATCGATTCGTTCGGGGGTTGCCGCCAAAACATACATCGTCGGTTGAAAGCAAAGTTGCACTTACGACAGGTTTCACAAACCTGCAACATGAGCTGATCACTCAAATAATTTGCTGCCAACAAACTTACACATATAAACATCATAATACAGATGTCAAACGAGCACTTAAGATTTGCTCCATTCATACTAAATCTTGCCAACGACATTCGACACAATTGAGGAAGAAAGGGAGGTACATATAAACACCTTCTGATAAATTCTCTTAATCAACGCACCCGAACAATCGGCTGCAGCAACAATACCTTACAAGGAGCATAAACGTTTTCAGGACTCTTCTTCTGGAATCTTCGCCACAAACCAGTATAGCATTTGGTAAACAATCGGTGCACTTGTTGCACCCGATCTTGAAACTTCGCGACAGTGGAAGCTTTTGATTGATTCCTCCAAAAAACCTCATCCAAAGATGCAAGATGGGTCAAGGCATTTACGCGTTCATGAACACGCTGGTTTTCTTCCGACAAGTTCAAGGCTATGACTATAAGAAGTAACGAAAGAGGTGGCGTCAAAAGATTATCTTTGGTGATATTCAAGAAGCTAAGGAGAAGGAGGATACTTACAATTCAAACTTTGTGTTGCCTTTTGCAACTCAGTAAGGGCATATCATTCTGCATCGATGGCTAGTTCGCCCTTCTTATTTATAATGGCGGCCATAGCATGAATACCACGCATATCCTTTTCCATCTGGGCAATTCGAGACTTCATGCGTTGGAGGCGATCATTCTCAGAACAGCCATCCGAAGGACCTTCGGTAAAAGAGGGCACAGGAACCACCTGCAAAGATATATCATTAAGTATGTGATGGAATATGTGAGTCTCTCAGTTTGAATTAGTCCCATCGGGAGCGTGCAATCAAAAACTTTGAAAATATTACAGCAAAAGGGTATTGGCAACATTTCCAATACAGGATTCGTTACAATAAAAAGGTCTTATGACAAGGAATTGTTTTAAACGGACGAGATTACAATCCAACAAAAAGAAATCAAGGAACCTGGGTCTGAGTCGATAAGCTTAGGCCAGCAGCTAACTTGTTTGCTGAAACCAACTCAAGAAGCTGAAGCACACACTTGCGTGCCGAAGATTTATATGGAGTCAAGTCGATAAGTTGCCCATCTCGCTCCTTCGGCAGTTCTTTAGACATTTGCTCCATATCGGCTTTGAAACCATGACCCATCATAAGTTGGAAATCTAGAAGAGCGCCGTAGGTGCGTGAGCTGCGTTTGAATACCTCGATAGTTTCCTTAGTGTCGACGACAAAAGCATCTGTCAATTTTTCCAGAGTTTTGTTTTGGTCGGCCTTGGGGAAAATCATCGAGTGCATCCTCAACATGACTCCTTTGTTCTTCTGGAGAAGGGCTTGAATGAGCTTGCTAGATTCAAGAGTCAGTCACAAAGCATCGACATGAGAATTGTCTGGGAGCATGTCTAGGGCATCATCAGGAATATCGGCAGCTTCTGCAAAGGACGAAAAGGAAAATTTGTTAGTTACAGTTAAATCAAGAAAGGAGAACCTAAAAGTTGAGTCGATGAGAATTACTGAGCAAGGCCAAAATGGATTGGCGGAGGAGGTTGTCCTTTTCGTTCCTCTAGGCTTCGGCAGCGATCTTCAAAGCTTCCTCATCCTTCAGCTTGTTCCTCAGCCTCTCAAGCTCTTCCTTCAAAGAATCGGCATTTTGGCAAGCTTCGGCAGCCATTTTAACTTCATTACCAAGCTTTGAGGAAGTAGATTCAACTTCTTTTTGAAGCCGAACCTTATCAGTTTCGAGCGAAGTAAATTGAGAGGCGAAAGCCTCCAGAGTGGAAATGACCGTTCGGAAGTCCTAAAGAAGTGAAAAGAAGTAGCTATTAATAGCAATGGAATTCCCATCAAAAAGTATATAATCCAATAAAGACTCGGGGGCTGTTAGAGGCAGACGAATTATCAAAACAGAAAAGCTTACAGGTTTTCCAGGAGGAGGAGAAGCCATAATAGCAGCAGTCGAAGGAATATCCTTCCCTTTAGAGAGGGAAGAAGCTGTCGAAAGTTGAGCTGCCGGGGTTGTCGCTGGAGCCAAAGCTGTCTTGCTAGAAGTTGTCTTGGCCTTCTTTGGAGGGGGCTTTATGAAGCCCTCGTCACTATAAGCATGTAAACCAGACAAAATGAGAACTAGATACGAAAGAAAATCTTGGAGCAGTAGAAAAGACTTACAGATCGTATAGATCATCTTCGTCGGCAAATCCGCGGACGATCTCTTTGAGGCTGCACATTGGCCTTCTCTGCAGCTGCATCAACAAAGGCAGCACGATCAGCATCATCGTCGTGATTTGACTCCGCCGTGTCACTTGTATCATCAGCAAAAGATCTAGGATCTATAGAAAAAGCTTCAGGATTTGTAGGATCATTGTCTTTATCTTCCGGATCTACATTTTCTTCAGTGCGGGACTCTACAGGAATGGAAGAACTTCTCTCTTCAAGATTGTCACCCGACATATCTTGGAAATGCTCGAAGAGGACTGTGGAAGGAATTAAAAGGATTAATTAAAAATAAAGGAAAATGCAAGTATAGTTCGAGTGCGACAATTAATGTAAATGTAAAGGAGAAATTACCTCGTTTGGCAGGTGGTCGGCATTGTAGGGTGATTGAGGAGATAGAAGTGGAATCGAATCTTCTTGACTGAAATGAGTCAAGCGTGACTTCATCAAGTAATTCTTTTTCGGATAGTTCGGCGACGTTCACTCTGGTTTCGTCCATTGGGCCTGAATATAACCACATCGGTGGGCTCGGACATAACTGGTTGGATTCGACGTTTCAAGAAAATGGCTGCTATTTTAGTACCCATCATAGTTTGGCCATCAGAATCCTTGATTCGAAGAACTCTGTCAAACAATCTATCGACTGCCGGTTTCTCTTCGGGTGACAGAATGTTCTTCCAAGATCTTTTGGGCACGGCTTCGAGGACGTCAACAAATCGCAGCAGTTGCATGTTGGCTGCCGATGAGTCTTTGATGTAGAACCACTTCAACCTCCACCCCTGGACAGACTCTCTCATTGGAAAATTGAAGTAGTTTACCTCCTTGCGGACAACAAATCCAACTCCGCTGGTGACAAAGGAACCGCTACTACAGTTGTAGTGTTTCACGAATAAAATCTTTTTCCATAAACCAAAGTGAGGTTCTATGCCCAAGAAAGCCTCACATAAGGTGATGAAAATAGCAAGATGGAGGATCGAGTTGGGAGTTAATTTCCACAATTGGATCTCGTATACATGAAGGAGACGCCGGAGGAACTCATGAGCAGGGAGAGAAAGTCCGCGATATAGAAGAGACATGAACATCACGGTAAAATTGTGTTGGAGATATGCCCAAGAGGCAATAATAAAGTGGTTATTATAATATCTTTGTGTTAATGATAAATGTTTACATACCATGCTGTAATTGTATTAACCGAAACATTGATACATGTGTGTTATGTAAACAACAAGGAGTCCCTAGTAAGCCTCTTGTATAACTAGCTTGTTGATTAATAGATGATCATGGTTTCGTGATCATGAACATTGGATGTTATTAATAATAAGGTTATGTCATTAGTTGAATGATATAATGGACACACACCCAAATGAGCGTAGCATAAGATCAAGTCATTAAGTTCAGTTTGCTATAAGCTTTCGATACATAGTTGCCTTAGTCCTTCGACCATGAGATCATGTAAATCACTTACACCGGAAGGGTACTTTGATTACATCAAACGCCATTGCGTAAATGGGTGGTTATAAAGAAAGTATTTGGAAAGTGTGAGTTGAGGCATATGGATCAATAGTGGGATTTGTCCATCCCGATGACGGATAGATATACTCTGGGCCCTCTCGGTGGAATGTCGTCGATTAGCTTGCAAGCATATGATTGGATCATAAGAGATGACATACCGCGGTACGAGTAAAGGGTACTTTTCGGTAACGGGGTTGAACAAGGTATGGAGATACCGATGATCGAACCTCGGACAAGTAAAATATCGTGTGACAAAGGGAATCGGCATCGTATGTAAATGGTTCAATCGATCACTAAGTCATCGTTGAATATGTGGGAGCCATTATGGATCTCCAGATCCCGCTATTGGTTATTGCTCGGAGAGGAGTCTCGACCATGTCTACATAGTTCACGAACCGTAGGGTGACGCGCTTAAGGTTCGATGTCGTATAAGTAGATTCGGAATATGAGATGGAGTCCGAAGTTTTTGTTCGGAGTCTCGGATGGGATCCAGGACATCACGAGGAGGTCCGGAATGGTCCGGAGAATAAGATTCATATAAGGGAAGTCATTTTCCGGGGTTCGGGAAAAAGTCCGGTGTTTTGACCGGAGCTTCTAGAAGGAGAGGGACCAGGTTCGGGAGAGGCCACGTAGGCGCCACATGGCATGGTGGGGCCTGCCCACTATGACATGTGGGCCCAGGCCGGCCTACCCCTTAGAGATAAGATCTATCTCTTAATTTAAATGGTTTAAATCTAGAGATAAGATCTATCTCTAAAATAAAGTGTTTAAACGAAGAGATAAGGGGAAGGCTTGAGGGGGAAGAAAAGTCTCCCCCCTTGGCCGGCCAAAAGGGATATGTGGGGCCCAGGGGGAACCCTAGGCCGACCCCTCCCCCTATATAAAGAGGGGAGGGGGTGGCCGGCCATTCACCCCATCCACAACCCTAGCCGCCCCCTCTCTCTTCCTCCTCCATACGCTGTGCAGGCTTAGGCGAAGCCCTGCAGCAATTCTTCTCCACCACCACCACCACGCCGTCGTGCTGCTGGGATTCCGTGGAGATCTACCACACCTCCGCTGCCCGCTGGAACGGGAGAGGAAGGGCTTCATCGACACCGTACGCGCGACCGAGTACGGAAGTGCTGCCGGATTGCAGCACCGGGGACGATCGTCTACACCAACAACGAGATCTAATCTCGTAGGCTTTGGAAATCTTCGAGGGTTAGTCTCATATCAATCTCGTTGCTCCGATCTTGTAGATTAGATCTTGGGTGTTCCATAGATTAGATCTTGGATTTATTCGTCTTGCGGTAGGAAATTTTTTGTTTTCTATGCAACGAACCCCATCAGTGGTATCAGAGCCATGTCTATGCATAGATCTGTTGCACGAGTAGAACACAATGGTTTTGTGGGCGTTGATGCTTTTGTTGCTTTAGTTTGTGTACTTTGCATCTTGCGGGATGGTGGGATGAAGCGGCCCGGGCTAACTTTACATGACCGCGTCTCATGAGACTTGCTCCACGCTTGACATGCAACTTGTATTGCATAAGTGGCTTTGCGGGTGTCTGTCTCTCCCACCATAGTGAAGATTACAATTTGCACTTTCTATTGTCAACACTAGTATCACCGTTGTGGTTCATGTTCGTAGGTAGATTGGATCTTACTCGAAAACCCTAAACCACGTAAAATATGCAAACCAAATTAGAGGCGTCTAACTTGTTTTTGCAGGGTTTGGTGATGTGATATGGCCATAATGTGATGATGATTATATTTGATGTATGAGATGTTCATTGTTGTATTATGGCAACCGGCAGGAGCCTAATGGTTGTCTTTAATTTTTGTTAAAGACCTGCGTGTCTATTCATCATGTAATAGCTTTATTTCAAGTAGTTGTTATAGTAGCTATAAGTGATGGACAACCATGAAGCGGCGCCACTGACCTTGACGCCATGCTGGTGATGATGGAGATCATGTCCGTGCTTTGGAGATGGAGATCAAAAGCACAAGAAGAAAGGCCATATCATATCACACATTATGAATTGCATGTGATGTTAATCCTTTATGCATCTTATTTTGCTTAGATCGCGACGGTAGCATTATAAGATGATCCCTCTCACTAAATATCAAGATAATAAAGTGTTCATCCTTAGTATGCACCGTTGCTAAGACTTGTCGTTTCGAAGCATCTCGTGATGATCGGGTGTGATAGACTCTACATGTGCATACAACGGGTGCAAGCCAGATTTGCACACGCGGATACTAAGGTTGCCTTGACGAGCCTAGCATGTACAGACATGGTCTCGGAACACGGGATACCGAAAGGTAGAGCATGAGTCATATGAATGATATGATGAACACTTTGAGTGTTCGCCTTTGAAGCTACATCTTTTCTCGTGAAGATCGGACTTGGTGTAGTGGATTTGGTTCGTGTAATCACTAAGACAATGCGAGGGATGTTGTTTTGAGTGGGAGTTCACCTAGTTAATTTAAGAATTAAAATTGAACTCATTTTATCATAAACTTAGTCTAAACTCTTTGCAAATATGTTGTAGATCATGGCGCCCCCTCCATCAATTTTAACCAGTTCCTAGAGAAAGAAAAGCTTAAGAGCAATGGTAGCAACTTCACTGACTGGTTCCGTCATGTGAGGATTTTCCTCACTGGTGGAAGCCTGCAATATGTGCTCGATGCACCGCTAGGTCCCCCACCACCTCCTGCAGTATCCGAGGACGTAAAGAATGTTTACGAGACTCGGGTGACTCGATACTCCGAAGTTCAGTGTGCCATCCTGTGCAGCCTAGAGGCAGAGCTCCAAAAGCGTTTTGAGCACCACGACCCTTGTGAGATGATGCGTGAGCTCAAAGTTATCTTTGAAACTCATGCGGCCGTGGAGAGCTATGAGGCCTCGAAACAGTTCTTTGGCTGTATGATGGAAGAGGGCAGCTCCGTTAGTGAGCACGTGTTCGCCATGTCCGGACACGCGAAGAAGCTCAGTGACTTGGGGATTGTGATCCCTAACCATCTGGGTATTCATTGTGTCCTCCAATCACTGCCACCAAGTTACAAAAACTTCATGATGAACTACAACATGCAGAACATGAACAAAGAGTTGCCTGAACTCTTCTCCATGCTGAAATCTGCTGAAGTAGAGATACGGAAGGAGAACCAAGTGTTGATGGTCAACAAGACCACCAGTTTCAAGAAGCAGGGCAAGCCTAACAAGGGCAACTTCAAGAAGGGCGGCAAGAAAGCTGCAGCGCCTCCTGAGAAGCCTAAGGCTGGTCCTAAGCCTGAGACTGTGTGCTACTACTGCCAGGGGAAGGGGCACTGGAAGCGTAATTGCTCCAAATACTTGGCCGATCTGAAGAGCGGCCACGTCAAGAAGAAAGGTATATTTGATATACATGTTATTGATGTCTATCTTACTGGTTCTCGTAGTAGTGCCTGGGTATTTGATACTGGTTCGGTTTCTCACATTTGTAACTCGAAACAGGAACTGCGGAATAAACGAAGCCTGGCGAGGGACGAGGTGATGATGCGCGTTGGAAATGGATCCAAAGTCGATGTGATCGCCGTCGGCACGCTCCCTCTACATCTACCTTCGGGATTAGTTTTAAACCTCAATAATTGTTATTTAGTACCTGCGTTGAGCATGAACATTATATTTGGATCTTGTTTAATGCAAGACGGTTATTCGTTTAAGTCTGAGAATAATGGTTGTTCGATTTATATGAGTAATGTATTTTATGGCCATGCACCTGAGATGAATGGTTTATTCTTGTTAAATCTCGATAGTAGTGATACACATGTTCATAACATTGATGCTAAGCGAATTAAATTGAATGATAATTCTACTTATATGTGGCACTGTCGTCTTGGTCATATTGGAGTGAAGCGCATGAAGAAACTCCATTCCGATGGACTTCTTGAGTCACTTGACTTTGAGTCACTTGATAGATGCGAAGCATGTCTAATGGGAAAAATGACTAAGACTCCATTTTCTGGTACAATGGAGCGAGCTACAGACTTATTGGAAATCATACATACCGATGTGTGCGGACCAATGAGTGTAGCATCGCGCGGTGGTTATCGTTATGTTCTAACCTTCACGGATGATCTGAGTAGATATGGGTATATTTACTTTATGAAACATAAGTCCGAGACTTTCGAGAAGTTCAAGGAATTCCAAAGTAAAGTAGAAAATCAACGTAACAAGAAGATTAAGATTCTGCGTTATGATCGTGGAGGCGAATATCTGAGTTATGAGTTTGGCATGCATTTAAAGAAATGCGGAATACTTTCACAATTGACACCGCCGGGAACACCACAGCGCAATGGTGTGTCCGAACGTCGTAATCGAACTCTCTTAGATATGGTTCGGTCTATGATGTCTCTTACCGATTTGCCGTTATCGTTTTGGGGTTATGCATTAGAGACAGCCGCATTCACTTTAAATAGGGCACCATCTAAATCCGTTGAAACGACACCGTATGAATTATGGTTTGGGAAGAAACCTAAGCTGTCGTTCCTTAAAGTTTGGGGTTGCGAAGCTTATGTAAAGAAGTTACAGCCTGACAAGCTAGAACCCAAAGCGGAGAAATGTGTCTTCATAGGATACCCTAAAGAAACAATTGGGTACACTTTCTATCACAGATCCGAAGGCAAAATCTTTGTTGCCAAGAACGGATCCTTTCTTGAGAAGGAGTTTCTCACTAAAGAAGTGACTGGAAGGAAAGTAGAACTCGACGAGGTTGATGAACCTTCTCTCATAGATCAGAGTAGCGCAGTGCCGGAAGAAGTTCCTGTGCAGCCTGCACCGATAGGAGAGGAAGCAAATGATGATGATCATGAAACTTCAAACGAGGAAGCTACTGAACCTCGCAGATCGACGAGGGAACGTACCACTCCTGATTGGTATGATCCCTGTCTAAATGTCATGATTGTGGACGACAATGATGAGGACCCTGCGACGTATGAAGAAGCGATGATGAGCCCAGATTCCAAAAAATGGCAAGAAGCCATGAAATCCGAAATGGGATCCATGTATGATAACCAAGTATGGACTTTGGTAGACTTACCTGATAGCCGCAAGGCTGTCGAGAATAAATGGATCTTCAAGAGAAAAACATATGCTGATGGTAATATTACCGTCTATAAAGCTCGACTTGTCGCGAAGGGGTTCCGACAAATTCAAGGAGTTGACTACGATGAGACTTTCTCACCTGTAGCGAAGCTAAAGTCTGTGAGGATTTTGTTAGAAATAGCTGCATTTTTCGATTATGAGATTTGGCAGATGGATGTCAAAACAGCGTTCCTTAATGGTGACATTGAGGAAGAGTTGTATATGGTACAACCCAAAGGTTTTGTCGATCCTAAAAATGCTGACAAGGTATGCAAACTTCAGCGTTCCATTTATGGACTGAAGCAAGCATCCCGGAGTTGGAACCGACGCTTTGATGGAGTGATCAAAGACTTCGGGTTTATACGGACTCATGGTGAGGCCTGTATTTACAAGAAAGTGAGTGGGAGCTCTGTAGCGTTCCTGATATTATATGTAGATGACATATTATTGATTGGGAATGATATAGAACTATTAAGCAGCGTTAAAGGTTATTTGAATAAGTCTTTTTCAATGAAAGACCTTGGTGAAGCAGCGTACATTTTAGGCATCAAGATTTATAGAGATAGATCAAGACGCCTAATAGGCCTTTCACAAAGTACATACCTGGACAAGATTCTAAAGAAGTTTAGAATGGATGAAAGAAAGAAAGGGATCTTGCCTATGTTGCCAGGTAAGGTCTTGAGTAAGACTCAAGGTCCGGCTACGGCAGATGAAAGAGAGGATGAGCAAGATCCCCTATGCCTCGGCAGTAGGCTCTATCATGTATGCCATGCTGTGTACTAGACCGGATATCGCACATGCTGTTAGTTTGACAAGCAGATATCAAAGTGATCCAGGAATGGAACACTGGACAGCGGTCAAGAATATCCTGAAGTACTTGAAAAGGACTAAGGATATGTTTCTTTGTTATGGCGGTGACCAAGAGCTCGTTGTAACCAGTTACACCGATGCAAGTTGGAACACCGATCCTGATGACTCTAAGTCTCAGTCTGGGTACGTGTTTATATTGAATGGTGCTGCAGTAAGCTGGAGCAGTTCCAAGCAGTGCACGGTGGCGAAATCTTCAACAGAATCTGAATATATAGCGGCTTCGGAGGCTTCATCGGAAGCGGTATGGATGAAGAGGTTCATTGTTGAGCTTGGTGTGGTTCCTAGTGCATTGGACCCGTTAGTCATCTACTGTGACAACACGGGTGCCATCGCTAATGCAAAGGAACCAAGGTCACACAAGAAGCTAAAGCATATCAAGCTGCGTTTTCATTCGATTCGCGAGTACATCGAAGATGGTGAAGTAGAGATTTGCAAAGTACACACTAATCTGAATGTTGCAGATCCGTTGACTAAAGCTCTCCCTAGGGCAAAGCATGACCAACACCAGAATGCCATGGGTGTTAGGTACCTTACAATGTAATCTAGATTATTGACTCTAGTGCAAGTGGGAGACTGTTGGAGATATGCCCAAGAGGCAATAATAAAGTGGTTATTATAATATCTTTGTGTTTATGATAAATGTTTACATACCATGCTATAATTGTATTAACCGAAACATTGATACATGTGTGTTATGTAAACAACAAGGAGTCCCTAGTAAGCCTCTTGTATAACTAGCTTGTTGATTAATAGATGATCATGGTTTCGTGATCATGAACATTGGATGTTATTAATAAAAAGGTTATGTCATTAATTGAATGATATAATGGACACACACCCAAATGAGCGTAGCATAAGATCAAGTCATTAAGTTCAGTTTGCTATAAGCTTTCGATACATAGTTGCCTTAGTCCTTTGATACGTCTCAAACGTATCTATAATTTCTTATGTTCCATGCTACTTTTATTACAATACTTGAATGTTTTATACATACTTTACAGCATTATTATACATTTTCCGGCACTAACCTATTAACAAGATGCCGAAGTGCCGTTCTGTTTTCTGTTGTTTTTGGTTTCAGAAATCCTAGTAAGGAAATATTCTCGGAATTGGACGAAATCAACGCCCAGGGTCCTATTTTTGCACGAAGCTTCCAGAAGACCGAAGGGAGACGAAGTGGGGCCACGAGGTGGCCAGACACTAGGGCGGCGCGGCCCAGGCCCTGGCCACGCCAGCCTAGTGTGTGGGCCCCCGTGACCCCCGACCTACCCTTCCGCCTACATATAGCCTTCGTCGCGAAACCCCCTGTACCGAGAGCCACGATACGGAAAACCTTCCGAGACGCCGCCGTCGCGAATCCCATCTCGGGGGATTGAGGAGATCGCCTCCGGCACCTGCCGGAGAGGGGAATCATCACCGGAGGGGCTCTACATCATCATGCCCGCCTCCGGATTGATGCATGAGTAGTTCATCCTTGAACTATGGGTCCATAGCAGTAGCTAGATGGTTGTCTTCTCCGCTTGTGCTATCATTGTTTAGATCTTGTGAGCTGCCTAACATGATCAAGATCATCTATTTGTAATGCTACATGTTGTGTTTGGTGGGATCCGATGAATATAGAATATTATGTTAAGTTGATTATCAATCTATCATATATGTGTTGTTTATGTTCTTGCATGCTCTCCGTTGCTAGTAGAGGCTCTAGCCAAGTTGATACTTGTAACTCCAAGAGGGGGTATTTATGCTCGATAGTGGGTTCATGCCTCCATTGAATCTGGGACAGTGACAAAAAGTTCTAAGGTTGTGGATGTGTTGTTGCTACTAGGGATAAAACATTGATGCTTTGTCTAAGGATATTTGTGTTGATTACATTACGCACCATACTTAATGCAATTATCTGTTGTTTACAACTTAATACCGGAAGGGGTTCGGATGATAACCTGAAGGTGGATTATTTAGGCATAGATGCATGCTGGATAGCGGTCTATGTACTTTGTCGTAATGCCCTGATTAAATCACATAGTAATCATCGTTGATATGTATTGAATCTTTATTTGTCAATTGCCCGCCTGTAATTTGTTCACCCAGCATGTTAGTTATCTTATTGGAGAGACACCTCTAGTGAACTGTGGACCTCGGTCCATTCTTTTACATCTGAATACATTCTACTTCTCTGTTTTTACTGTTCTTTGCAAACAAACACCATCTTCCACTCGATACGTTTAATCCTTTGTTTTCAGCAAGCCGGTGAGATTGACAACCTCACTGTTACGTTGGGGCAAAGTACTTTGATTGTGTTGTGCAGGTTCCACGTTGGCGCCGGTTTCACTGGTGTTGCGCCGCACTACATTCCTCCACCAACAACCTTCATGTGCTTCTTGGCTCCTACCGGTTCGATAACCTTGGTTTCTTTCTGAGGGAAAACTTGCTGCTGTGCGCATCACACCTTCCTCTTGGGGTTCCCAACGGACGTGTACATCTACGCGTCATCCTTCGACCATGAGATCATGTAAATCACTTACACCGGAAGGGTACTTTGATTACATCAAACGCCATTGCGTAAATGGGTGGTTATAAAGATGGGATTAAGTATTTGGAAAGTGTGAGTTGAGGCATATGGATCAATAGTGGGATTTGTCCATCCTGATGACGGATAGATATACTCTGGGCCCTCTCGGTGGAATGTCATCTGATTAGCTTGCAAGCATATGATTGGATCATAAGAGATGACATACCACGGTACGAGTAAAGAGTACTTGTCGGTAACGAGGTTGAACAAGGTATGGAGATACCGATGATCGAACCTCGGACAAGTAAAATATCGTGTGACAAAGGGAATCGGCATCGTATGTAAATGGTTCAATCGATCACTAAGTCATCGTTGAATATGTGGGAGACATTATGGATCTCCATATCCCGCTATTGGTTATTGCTCGGAGAGGAGTCTCGACCATGTCTACATAGTTCACGAACCGTAGGGTGACGCGCTTAAGGTTCGATGTCGTATAAGTAGATTCGGAATATGAGATGGAGTCCGAAGTTTTTGTTCGGAGTCTCGGATGGGATCCAGGACATCACGAGGAGGTCCGGAATGGTCCGGAGAATAAGATTCATATAAGGGAAGTCATTTTTCGGGGTTCGGGAAAAAGTCCGGTGTTTTGACCGGAGCTTCTAGAAGGTTCTAGAGGGCCACCAGTGGGCCCACCACCCCGGGAGAGGCCACGTAGGCGCCACATGGCATGGTGGGGCCTGCCCACTATGACATGTGGGCCCAGGCCGGCCTACCCCTTAGAGATAAGATCTATCTCTTAATTTAAATGGTTTAAATCTAGAGATAAGATCTATCTCTAAAATAAAGTGTTTAAACGAAGAGATAAGGGGAAGGCTTGAGGGGGAAGAAAAGTCTCCCCCCTTGGCCGGCCAAAAGGGATATGTGGGGCCCAGGGGGAACCCTAGGCCGACCCCTCCCCCTATATAAAGAGGGGAGGGGGTGGCCGGCCAACACACCATCCACAACCCTAGCCGCCCCCTCTCTCTTCCTCCTCCATACGCTGTGCAGGCTTAGGCGAAGCCCTGCAGCAATTCTTCTCCACCACCACCACCACGCCGTCGTGCTGCTGGGATTCCGTGGAGATCTACCACACCTCCGCTGCCCGCTGGAACGGGGAGAGGAAGGGGCTTCATCGACACCGTACGCGTGACCGAGTACGGAAGTGCTGCCGGATTGCAGCACCGGGGACGATCGTCTACACCAACAACGAGATCTAATCTCGTAGGCTTTGGAAATCTTCGAGGGTTAGTCTCATATCAATCTCGTTGCTCCGATCTTGTAGATTAGATCTTGGGTGTTCTATAGATTAGATCTTGGATTTATTCGTCTTGTGGTAGGAAAATTTTTGTTTTCTATGCAACGAACCCCATCAAACTGGCAGGAGGTTTAGGGCGTGAACCGCACCTGGGAGAATGACGTTCCCCTCGTCGGCCGAAATTATGCCAAGGCTCCGAGCTTTCTTCTCATCGCGCTTGGTCGTCGTGGAAGCTGGCCAATCACGGGGCGCAGGTCCAGCCGTGGAAATCTCCGGCACGGGCGGCGCAGGAGCTGGAGCGAAAACATCTGATGCGCTCTTTCTTGACGCGCTGGATGAGGCTTTAGCAGCGGCACCGCTGATCATGGCACTGGCGACGAGGGTGAGGTTCCTCTTCTTCACCATCGTTGAGAGAATCGGAGGGAGATCTAAGAACAGTGGCGGCGGCGCGGCAGTTTTGAGGAAGAAGGATGAGCAGGAAAGAAGAACCGTGAAAAGAGAATGGAGGGGATAAATTTTGTCCCTCACGGTTATAAACTAAAGGTTAATCACAGGGGACTTGGAGTTAGGTCACCACGTGTCGTTATGTCTATTTTACCAAGTAACATTTTTCTCCACTACACGCGGAAATCGAGGAGGCGTCATGTTTCTTGCAAGCCGATCATTTCCTAAACTGACCGCGCAGAAGTAGGGTGGGCCCATCATGACGTGTCCTGTCAATCAGATCGTTGCAGTGGCTACGTCATCAATGATGTCATAAGTAATATCGACTTCACATGAAGCATTCAAAGGAAATTGAAACACACGAGTGGTTTGGTCTGAGTCTACACACGGTTGCAAGCATTCGTGCCTAGACTAGGGGGCTACTTCTATCGGGAGCGTTGAACGCGCACCCGATGAAACTATGGACTCGAAGACTTTTGCATGGCCTAGGATCATGCCCGGGGACTTGATTCTGAGTAGGGTAACGTTATTTTGCCATCGGCAGTTGTTATCACCAGATTTTGGCCAAATCAGGAGATGGGCCGTAAGTGAAGATGGGCTTGAAGGATATACACGTGGAGCATCTTTGAAGCGGCCTTGCACGAAGAGTTTGGGCTAGATTGCCCGTGTATCTGTAAATATAGTAGATCGCATCTTAGTTTAGAATTAAAAGATAGAGTTTAACCCGTGCACGGTTAGGTGCACGCCCGAATTAGAAAGTCCCTTGGACTATAAATATGTATCTAGGGTTATCGGAAAAGGAGGACAATCACGTTCACAACAAACACAAATCAGGCGCATCGCCACCCCTTCTTTCGAGGGTTTCTCCCGGGTAAGCATCATGCTGCCTAGATCGCATCTTGCGATCTAGGCAGTACGCATTTATTCGTTACCTTGTGCTGCTCGTGCTGAAGCGTTGTTGATGGCGAGTAGCACTATTTATCGTAGATGTTTTGGGGCTTGCATGGATGCTTTTCTTATGCATATCTGCTTAGCTATGCCGTCCCTCGATATCTAGCTGCCCTTACACCTGTCTAGGTGTAAGGGCAGCCTTGCTTGTTCGTTGTTTAGTAGATCTGATCTGTTATAGTTGCTCCTTGATTCTTCAAGGATTGGTTTAATATCTGTATGGTTAGGCCTTGCAAACGGGTTGAACGATCCGGTAGTGCGTTAGGTATGGTTTGTTAGTCCTAAGAGGGATGTTCCGGGAATTGACTTAATGTTGGTTTTTAGGCCTCTTCTAGGGTTAGTTTTCCATTATCTTTCGTGTCTATTAGGCTCAACTACGCGTAGGATGTTCCGATCATACGGTGAAAACCCTAAACTGTCGTAGATTGGTTTAACTTTATATTGATCAAGCAGGAGCCCCATGTCATCGTTAACCCGACGCAAACCATGGGGCGATCGGCTCTTTGAGCCGATCCACAGGGCAACCTGAGAGCCGATCGGGCTCGTATTTAATGTTTACGTGTCTGCCATGCAGGAAACTAATCGAAGCAATCCAACACCTTCCTGACCAGGTATAGGTCAGGTGGCACGCCCTTGCAACCGCCAGGACGTGTGCCGGAACATTTGCGGGACGACGTCGAGGGACCAGGGCCCCCTGCAGCCTTGGAAGCCTCCCGGCTCTTCGTGTTTCTTAACCACTGCTCGCCGGTGGGTTTTGGCAGGCAACACATGCACGCCGGTAGGACGATCGGGACAATCTTCCGCAACAACCACGTCAACATCTACATCCGAGATGGCGGAAGAACCGATCAAGTACGAAGATCTGCCTGCTGAGCATAAGAAGAAATATGATGATCTCAAGGCCATCTTGGAAGCCGATCTCATCGGCTCTTTTGAGAGGACCCGTTCGCACGGCATCAAGTTCAAAGGGTTCCAACCCGAAGGCGCGTTAGAGGGACTAGATCTATCTCTCCCTTCGGAGGAACGTACCAGAGCCCTGCGACAGGAAGTTAACTATGCCGTGGCTCACTCTCTTCATCGGCATTCTGAGAGCCTGGTGAACACTTTGGAGCGTGTTGCGCTTAATGTGGTGCAAGAAATCATGAAGCATAAGTATTCTCCGTCAGGTCCTGCTCTAGGAACTCATCAGGGAGAGACACCGCTCTATACTAGGCCACCACTGCAATATACGTTTGCAGCTCCACAGCAACCAGGTTCACTGGCGTACGTCGTCTACAAGGTTGGAGGCGATCCTGGCGATTACCAATTCTTGTATGAGCCGCCCAAGGAGATTCCGCATGGATACGTGTGCACGTACGTGCCGGACTGCAACAATTGGGCGAACCAGATTACGGCAGGAGGACACAGGAGTAGTTGCTGGAGCAGGAGGCAGTTCTGGAGCAGATGTTGAGAAACAGGCGTGGCTAGCTAAATATGCCACCGGAACAAGTCATGAACACTCAACCTCTGCAGCTCCTACAGTGGATCAGATCACTGCAATCTTGAGAGATCAGTTCGACATCCTGCCGAAGAAGAAAATGATCGGCTATTCCAAGCCGTATCCCAACGAGTATGACCTAATCCCACTTCCGCCTAAATATCGGCTCCCTGACTTCACAAAATTCAGTGGATCAGAAGGAACCAGCTCAATTGAGCACGTGAGCCGATATTTGGCACAGTTGGGCATGGTCTCAGCTTCAGACGAGCTACGTGTGAGATTCTTTTCACAATCTCTCACGGGTCCAGCCTTTGGGTGGTACACCTCGTTGCCACCAGATTCGGTTCGACCTGGAAGCAGCTGGAAGACAGTTTCACATACGGTATCATTCGAAACTACTGAAGCTGGCATTGCCGATCGACACGGTTCGGCGAGGCGAGGAGAGACGGTGTCGAGTACATCCAGCGTTCGGACCGTCAGGAACCGATGTTATTCGGTTCGTTTATCTGAGAAGGAAGCAGTCGAGCTGGCGATAGCAGGCCTGTCAGCGCCGCTCAGAGATGTGACCTTCCAAGCTGACTACAATTCACTGGCGCACATGGTTCAGAAATTGACATCGTATGAACAGCGCCACCCAAATTGTACCAGGACAAGTTCAAGCGCGTCGCCCTGATCGAGATGGAAGAAGATGAAGATTCTGCAGAAGATCAGGAAGTCGCTGTAGCTGAATGGACTCGGGGGGCAAAGCCCGTGTCCTGCAAATGGGTGAAACAACCAGGGCCTGCAAAAGGGTTTGACTTTGATTTGAGCAAAACGGAGCAAATTTTTGATTTGCTGCTGAAGGAGAAACAGCTGAAGTTACCCGAAGGCCACAAAATCCCCACGGTACAAGAGATGAACGGCAGGCCATACTGCAAATGGCATCACACGTTCACTCATGCCACCAATGACTGCAAAGTCTTGCGCGGACAGATTCAAATGGCGATAGAACAAGGCCGATTACTCTTCGGTCAGTTTGCCATGAGAGTTGACACGCAGCCGTTTCCGGACGTCAACATGGTGGATCTCAGCCACTGCATAAGACGCGAGCCAGGTTTCTCTTTTGATATCAACATGGCAGGGCTTGCAGATCGCCATGGCAAGGATAAGCCAGAGAGCAGTCACTCCCGTGGCAAAGATAAAGAGGAGGCCGATCCACGCGACCGGCCCCAGCATGATGACAGACGGTACTTGACTGAGGAAGAGGTGAGAAGCGTGCGGTATCAACGACCACTTTCCGCGCACCTCCTTAACAAATATGAGCAGCAGTACGACCGACGTCGGTGCTACGACGTAGATGATGAGAGATATCGTCGGTCTGATGCAGTCAACAGGAAATACCGTCGATACGAAGGGTATGAGCGTCACGCTAGAGGGAGATCAAGAGAGCAAGAGGACATGGATAGGCATTGGAACTGTCCTTTCTTCAAACACTGCTGGGACTCAGGAATGAGCCGATTGCCTACAATCGAGAACTGCCCAGAATGTAGACAGAAGAGGAAGGGAACAAATGAAGTTTCAGTGTTCGAGCGTCTAGGACCTCTCCCACCTCAGAAAAAACGAGCTGAGTCATCTCAAGATGAAGACTTCGAGGAGTCAGAGGAAGAAGATAGATATCACCGGCCAAGGTGGTGCCCTGATGGACTCAGCCACTCCCAAAAGCGCAGAGTGCAACGGCTACGAAACTTGGAGGAAGCCGAGGCGCAGTACCTGTACACGTTGAGGAAAGCACGGCCCGATCTGGCCGTGAAAATTCAGCAAACGTTGGAGATGGAGACGCGCCCACCAAAGAAAGTGTGGCGCCCCAAGCAGACAAAAGCCGATGCAGAGGCATCGGCTGATACAAACATGGTGTTTATCCTTCAGAGTTTTGTGCTCCAAGAGACGAGGAAGTGTCAGTGGCACAGTTTGACTGCGGTCCACGACCAGTTATCTTTGAGAAGCCACGAGAGAGGAGCTACAGGCATTTGAAAGCCCTATACTTGAAAGGTTATATCAATGGGCAGCCTATTAGCAAGATGCTGGTTGACACGGGAGCAGCAGTCAACATAATGCCGTACTCCATGTTGCGACGTTTGGGACGATCCAATGACGATCTGATCAAGACCAACGTCACGTTAAGCGATTTCAACGGCCAAGCGTCAGAAGCCAAGGGTGTTCTGAACGTAGACTTAACTGTCGGCCGAAAAACCATCCCTACGTCGTTCTTCATCGTCGACAGCAAAAGCACTTACGCTGTCCTGCTAGGAAGGGATTGGATCCACGCTAACTGTTGTATTCCATCCACAATGCATCAGTGCATCATACAATGGGATGGAGATGAAGTGGAGGTTGTTCATGCAGATGACTCGATCGAGATCTCTTTGGCTGGCATGACAATTTGGGATGCTGACGACCAAGAGCCGCTCTCTGGAATCAATCTGGACGGCTGTGAGCGCATCGAAGCTTCAAAAAATAGGGTGAGGCTGGTCTTATCCACTGGCCTGACGGAGTAGCAAGACCCAAGTCTATGGACGTACGTGGCAAGGCCGATCCCTACGATCGGCCCCAAAAAATAAAAAGCAATGATCTCACCTCAAGCATGCCACGTAGCTGTAGCAGAGAACCAAGAAGTTGTAAACCCTCATTAAACATTGCAATGGAAAAGGAGGCCGATTCTAGCAATCGGCCAAAATTAGCCTCAACATGCCTTCTGCCTGTGTTCAGCATTGATTTAGCAGGCGATGGAAAGCTGGTATGGGTTTACACCAGCTGATGAACTAGAAGAGGTTGACATTGGTCCTGGGGATAAGCCACGACCAACATTTATCAGCAAATAGTTGGATCAACAATCGCAGGGAGGCCGATTCCAGCAATCGGCTAAAATTATTCTCACCATACGTATACTCTGGGATGTTTAGCATGGTGAGTTGTGAGACAAGCTTGTAGTTGGCTGAAAAGCCGATATCTTCAATCACTTGAAGATTCGGCTCGGGGGGCATACACACAGAGAAGGTACGAGGCCACGAAGTATGTACCCAGGAGGAGCCGATTCATGAAATCGATCGGCTAATAAAAAATCGAAAATAGAAAAATTTTAAGCACAGCCGATGCTCGGACATCGACTCTAGAATTACAGAGCTTCAACTGCCACTTGGGCAGGCCTCTTTGATGAGCCAACTGCACCCTTGACCTGAAGGCAGACAACGTCACGACTGGCCAGAGCTTCAACTGCAGCGTCATTGGGACGTGGGGCTGGATTTCTTCAAGGATGTTCTTCACCTCCTCAGAGTTTTCGACCAATGTCTCAATGGGTGAAGAAAGCAGAGCTTTGAAGCATTGGAGTTCATCACAACCCTGACAAACAACAAGAGCAGCATAAGCATGCAGATCAGGGTAAGGGCGAGCCCAACAAGGGAAGCATACCTCTCCTAGGACCATGGGAACAGCCGATGACGATGCAATCGGCTGTGGCGTTTCTGCCTGGGGTTTGGCCAGGGTGGCGACTTGGTCGACGTCCAGAGTGGTGGAGGGGTTTTCTGATCCTTCCGAGCCCTCTTGGTGCATGGACTCTTTGTGCGTGAGCTTCCCTGTCCTGTTTTGATGAGAGCTGGAGGGGCAGCAGGTTCAGGGGCTGGCCTTTTCTTGGAAGCCGATGGTGGCACATCTGGCTGGTTTTGCGTGGTGGTGTTCTCAGAGGTGCCCGAGCTTGAGCCTCGTCGGCTGGACTACGTCTCCTCGCTGGTATTATCTTCAGTAGAGGTCTACAAGAGCAGGATTACCAAGCTAACATGCTACTAAAGCCTAGAAGGATGTGCCCTTCAAGAGTTTCTCGCTGCTATTCTCGCCCTGACTGAGGCTCGGGGGGCAGCTGGCCCTGAAGATTCTTTGCTCTTGGGAGCCGATTTTGTTGGAATCGGCTGGCTCTGCATCACAACCTTTTCGAAAGGTGGTGAGTTCTTACAGAGGAGAACCACCGGAGCTGGTGGGAGGAATTTGAGGAGGGAGCCATCATCATTGATAGGCTCTGGGCCATTTGTTGCTGCAAAGAAACAGAGCAGGGTTATAAACATCACTGTGAATTATCACAAGGTATTTGTGGACAAGTGGTACCTGTTCTGCAGAAGTATCAGTTTCAGCATCAAGTTGTTTCAGCAACGGTCCTAAAAGTTCTCCTAAAGGCATGAATTCAGGAGTTTTGCCCTTAAGTCGAACATTACGCTCAGGTGTTTTGGAGTCCAAAATCTGGAATTCGCGCGGCTGCGGGTTGGACCTGTTCGATTGGAAATTTGGGGTCTGAATTGAAGCAAGGGTTGCAGGTTACCGTTTGAGGAGATAACTGAATTGACCTGTCTTGCAATTTATTGTGAAGGACTGATGCGTTGCCATCGGCTCATTGAGCATCGACCAAGTTGACAATCGGCAAAATCAGTTGAGGGGAAATCGGCTAAATTAGCATAAAGGAAATCGGCAAAATCAAAGGAAGTTCTTCATGGCAAAGGGAGTTCTTCATTAATAATGGGATTTCTTACATAGAAGAGCTGATTGCCCTCAAAAGGAAGAACTAGGGGATACATTGCCCCATCTACTACTATAGATCCTATGCTAAAGATCCTATCTACGGGCCGTCGCTGCCCTCGTCATCGCCGTCGTCGCCGCTGTCGGCGCTACTCCCGGCGGGCTCGTCGTCGCTGCCGCTGGCCGCCGGCGGGCCCTCATTGTCCTCGTCCTCCTCGTCAGCGTCGTCGTCGTTGTCGAAGTCGCCGAGGTTGCCCGGCCAGGGGCAGAATCGCTTGGCCGGCGGCTCGTCGGAGGAGGTGTCGTCCTCCTCCTCCTCTTCCTCCTCCTCCTCCTCGAAGGAGGTGAAGTCGTCCCAGGAGAAGCGATCGTCATCGCTCTCCTCCTCCGTTTCCCCGTCGGCGAGGAAGCGGAGGTCGCTCTCCCCGTCGGTTGAGGACTTGTCGTCCTCAGACCAGACGGAGAAGTCGTGGCTGGCCTCGTCCCCGTCTTCTAGGGCCCGGCGAATGTGGTCCGCCATTGGGACCCACTCCGGCGTCGGCTCGCGGAGGGGGGAGGATTGAACGGAAAGACCCGACGAAAAAGAGGAAGAAGAAGAGGAAGACATGGTGGCAGAGGAGGGCTTTTGGAGTGCTAATGCGAAGGGGATGAGGAAGGGAACTGGATGTGGTTAAATAAAAGGAGATAAGTGTGGCAAAGTTTTAGGATGTGGTGCCAAAACTGTCAAATCGTGCAGAGAAGTTGAGAAGGCAAGGCATCATGATGAAGAATACTGCGACGGTTCTGCTCTGCCACGACATGACCCTTCGAAGGAAAAACAGAGTGGTTTTGAAATTATCATTACCAAAACCAGGGGGCATGTGTTATCACCAGATTTTGGCCAAATCAGGAGATGGGCCGTAAGTGAAGATGGGCTTGAAGGATATACACGTGGAGCATCTTTGAAGCGGCCTTGCACGAAGAGTTTGGGCTAGATTGCCCGTGTATCTGTAAATATAGTAGATCGCATCTTAGTTTAGAATTAAAAGATAGAGTTTAACCCGTGCACGGTTAGGTGCACGCCCGAATTAGAAAGTCCCTTGGACTATAAATATGTATCTAGGGTTATCGGAAAAGGAGGACAATCACGTTCACAACAAACACAAATCAGGCGCATCGCCACCCCTTCTTTCGAGGGTTTCTCCCGGGTAAGCATCATGCTGCCTAGATCGCATCTTGCGATCTAGGCAGTACGCGTTTATTCGTTACCTTGTGCTGCTCGTGCTGAAGCGTTGTTGATGGCGAGTAGCACTATTTTTCCAGATGTTTTGGGGCTTGCATGGATTTTTCTTATGCCAGCTGCGGTGACCCAGCATACCACTGCATGTTGTAGTATACAAGTCGTTGATATGATCTTCATGAAGGGACTTCTTCACAAATATCACATCCCTCAGAGTGGTACAACAGAAACATTGCAGGTCATAACACTCGATAATATATTACAATCATGGTCTTAACAAGTTGGTATTCTCACAGGTCCGATGAGAACACCCTACAACATTAGGTACTATTACAAACCAACATAGATAAGAAAAGAGCTCAGCAACTTATTTAAGTATGCCACTACGCTGCTCGGCTCTATACTACTAAGGTATATCACTACTCCTCCACCTCCATGTCATCGGGTCCGTAGACTATCCCATAGTCTACTCCTTCAACTCCTCCGGTAAGATCAGGTTCCTCGTAGACCAGCTCGTAGCTTCCTTCTGGTGCTCCATCGGTGATGGCCTCCACTTCCGTATCACAGTCTAGCAAGGGTGTCGAAAGAAAGTGAGTACAGAGGTACTCAGCAAGTTCAAAAGAGTAAAAAGGTGTTTGATGCACTAGCTACGACCATTGATCAGGAAATCTCAGGTCAATGCATGTTTTGAAAACATTTCTTCAAAAGGTTTATTTTATTCTGAAAACTATGCCCGTCAGTCTTCACAGGTTGACTAGAACTTCATGGAGTTCCTTTCCTGCCGCGTTCGCAGTTCCCTTCCCGGAACAGGGAGTGACAGCCACAATTTAATACACTCTGCAGAGGTGCGTTACTTTTCCCATAAGAGATCTCACCCTTTTTGCCAACCGCAGGGACTTGCCCCCGTTCACACTTCCTTGGTGTGAGGCCAGGTATAAAGATCCAAGCCCACACCGCCTTCTCCGCGACCCTGCAAACCCACCCTTTTGTCCATCCGTACACCCCCGGTAGACATCTCCCGATCATACGGCTTTACCCACGGTGTACGTCGGACAATCCTTCATAGACGGTAGAGCCTCTCATCCAAACGTCCGGATGGGGATTTTAAAGGCTATCCCAACCTACGGCAGTGCCTCCAGCACCCCGCCAGGCTCTATCAAGTCCGTTGGCGTGCAGGAGGGAAAAGATACAGCTGGCTTCCCCAGAGCCATTATAGATCTTATGGTCAACGCGATATGTACGGCGCTAGAATCACTGGACGGCATTGGTACTTAGTCCTAGATGAATAGTACCCTTGCAATGGAACCTCCACCAATCAACACATACCATGGTTCCATTGCCAGCCACATAGTCATATTCATAATTGGAAAAGTAACATTTCATTTTCAATGCAGGAATGATAAGTCATATAGCTTTGCATTAAATTAATAGAAAATACTCAAATTGACATGAGCAAGGGTGAACTTGCCTGTGGACTGCGAGATAGTGCAGTTCAATGCGTTGGATGGAACCTGGACCTCGGGTTCTGTAAAGAAGCATCATTGTCCGGTAAGGACAATGTTATAAAATCCAAATGATGCATGCATGGATGTATTATTTTATGTTGAATTCCTTTACCCCAATGAGTTATTACAATTTAGGGTTGAGTTAAGCTTTATGCCTTTGGCAGTAATTTGCAATTGCTTTAATGTGTATACCACTTTAATTCTCAGAAAGTAAAATGATTCAAAGTAAATCTACTTTATCTTGGTGATTCATTATTCATTCTAAAATAATTTGAAATAATAGAGTTGTCTCTATATTTTTGGAATAAAGAAGAATAGAGTATTTTTCTTTGAAAAATACCTTTTTCAAAATAGAAATGACTTGGAATAATAGAATTTCATTTTGAAATGTTTGAAAATAAGTATTTGAACTTATTTGAGAGTTTCCTTGATTTTTAAATACAAGGAAATAATAGTTTGAAATTCCAAGTAATTATTTTAAATTCTTTAAATCCATAATTTTGAATTTGTTTCTTAAATTTTATTTCATATTTTATTCTGGTTAAGATTTATTTTTCATTCACTAATCCAATTTTTAATGGATTTTTAGAGTTGTATTTTATTTACTAAAAATTGGTGAAATTATGGCCTTTTTCTAAATTGTGAAAAGACTAAAATACCCCCTGGACCCATATTGGGCCCAGCCCAATAACCTAGACCCATGGGACAGCCCACTAAGGCGTGCCCCATAGCGGCTCGGTGGAGCCGAACGGCCCACCGCTCTCACTCACTCGGCCCTCTCTCACTTTTCGTTCCTAACCCTAGCTTCTCTCTCGCGACGCCCTGGCGATGGCGTCGCCGCCGTGGCCGCCGCCTCGCTCCGGCCATCGCCGTGCTCCTCCGCCGTAGCTACCTACCAAACCTGAACCGCCGCGTGCAGATCTATCGATCTGTCCGCCTAGTTTTCCCCTTCTCTTCTTCTCCTGGCGAATCGCCTCCGATCTGGATCTCGTGGAGAATCGCCTCGACGAACTCCGGCGAGATCTCGTCCCCGCCGACGATGGGTACGCGCCTGGAGTTGACCTGGCGCGGGTGCTGCTTGCAGTACTCGTGCCGTCGCCTCAGTGCTTGCTACGGTGGTGCTGGTTCGTGTCTGGGTTCGCCGGCGTAACGTCGGCGCCTACCCTGGACTTGCAGCTGTTAGGGCCGCGCGAGCACTGCCTCGCCATGCCCTAGCCTCTGCTTCCAGGCGCAAGTAAGTGTTGCATCTCCTCCTTCTCTTGTGCGCCTCCCCTTATTCTTCTTCTTCCATGCTCTACTCTGCTTGCTCCTGTGATCCTGTGATGCTAGCATGCTTATGCTTGCCTATGCTTACTGGTCTATCATGCTTGCTTGTCTAGGTGTACTTGTGTTGCATCTGTGACACTTGTGTGTGTGCCAGAGGTGCCTGTGATATGCTTCAGTGCTACTCCTGCAAGCCAATGATCCATTGGATCATTCTTTGCTTGTTGGCTAACCTCTCTGTGTAACTTGGCTTGCTATAATTGATCCATTTGATCAATTGATTGTCAGTGATGGCTTACTGGCTAATACTGTGGCTAAATGATTCAATTATCTGGTGATGCTGATGCTCAAGCATCACTGTGTTGTTGCTTACTTGTGCTGTTTCTTATCTTAGCTACCTAGACTTGCTCTAGTGGCTATAGATTAACTGTGTTGCTCAACAGTGTGCTACTGTCAGTACTTAGCATGGATCTGTGATAAATTCATGCTTGTATTAATTAGATTATGATGAACTGCTTATGCAGTGATGATTTAATTACTTGTTTGTGTCTGAATTTGCTGTTCATGATTCTTTTACAAGCAATTAGAGTCTGAATCCATTTCTGGATAGTGATGCTTTGTATTTGGCTTTCTCTTAATTGGTGCTAAGTGTGATGTGACCTCAGTAGCCTTGCTACTGACTGGTTGCTCACATGGTTGGTTGGATCTTGTTGGCTACTCATCTTTGCTTGTATATTTGGGGATCATAGTAACTATGAATGCCAATATGCTTGCCTGTGAAGAAATCTAGGGTTTCTGATGGTTGTATGCTTAGGATTTATTGTGTAGTCTTAGCTGCTAATCCTTGCCATCTACTGGTGCTATCTATGCATCAAATCTGGCTAGTGTGTGCATCTGTGCATATGTGCTAGTTTCTGTGTATAAGATCTGTACCTAGATGCTTTCTATTTTAGTGGCTTTTGGCTGGCAGTAATCCTTGGTGAAAACCAAGTGATGATCTACCCATATGAGCATCTGCTCATCCCATGCTTATTTCATGCATATGATGGATTAGATCCATGGGATCTTTTCCAGGAACTAGGTATACCTTGTTCCAGCTCCTAGAAAGAAATGTTTTGTTGATGCAGACTTGGGTTTGTGTCACAGCCCTTCACCTCCAGGTCTTGGATGATCTTCTCAGGTCACCATGATTTCTGGTGGTTGAGTGGGTGTGTATGTGTTGGTTCTGTTCTTGCTCAAGAACTGGATGAACTGAGCTTGTTCTTGCTTCACCCTTACCTGGTGAATCTTTATCTGGTCGACTGGTTATGATTTCTAGGGTTTGTGCCCCTTTTATATGAACCCTGCTTCTATCCTTGCATTGACACACAAGCCTGGCTTGCTTTGGTGACTAAGCTGATGCATGGCCTTGCTGTTGCTGCCCAGCACACTTGAGCTGTGTGCTCTCATATGCTGAAACTTGAGCCCCTGGTGTGTGCTCAGGTTTGGTCTGCTGCTGCCCTTATCTTGTGCTGTCCATGGTTTTGGACCAGCACAAGTGTGCATGACACTTGGTTCTGTCCAAACTGAATTATTTGACTAACACTAACATTCTGGCTAGTGTTGGTGTTTTACTTTGCAGGTTTTTGAAGATGGACATGGCCATGAAGAAATACTTCAAGTCATATAGTCTAGATTTTAGTTTAGGAATAATATTGTAATCTTCATTTTTATTTCTGTTTATTATTCATCAATTCTTGTATCAAGAATTTTGTAAAGACAATGTAATTTGTGTTGTGATATCAATAAAGCTCAAGTTTTTGTTTATGAGCTTTTGATTTATGTAATATTTATATTCTGAATTAATATTGTATTTAATATTCAATTTGAATTTCATAGTCATTTGATTTCATTATTTGTGTTTGAATAATGAATTCATATTTATATTGTTTACTGCTTAGTGTTTAATGTATTAACACTTGTCAAATGAAATCAACTCCCAAAATCAATAAGATACAAAAGAGATCATGTCGAAATTTCCCTAACTCACATTGCCTAACCCTAAGTGCAAAATGAGAGAGAACCTCGATCCCTCTTAGGTTTAGTTGCAATAAGGCGCGAAAATTTCCCCCGTTTTGCGATGAAATGCACATCCCATTTCTAAATCTACCCTTCGTTGTTCCTATGTTCTGGGTTATTACAGCCTCTCCCCCTTAACAGAAACTTCGTCCCGAAGTTAAGATTGGTACCTGAATAACTCGGGGTAGGACTTCCTGAGCTCTTCTTCGGTCTCCCAGGTTGCTTCTCGTTCAGGATGATGTTGCCATTGTATCTTGCAGTATTTGATTGCTCTATTCCTTAACTTCTTCCACTGTACTTCCAAAATCTTTTCAGGCTTCTCCACATAAGTTAAGTCTGATTGTAGCTCTATTTCTTCATGTGTAATGGGATCATCAGGTGCCTTCAAACATTTTCTGAGTTGTGATACATGAAAAACATTGTGAATTAGACTGAGCTGTTCCGGTAGTTCCAACTCAAAAGCTGTTTCTCGATTCTGACTGAGTATCTTGAATGGTCCTATGTATCGAGGACTTAGTTTTCCTTTTACTCCGAACCTTTTGAGTCCTTTCATTGGGCTAACTTTCAGATATACCATGTCTCCTACTTTTGGTTCCCAAACTCGTCTCTTCTGGTCGGCATAACTCTTCTGTCGACTTTGGGCTATCTTGAGTCTATCTCTGATAACCTCGATGACTCCTTGTCTCTCCTTGATGTAGTCGGGTGTAAATTCCTTATTCTCACCTGTCTCAAACCAACAGATTGGTGATCTACACTTCCTTCCGTACAATGCTTCGTACGGTGCCATCTGGATACTACTCTGATAACTATTGTTATATGAGAATTCCGCCAATGGTAGATGGTCCTCCCATGAGCCTCCAAAGTTTAGAGCACAAGCTCTAAGCATGTCTTCAAGTATCTGATTGGTTCTTTCGGTTTGTCCTCCGGTTTGTGGATGATAAGCTGTACTGAAATCCAACTTGGATCCCAAAGCTTCTTGGAGTTGTTTCCAAAATGCTGATGTGAAGATCGAACCTCGATCTGAGACTATCTTCTTTGGTACTCCATGCTTACTAACTATTTCTTTAACATATATGTTTACCAGCTTCTCAGAGTCATCTTTCTGGTTTACTGGTATGAAGTGAGCACTCTTGGTAAGTCTATCCACGATTACCCATATCATATCCTTCTTTTTACTGGTCATTGGTAAACCAGTAACAAAATCCATTCCGATTTCATCCCATTTCCATTCTGGTATCTCTAGAGGTTTGAGTAATCCAGCAGGACTCTGATGTTCTGCTTTCACTCGCTGACATGTATGGCATTCAGAGACATATTGAGCTATCTCTCTTTTCATGTTGTTCCACCAGAACATTTCCTTCAAATCCATATACATCTTAGTACTTCCCGGATGTATTGAGTAAGGGGTTTCATGTGCTTCCTTCAATATGATTGACTTCACTTCTGGATCATCCGGTACACATATCCTCTTCTGAAAGTATAGAGAACCAAACTCTCCGAGATTGAATTCTGACGGTTTACCCTCTCCAATCCTTTTGATTTCTTCTTGGATGAATAAGTCGTCTACTTGTTTCCGAATGATTTCATATTTTAAGTCTGAGTACATTTCATCCATGATCCTCATGGTTGCTATGCTTCCCACTGTATCACCTTGGATAAACAGAATCTGAGCTTCTTCTAGTTCTTTCCGAAGTTCCTTCGGAATCTCCCATTCCGTAGGTTGATTCTCAGTACTCTTCCTGCTTAAAGCATCTGCTACTACATTAGCCTTGCCTGGTGTATAGTTGATTGTCAGTTCATAGTCCTTAATCAACTCTAACCATCTCTTTTGTCTCATGTTTAATTCCTTCTGAGTGAAGAAATACTTCAAACTTTTGTGATCCGTATACAACTCACATTTGGATCCATAAAGAAATTGCCTCCAACTCTTCAAAGCATACACAACTGCCGCCAATTCTAAGTCATGTACTGGGTAGTTATGTTCATGTGGCTTAAGTTGTCTTGATCCGTAGGCTATCACCTTACGATCTTGCATTAGAACACATCCAAGTCCATTCTTGGAAGCATCACAATACACCGTGTAATCCTTTCCGGGTTCCGGAACTGCTAACACCGGTGCCGTGGTTAACTTCTCTTTGAGTGTTTGGAAACTGGTTTCACACTCATCAGTCCACACAAATGGGGTATTCTTCTTGAGTAACTTGGTCATTGGTCCTGCAATCTTCGAAAATCCTTCAATGAATCTCCGATAATAACCTGCCATACCAAGGAATCCTCTGATCTCCTTAGCATTCTTAGGTGACTTCCATTCTAATCACTACAAGAAAAGTTCTGATAGACAACGTCTCAAAATCGTCCGCTAAGGGGTATTTTTCGTCGCCTATGGGCCTAACCCGACGATATGGGTTCTGTTGTGGAAACTGCGTCAGGCAAAGTCCAACGACGTTTTTTCGGTCCGTCGCGCTTGGGCGCCCTTCCGCCACGGAAAATCGGACCGTTGCGCAAGTGTTTCCGGGAGCCCGTTGACTGCTGACGTCATGCAAACTGACACGTGGCAGACGCCGTTAACTGCCAGTTAACGGCGTTAACCGGCTGAAACCCCGTGGTAGATGGTAGGCCCACACGAGGCCTGCCACGTCTTAAGCGGGCCGGGCCAGATGACATAGTTTGACCGGTCAACTATATAGCTGGGCTGGTCCATTAGTTACGTGGGCCGGGCCTAACCTCTAATGTTGACTGGTCAAAACTTAAATGGGCGGCCCATTTCACATGTGGGGTCCACCTTACGCAACTGGGCGGCCAAGAAGCAAGTGGGGGCCAAAAACACAGTGGGTCCTTTCTGTTAAAAGGCCGGCCCATTTAGTGTGTAGGGTCCACCGTATAGCAAGTGGGCCGGCCCATCAAGCTAGTGGGGGCCAAAAACACAGTGGGTCCCACTTTCCAGTTAAAGGGTCGGCCCATTTAGAACGTGGGGTCCACCATATAGCAAGTGGGCCGGCCCGACAAGATAGTGGGCCGGGCCAAAAACACAGGTGGGTCCCACCTTCCTGTTAAAGGGCCGGCCCATTTAGTATGTGGGGTCCACCATATAGCAAGTGGGCTGGCCCACCAAGCTAGTGGGCCGGGCCAAAAACACGTGGGTCCCACATTTCTGTTAATAGGCCGGCCCATTTGGTTTGTGGGGTCCACCATATAGAAAGTGGGCCGGGCCAACAAGATAGTGGGCGGGCCAAAAACACGTGGGTCCCACCTTCCTATTAAAGGGCCGGCCGTTTACCATGTGGGACCACCATATAGCAAATGGGCTGGCCCAACAACATAGTGGGCCGGCCCAAAAACACAGGTGGGCCCCACTTTCCTGTTGAAGGGCCGGCCCAATTAGTATGTGGGGTCCACCATGTAGCAGGTGGCCGCCCAACAAGATAGTGGGCGGGCCAAAAATACAGGTGGGTCCCACTTTTCTTAAAGGGCCGGCCCATTTAGTATGTGGGGTCCACCACAAAAGCAAATGGGCTGGCCCAACTATTTAGTGGGCCGGCCCAGTAGTATGTGGGGTCCACCTTTTTGCAAGTGGGCCAGCCCAATTAGAGTGTGGGGTCCACGGTAAATCAAATGGGCTGGCCCAAGAAGTAAGTGGGCCAGCCCGTTTAGTTGCTGTTTATATGCCGGCATAATATGCGCTTTAGGATTTTGCGGGCAGGCACATATGTGATTTTGCTTAATTGGGCCGTTTAAGGGATGGGAATTCGTGATTTAGATACTGAGAATATTTACGCAGCATTGATTTCTGTCGAATAGCCTCACTTACCACAAGCACCAAAGAAAAAATGCGCGAAAGAACTATAAAAACTAACTAAATATTACATCAGCTGCAAGGCATTGAAAAAAATATTACAGAACCCAGAGAAATTGAATGGTAATTAAACCTAGCAATACAATGAAGCGATCCGGCAATCTTTTAAGTTGTCCATGCAGCACCTATATCTGAAACAAAGACATTACAAGTTAAGACAGCAACAATGGAAAGGCAAAGACACTACAATATTGTTTGCCAAAGAATTTGGAACTCATCATTTCGTCGTTATAACAAGATCATTGTAATGCGCACAATAAGCAAACAAAGAGTGCATGCCGCATACCAACAGCCAATATAACAGAGCATGTTAGAATGAAACAGCAGACTTACTACTGTCGAGTCCCATGCAAACCAACATGTTCAGGGAGTACAAAATTGGCATGAACAACATAGTAGCAGGCTATAAATTTTGTAACGACGACTGAGCAAGATACAGAATATAGTGGGATCACCTGTGAACTTGTATAAGAGGGAATGCAAACCAATATGTTCAGCATTCCATATGTGAGCGTCATGCCAAGTCAGAGAAACAAGTCGATAATGCAGCTTTTGAAGAACAAGATGGCACACAAAATTATTATCTAGTAATATGACAAGTTTATTTGTACTACAGGCTTAGATAGCAGAGTGATAGCATGCCAAACTAAGTCCTTACTTTGTTAGCTTACAATGAACTAGATACAAAACAATGGCATCACCTGTAGTACAGGGAATGCAAGCCAACATGTTCATGGAGTAAAAAATTGGCACAAACAACATAGTAGCAGGCCATAATTTTTGAAACAACATCTGAGCAAGATAAAGTTATGATGGCTAGATCTACAGAGCAGGGAATGTAAACCAAATATAGAAGTTACGATGCCAAAAGCTATAGAGCAGGGAATGCGAACCAACATGTGCAATTACTTAAAATTGGCCATGAACTAAATAATAGCAGGATGTTACTATAATAGCTAGGAATAATACAGATAGGAGTTATAATGGCATCACTGATAAACTTGTAGATAAGGGAAAAAAATCAATTTGTTTCGGGATATAAAGTTGTAATGAGCAACACATAGAGGATAGTTAATGCTACGGCTTAGGATGGACCAGAAACGGAATATAGTGGGATCTGAACTTGTAGAAAAGGGAATGCACACCAATATGTTCACAATTCTATATGTGAGCGCCATGCCAATTAAGAGAAACAAGTTAATATTGCAGCTTTTGAAGAATCAGATGGCAGACAAAATTATGATGGAAGTTGCTGCTGTGACGAGTTCAAATAAATTTGTACTGCAGGATGGCAGAGCGATAGCATGCAGGAACTAATAGCAGGCAGTTAATTTGTACTGCAGGATGGCAGAGCGATAGCATGCAGGAACTAATAGCAGGCAGTTAGCTTACGACGAAGTAGATAGAAATAACAATGGCATCACCGTAGTACAGGGAATGCAAACCAACATGTTCAGGGAGAACAAGATTGGCATGAACAACGAATGAGCAAGATAGAAGTTATGATGGCTACATCTACAGAGCAGGGAATGCAAACCAAAATGTTCAATCGCTTGAAGTTAGCAATGAACTAGAAAATGGCAAGGTGTTACGGTCATAACTAGGAATGAACTAAAAGAGCTTCAGACAAACAAGCATCTGAACCCAGAACATGGCGCTAAAACAAGGGACTTACATTAGGAGAAGCACTCTGTGGGAATCACAGCAGATCTTCCTGGGGTTGATAGATCCGGTGATGAAGTACACTACATGTGCTCCTTGGGGTTGGAGAGACGGCCATTAAACTTCATGGTTACTCATCTAATCTGCAAAGACGTAACGGCGCGTCGTTAGCACAAACAGGTTCCCCCAAGATTAAACAAGAACTTGCAGGCAAGCAATAGAAAAGCGACAGTAGAAGAGTTTAGATCATGGACGGCGCCGGTGAAGCAGATTCGGTTCATGCACATCGGTGTCGGTGAGCAAGATCCGATGCGGTGGACGATGCCGCAGCTGAAGCGACTGCGGTAGGCTGCTGGATGAGCATATGGTTTCGAGGTTCGGCGGGGATGATCCGGTCCGGTTGATGACGGCGTCGATGAAGCGGCTCCGGCAGGCAGCCGGATGACGAGGATCGCGAGGGCTCGGGTAGGCCAGGGAAGTCCGGCGGGGATGTTCCGGTGCGGTGGTCGTGGAGGTGGTAGAGAGAGGGACTTGGGAAGTTCCGGTGGGTGGTCTGAGGGAAATGAATTTTTTTGGGAGGGTTTCCGGGCTAGGGAGGTGGTGATCCAAAAAATGACGGGCAGACCCCCCCACCAACCGACTTTCTGTCATCTCCACAAGGGTAGAATGGGAATTTGAAAGCGTGTGAATTTTTTGTATTTTGTGGGCGGGAAGTTTTGCCGCTATGAGATTTTGAATTTGGCTAAGGTCCAAGTATAATGATAAAAAATTGTGAGACCGTACTAGTACCTCTGTTCAAGGCCGAGTGCAAAATCAAATCATCATCACCTTGAATATCGGTTACTATCATCGTGTTCTATCTTCTTATCCCATTCAAAAACACGCCTGAAATATTTCTAGATTGGCGGGAGATTTTGCCGCCCGACTGAGATTTGATTTTGAATATGGCTATGGTCAAGTAATATAATATAATACTAATATAAAGACGGTACACCTGGTTAAGTACTAATTGCTCTGCTTCGGCAGTTAAGGCCAGCAGCCACATCAAGCCATCATCATTACAAACAAAATCAGTCAAATCTAGAAGCTAGTATAGGATAAATTCACAGCAGCATAATAAATCCAGAAAACTAATATAATACTACATAAACTGCATACAAGAGCCAAAAGCAGCCAATAACAATGTTAATGTTCACGACAAACTAATCTGAAAATAATACAAGACACAATGTATGGCCAACATGAAGATTAGGATACCCCAGGATGAACGAATATGTTCTTCATTCAGCATATATTTCTTCGTCACTCCATTGAAGGAAATTTTCATTGAACTCCTTCCGTCTGCAGTGTGCAGCCAATACATCCTCCAAACGGTATGGCCTTTGTTCATTTCTCATACCGTAGTTTCCTAATCTATTCACATGTATTGGCCACTCATCCCAGGCCTTTATATCATCAAAGTACTCTCTGATATAACCAAAATCTGTGTAGTAGATGCAGCCAGGTCGAAGTGTCGGGTGCACTCTGGTGTCGACGGAGATACACCGGATATAATGGACGAAGAAGGCACGACTGCCAATGTTATTGACGGCATGGAGAGAGCGGCTCTCAGTGTCCACACGGTACACCAATGGTTGACCTTCCTCCAAATGCTTGTTGTCCAACAACACAAGCAGCAGAGCACCATCCGACTCCACAAGGTAGAACTTGTTATTTCCAAGTTCTGGAAATGAAAATAGTGTATCCATTTTGACAGTGCTCGCACGCTGCTCCAACTGGACATTGTTGGTGCACACTAATTTTCCGAACTCAAAATTGTTCACAGCTATTGCATACAATTCACCATTGAACGGGGTAATGCAACGCAGACAATGGTGCTCGATCGAAAATCTTCCTTCTCCCCAATCTTCATCTATACCCTTAGTTGGAGTGCTCTCATCGACCCAAGCAATTTCCGCCGGGTAATCTTTGGAAACGAAGACCATAGTCGGGGACTTCATCACAGCGACTGACTTCAGAATAACGTTTGGCATATGCGCCTCAAACATAGTATTCAATGTCTTTGTGAGTGGGTTCAGAAGCCGTATCTTGTGCGGCTGGTTCTTCTGGGCAAGCACGATGACGCCACGGCAAAAGCCGACAAAGTAGTATCTAAAATATATTGATGAAGATAACATTCAGCACTAAGATGTTTACGATTGAAAATAAAAATAGATTAACTCTATAGATATGGAGGAATTTGAACCTTGCATGAACTTCCGTTAGATCGATGGTGACGTAGCGGGATGTGCGGAGGTGGAGGAAGGTGAAATCAGCAGCGCGTGGAAGGCCGTGGTCTAGCATGATCCATTCGTGCAGGTGCACGTCGGGCTCAGGTAAACCTGAGCGCCAATTTCTACAGACTTGCCTCATAGCAGAGTAGGTGTCAGCGTACTGCTCGTTCGCCAGTAAGCATTCGCCGATCTTGTGAAGTGGTCCATCAGCCGAGAGAGAGGCCCAGTTCACGGAGGCGACGGCCGCCGGCGCATTCTTCTTGTCCATCGCCGGCAGGGAGCGCGCGTGGGCGGTTGGTGTTTTTTCCTTCGATTTGGAGAAGTTGATGGGACGTGAGAGGCGTGGTTGCGTGCGTGAGTGAGAATGAGACTGTGTGCAGAGGGAGGGAGAGAGGGGGCTCTGGCAACGTGACGGTTGGTCTCGGCAGTTTCTCAAAAAAGCTAGACGTTTGGTCTCAACACGCGCACCGCCTAACCGCTGTGCACCGCGACACGCGTCCGTGGTACTGCACGTCTGCACCGTTACGTGTACTCAGTTAGCCTTACACTGGAAAAATATCTGCACTCAGTTTTCCCCTCGAGTACTAATACTGGCTAGTGCATTACCTCATAAAAAAAATACTGGCTAGTGCAATATACTCAGTTTTACCCTCAAGTGGCTGATCAACAGAGAGTCAACAAATGGGATTAAGCTATCTAATTGAGTAATTTCATGCGCAAAAAAAAATCATAGTGCCTCCTACTCATGGAGTCTTGTTAAGAAGAGGAGGTCTAATACGTGGAAAACAGAATAGCACACCACAGGTCCGAAATGATGGAAAGGGCTAGGCAATCCACTTATTATAGAACTCAACAAAAACCACATGGAACTATATTAAACTTATGCAGTAGCCAACGCAACCAAAAGTCAGAAGTGCAGGCTGAATCCCAAAGGCACAACACAAAAAGGAAACTTGCAACCTTATATAAAAGGGGCTATGCAACCCACTTATATACACATTAACAGCCATCCTCGTGTGTGACAAGAGAAATTCAACACTGGATTCGGAGGTAGGCACATGAAGCTTTACAAGGGCCAATGGGGCACCAACAATTTAAGGATGAATTGAACCACACCGTCAACAATTCAAACTCGAGACCTTGGCTCTAATACCATTTAAGTTCGAACGGATTGAAAAGGCTAGGCAACCAATTTCTAAAACATCCACAGGAACAACTACCAAGTTGATCCCAGCCGTAGATAAATGCATCCACCAACAAAATAGGAACAGTGCCTCAGTCTCAGTAAACATTTCACAATACCAAGGTACTCACATGTCAATGTCAGTGTTTTCATCTCCAATTATCTATGGCATTTTATTAGTCTTTTGAGAGATTATAACAAACTTGATTGGCCTCCTGCAGTAGGGCATCACATGCTTCTGATCTCGATCTCAACATGTCAACTTGGTTTCTTAACACATCTGCTGCAGCTCGTTCTATTTGGATTTGTTCCTCCAGAACTTGTGCAGAGAAAGACTTGGACTTGGACTTGGACTTGGACTGCAAAAACCCAGCATTTCGCAGGAAAGTGTTTTTGGTGATATCTTTATTTTTAAGTACCATGGTAAATGTCTCCATACATTCTTCTAGAGTTTTTTCCATACCATCTTTCCCGGGTTTTGCCATCTCCAATTTCATATTTGCCTGAAAAGTTTTGAGTCGTGTAAAAATAAAAGTTATTACAGAGAAACATGCAGACGGTAGATTTAATGTGTATGAACTACTTCTAATCCTACAAGTTGGTATGCCTGATTACACATCAAATGCATTTTCACAAAAACGCCTACAAGATCATATTGACATATTGCTCCTACAAATTGGCAAGTGTGTAGTTAAAAAATTTAAATCATAAAGAAGACTTACAATAACACTTTCTGCAAGTTCTCCTATCACATTATGTTTGTTCTTCTGGCATGCCTCGAACTGCTCTGCCAGAGTCATCTCTTTGTCTGGTTGCATGTTGTTTGCATGATCTACTTTCTGCATTTTTGTACAATCATATGGAGATCAAATAACGTGGTTGAAATGGAGGATGGAAATATAACATGCACACGGAGTTCTACACAATTTACGAGTAACATATGTAGCAGTACAGACCAGCGGGGCATTACTTTTTGCCAGAGATGCCCAACCAAGTGACGAGATCCTGTACGGCTTGGTAAACGTTGTTTCAAGCGGTTAGCCTGGTTCCTTTTAGACAACGTCTGCAAAAGGAGACTAGTGAGACACTGGCGCAAAATAAGTATTCGGAATTTAATCTGGTTTCACGGTCCTCATAAGCCATACCACATTCTTTGGATCAGACCAATGCTTGACAAGATCTCCCCACTGCTCGTCAGTCATACAGGGTGCAGGAGACTTTGTTCGAACATTGGCAGTAATCTGGCCAGTGAAGTATGTCGCCTTAAGCTTATAGCGGTGCTGGCGCAACAATTCTTTGAATATGGAAGCGATGACAAACTTTACATCCTCATTATCCTCATCGAATTCAAACCTTAACTGCTCACAACGGTGGAATGATTGGTGAGTTATATAGCATAGAAACAACAGTAAGCTACAAGAAATGGGACAGATCAATGTGGAATAATTTATCATTACCAGGAGAAGCATGACTTACGTGTAAATTATGCACTAAACTCTCGAACTGTGAAGGGGTGTCAACGTGCTGCTTCCACAATGGGAAGGTAGGAAGTTCATTCCTGATAAAATGGCCAACCTGTGATACAAGATATGAAGATTCATGCGGATGAAGTGGCCTTCTGCCACCTACAATAGATGTGATGCGAAATCTTGAACCCATTCCGGAAATCTTAGCTGCAAGTTTTTTTCCTACCGTTGGCCCCCTCGTTTTTATTGATCGTGGCGAACCTACCAAGTTAAGCATTACATCAAGCTATCATGGTATATAGATACATAAGGGAGCATTAAACTACAAGTCTTGAAAAAAGTATTACCTTTTTTGGCGTGGGTCTCATCATCGGGAGAGGAGTTGTCTTTCGCAGGACTAAGGGTCGGAGGGAGATCATCACCAGTTTGCTGGTGTTGTGGCAGCACTGTTTGGACATTTGAGGCTGTATCATCTGGGACTAGCATCATGTGTCCTTGGCCATTATTACCTACCACCACTCCTGATGGTGCCAATTCTTGGCTAGAATTTGCTGTGGAAACTGGTTCTGTTGGCAATTGTTGCTGAGAATCAGTATTGGCAACTGGTGGTTGTGGAATGTGTGGGCTGGTACATGCTGGGGCTACTTCTGTCTGATTCGATGGTTTGTGGTTTTTACGAGACCTTTTACTGTTATCATTCTTGGCCTGTTCGCCACCTCGTGTCAGTCTCTTGTTAGACCTTGTAATAGGAGGAGCAGCACGAGCATCAGGCTTAACTCTTTTTTTATTACGCACTGTCACCCATCCTCCGGTATCAGCCTGAGGTTCCTGTTGAGTGTTCTTCCTCCTATTCGTTCTTGAAAAGTTCTTTCCCGAATCTGCAGATGCCTGTCACACATAAATGATATTTCAATGTACAATATTATATGATGATGATATGCAGATGGAATGGAAAAACAGTCAGGCAACATATGCCAAAACATATATGAGGCGTTAACTAAGCAGGAAAAATTGTAGTAATGAGATTGAACATGGCATGGGTAACATATTTGGTAGGACTGGGATACAACAAATGGAAGTTGGGACAAATAATTCGATGACAGGACAGAGAAAACTCACCTTGTTGTGTTGCAGACGATAGTCGACCAGGGCATCTTCCTGAGTCAGCTCGCCATCACAATCAGCAGGATCAAATTCTGAATCAGAGGAATGTTCCGTATCCTTTGTGAGGGAGGTGGGTGGCGTTTTTGCACTAGACCTTGTAGAAGGATGTAGTGTTAGGCCCAACGAGGCTGCAACTCGGCTATTATGCAGAATAGTTTGCCTCCGTTGCTCTTCGTACTCATTCTCGAGTGGAAGACCTAACATGCATTGGCGAGAAATGCAGATGAGATTTATCATGGAACTGTGCATATAAGAACAAATTAATAGTAGCAGTGAGACTGCTCAAAAGGTGTAATGACAAACAAACTATGGCTCAAAAATAATTGATGTTCATATTGTCAAGCTTCATGCACTAGCCAACGCAACCGGAAGTCCGGACTGATGGAAAGGGCAAACAAATTATGGCTCAAAAATAATTTATGTTGGGCAACAAAGGGCAGCAGCAACAATTTTTAGGATAAGTATGATGTCAAGCTTCATGCAGTAGCCAACGCAACCAAAAGTCCGAACTGATGGAAAGGGCTAAGCAATCCACATATAGACTCAAACACATATAAGTGTCATTTTCATGCCAATGGTTAACCATATGGAATGGCGTGTGCTTAATATAATTGCCTAGGGTCTTCCAAATTCCAACAGATCGATCTATTGGATGAACTTGCTAGAGCATGCAATTCGAAATGGTATCAGACCTACAAGGTCCTGAGTTCAAATCCTAGCAAGTAGCAACGCAGTATTCAAAATAAATATTTGCAGCCTTCCTAAAAAAATATCTAATGATACATGCCTAAGGCTCGGTCTATTGAATGAGTGGTTTTATCACTTAGCACCACAAGTTGGGGATTTTTAATCACAAAACACCAACATTTGGGGAAATTATTTCACATAACACATTATTTGTCATTAGTCGGCTTGACAAGAGCATGACCCTACAGCGTGACACCAATTTACAGTACGTGAGCATGTTTGCTACAAACAAATGAATTTTGGTGTGAAATTTTGTAGACACTCTGTGGAAATGAGAATATGAGTCACACTTGTTACATATGCTACACACAAATGAATTACCATATGACAAATATCCACAAGAAATTATAACCACACAAGAACATGAGATTTGGGTAATATATTCTGTACCAGCATAAGGTTTTGATAATGTTTACCAATACAACTACCCTGGACATAAGATTTTATTTTGAACTGTCTGGACTTAAGATTTAACAACTAGTGTTGACAAACAGCTTTGTATTTGCGTTTAACAGCAAATACCACAAAATAAAGTCTAATTGTCTTTCTCCTGCGGTCACTCTTAAACTGACGGTGGCCGGAGGTCACTAATGGGCTATCAAACAGAGATCGTGTATTCTGCGAAACAATTACCCCAAATGTTAGTGTTTTGTGATACAAATTTCTAGGGTTGTGGTTCTGTGATAAAAAAAATCCTGAACTTCTGGTGTTAAGTGATAAAACCTCATTGGATGAACTGGCTAGAGCATGCAATTCCACATGGCGCACACAGAGTTGCAAATAGAAAAAAATACAGGCAGTTTAATACTATCAATAAATTGCTCTCCTAGCTTGACTGCTATCATAACCTTTGTAATACGTACTACCACCATCCCGAAGTTTTTATCAAAAATCATTAACATGCAAAATACAAATTTAATATCATTAAATAGATAACGAATATATTTTCGTACGGTATCTACAAAATATTATATTTCTTGATAGATTGTTCTGAAAGTTTGGTCAAACTTTACTTGGTTTGACTTTTATAAATAAGCCTTCAGGTTTGGGGTGGAGGTAGTAATGTACTATCCTCCGTCCTAAATTAGTTGTCTCAAGTTTGTTAAAATATGGATGCATCAAGACACTAAAACATGTCTAGATACATTCATATTTAAAAAAATTTGGGACAACTAATTTGGGACGTTCAAACCCCAAAAAAGTACCGCACAGAAGTGATATTTGGAAAAGAAATGCGTAACGAAAGCGGACATAAGCTCTGCCTCTCCATCAGCAGATGTAAGGTTACGATCAGCAGAGTTCCGAGATAAAAAAAATACAGGCAGTTTAATACTATCAACAAATTGCTCTGCTAGCTTGACTGCTATCATAACCTTTGTAAAATGCATACTTCAAACCCCCAAAACATATCACACAGAAGTGATTCTCGGAAAAGAAATGCATAACGAAAGCGGACATAACCTCGATCTTCCTCTCGATCAGCAGATGTAAGGTTAAGATCTCATATAGCTACGCGGCAAACAACTATCTACACTGATCTAATATCAGCAAGAATGCATTGCAAGAAAGCAACGAAAACTAGTGTAAGAAATCAAATGCATATAACAAAAGCGGACATGTAAAGTATTCATCAACCTTCGTCTGAGGCCCGGGCGGATTTACTCTTTGGTTGGGGGTGGTCGACTTTGGGGCCGCGTTTTTTGCCCATCTCGATCTCCGGTGAGGTGGACTACAGAGTCGGGGAAGCAGATCCGGAGGAGATATGGCGCGGTGAACGTCGGCGTCGAGGAAGCTAATCCGGCTTGCTAGGCAGCAAGGGAGCCGGTAAAACGTGGTCGGTCACTACGGTGGCCGGTGAGAAGGCAGTGATGGTGAGGAGGGGCGGTGGGGCACGGCCGTCGTCGTGGGAGTGTGCCTGGTAGAAGCATGAGAAAGATGTGGTGTTCGAATTGTGCTCTACAGGGAAATATCCTCTGTGGACCGATGTTTATAGGCCGACGGGCAAACCGCAGGTTTTGGGGTAGCTTGAAAATGGGACGCGCCAACAATTTCGGCGCGTGTTTTGCGGCAGAGATGAAAGTCACCCATAAGAAACTTTCCTCATGGATGCTTGTTGCTTGGTCGTGTGGACAACATATATAGTGGGAGATGCCCATAGCTAGCTAGGCCATTCATATCAAACTCGAGTGATTATCACTAAGTTTACAATGAATATATTTCATGACACTTGATATTGGCCGGATAGTAGAAAATATATTTCATGACTATCGATCCCATATTAGTTAATTTATATTATTTCAATTGCTAAAATATTTTCATATTCTTTTAGAGTTCTAAAAAACACACTACACAAGGGATATCACTACCTTCTAGGTCCCGGTCATCAGATTTAGAGTAAAGTAGCTTAGCGACAGATTTAGACCTTTGTGCAACAAATACATGAGTTGGTGATATGTGCAAAAGAACAGGTTAAGTGAGTGTTTTGTGCAACAATGACAACAATAAGTGGAGTTTCGATCGTGCAAAGGATAAAAGGTGGAAGAGGGATCACACGGAAGGAGAAATTAAGAGAAAGGGAGAGCAGTGCCTCACGGGGCCGCTGTTATTTATGGTGAAAAGAAATGCTTCACTTTTTTCGGTGAGTGATGTTGACTGGCACACAGGGTTTCAGTTATGTAGACCTGCAGTGCAGGCTACGCGCCCGTCTAATATTCATTTTTTTCAGCGACAAAAGAGAGAGAGAGAGAGAGAGAGAGAGAGAGTCTTGACGACGAGTCTTTACTTGACAAAGAAGATTGCTGGGAGTTTGCCTACCTACCGCACGTGACTTGTGCTCACTGATGTGTGGGACCTACACGCATGGGACCACACGTAAGTGACCGACCTACTTTATTCTAGGGGTGCCCCTCAAGCTAATACATAATCTGCAACATGAAACTATATTCGCTTATAAAATCTGAACTTTGAAATCCAATTTAATTTAAGTCTATTATTGGTCATATCAACTATCAAGTCTAAAATTACATTCTGAAACTTGTTCAACGCTTTCTCATGAATTATTATGGTAGTTTTTTAAAATCAAATGCTAATTGATTTGAGATAATAAAAAACATATATTATTGCACAACAATGGGATATTAAAATATCTATTTGTAAATAAAAATAAGAAGTCAATGTTGTGGTAAGTTAGGAGGTTCAAAGGGTAAACCAAATATAACGTTTTGTTCAATCTCATAGTTCATATTACCAAGTTTGATTATCCCTGGACAACATTGTTTGTTATAGTGTTCCCTAATTGGGCATGGTGGTGCATCTTGCCATTTCTAACAATGTTGATGACTAGACTTTTCAAGTTTTCGGTATAAAAAATCGTTTTTCATTTTCTAGATGATAAAATATGTTTTTTTGTGCATGGGGTAGAAAAGATATGGGTCAAAATGGCGCATCTACATTTTTTAAATAAATTACGCCATATTTTAATGACAAATCCCAAATTTACGGTTTTTAGTGCTTTCTAGCTAGTTTCGCACATTTAAATGACTTTATGCTGATTTATTGAAAGTAATTCAAATTTGAATTGTAGATATGTTATAACTTGGTCCTACAAGTCCCCATAAATAATTTTTATATACATATTACTTACTATATATAGAAACCAGCGATAGTACTGAAATATTCAACCCCTTTGCAGGATAATCATGTAAAACATTTTGACCTGGTTTTGAAATAAATAAATGAAACTGAAGAAAACCTGAAAAATGAAACCCTTCTACATGGAGTGTGCTTGTATGTGTTAGTTGACAGGGAAAATAAGAAACATGTGATAGGGTAGTGAAAAACAAAATGTCTTCACAAAGCGGACTATCGTGTATGAAGATTCATGGTTTGCAAGCCAAATGATATAGTTATGGCCATATTTGTGGCACAGTTTGTTACAATGTGCCCAAATTGGGCATGGTGGTGCATCTTGCCATTCCCAACAATGTTAATGACTAGACTTTTCAACTTTTCGGTATAAATTTTTTTTTTCATTTTCTAGATGACAAAATATGTTTATTTTGTGAATGGTGTACATATAAGATACGGGTCAAACTGGCAACTCTACATTTTTTAGATAAATTACGCCATATTTTAGTGCCAATTCCCAACTTTTACGGTTTTAGTACTTTCAAGATAGTTTCGCACATTTAAACGACTTTATGCTGATTTACTGAAAGTAATTCCAATGTGAAATGTGGGGGTGTTATAACTTCGTCAAAGAAATCCCCCAAAAACATAGTTTAGGGTTGGGGGTAGATACGGAGTACATGATTTGTATGTTTTGAATATGTCTAGACCTTGTTTATCAACCTGAATGCTTAATTACTATATATATGACGTAAGAAGGCTATGTGCTTTGGGTTTTCATTTTTTTTGATTTTTTCTGAATTTTTATGCTCATTTGAATCTTGGTCAAATCCTAGGTTTGACTAGGATTTAAACAAACTTAAAACATGAAAATGAAAAGGTAAGCCTGGATCCTTCCTAGTCACTCTAAAATTAAGCTTTTGGGAAGTTTTAGAAATTTCCATGTTTGAAACCCGAAACCACTTCTCTTCATGCTTGACTTCATAAGACAAAGTTAAGGGTTAGGGGTAGATACATGCCTTTTCTGTTTTGAATATGTCTAGACCTTGTTCATCAACTTGAATGCTTACTATATATATATATATATGACATAAGAAGGCTATATATATATGTGCTTTGGTTTTTGGTTTTTGTTTTTTCTGAATGTTTATATATGCCCATTTGAATCTTGGTCAAATCCTAGGTTTGACCAAGATTTAAACAAGTTTAAAACATGAAAGTGAAAAGGTAAGCATGGATCCTTCTTAGTCATTCTAAAATGAAGCTTTTGGGGGGTTCTTGAAATCTCAATGTTTGAAACCCAAAACCACTTCTCTTCATGGTTGACTTCATAAGACAGATGAGTTTAGGGTTATGGGGTAGATACATGATTTGTCGGGTTTGAATATGTCTAGACATGCTTGTTTATCAACTTGAATGCTTACTATATGACCTAAGAAGACTATGCATGTGCATTGGTTTTTCATTTTTTGTTCTTTCTGAATGTTTATGCCCATTTGAATCTTGGCCAAATCCTAGGGTTTGACCAAGATTTAAACAAGTTTAAAACATTAAAATGAAAAGGTAATCATGGATCCTTCTTAGTCACTCTAAGATGAAGTTTTTGGGAGGTTTTCGAAATTTCCATGCATGTTTGAAACCCAAAACCACTTCTCTTCATGTTTGACTTCATAAGACAGAGTTTAGGGTTAGGGCTAGGGGTAGATACATGATTTTCTAGTTTGAATATGTCTAGACCATGTTTATCAACTTGAATCTTGGCCAAATCCTAGGTTTGACCAAGATTTAAACAAGTTTAAAACATGAAAATGAAAAGGTAAGCCTGGATCCTTCTTAGTCACTCTAAAATGAAGCTTTTGGGAGGTTTTTGAAATCTCAATGTTTGAAACCCAAAACCATTTCTCATCATGCTTGACTTCATTAGATATAGTTTAGGGTTAGGTGTAGATACACGATTTGTCTGGTTTGAATATGTCTAGACCTTGTTTATCAACTTCAATTCTTACTATATGACATAAGAAGACTATATGTGCTTTGGTTTTTGATTTTTTAATTTTTTCTGAATGTTTATGCCCATTTGAATCTTGGTCAAATCCTAGGTTTGACCAAGATTTAAACAAGTCTATAACATGAAAATGAAAAGGTAAGCCTGGATCCTTCTTAGTCATTCTAAAATGAAGCTTTTGGGGGTTCTTGAAATCTCAATGTTTGAAACCCAAAACCATTTCTCATCATGCTTGACTTCATTAGATATAGTTTAGGGTTAGGTGTAGATACACGATTTGTCTGGTTTGAATATGTCTAGACCTTGTTTATCAACTTCAATTCTTACTATATGACATAAGAAGACTATATGTGCTTTGGTTTTTGATTTTTTGTTTTTTTCTGAATGTTTATGCCCATTTGAATCAAGATCAAATCCTAGTTTTGACCAGGATTTAAATAATTTTAAAACATGAAAATGAAAAGGTAAGCCTGGATCCTTCTTAGTCACTCTAAAATGAAGCTTTTGGGAGGTTTTTGAAATTTCCATGTTTGAAACCCAAAACCATTTCTCATCATGCTTGACTTCATTAGATATAGTTTAGGGTTAGGTGTAGATACACGATTTGTCTGGTTTGAATATGTCTAGACCTTGTTTATCAACTTCAATTCTTACTATATGACATAAGAAGACTACATGTGCTTTGGTTTTTGATTTTTTGATTTTTTTGAATGTTTATGCCCATTTGAATCTTGGTCAAATCCTAGGTTTGACCAAGATTTAAACAAGTCTATAACATGAAAATGAAAAGGTAAGCCTTGGATTTCCTACCCTTGAATCCATAGGAAACTTTGTTCTAATGCACTATAATAATCAACCGAGTTTTTACACCAACAGGTCTGTCACTTACGTGTGGTGCCCATGCGTGAGGTCCCACACTTCAGTGAGCACAAGTCAAGTGCAGTAGGTACGCAAACTCCAAGCCATCTTCTTTGTCAAGAGAAGACGCATCAGGATGCGAAATCTGTGGGTCCTTCTGGATCCTTCGGTTGTCCCTCTCACACAAAAAAACAAATCTCTCTCATTCTCGGCCTCGCTCGACTCGCTCGCTCGCTCGCTCGCACCTCCTGCTCACTGACAAACCCTGCACAAAAGTCAACATCATCACCCGAAAAAGGGGAGACACCATAATGCTCTCCCTTCTTCTCTCCTTCCGAGTGATCCCTCTTCCTCCGAGTTTCACTCGACGGGCAAACACACATGTGCTGCATAGTAATAATAATAAAAAGGTAGAAAAATCAACCTACGAATCTATAATTAAATACGTTAAACTAGGGTTTTGCCCAGTACTACAGATCAAGTTCATAAAAAATCCAACTACGGGGTTCGAACAACCCCATTTCTAATCCAAGATTTTTTCGACCTCATCCAAATGGCCTCAAACTATAGGGTTAATTAGCATCTAGTGCAGAATGTGTGAACATGTATGCACTATGTGTGCTATAACTTGTATGTCTTTCAAATTTGAACCAAATTTGAAATATATGAAATGGGGCTTTTGGCTTAAACGTTTGAAACCCAAAACGACTTCTCTTCATGCTAGGCATCATAAGACCGAGTTTAGGGTTAGGGGGTAGATACAGGATTTGTCTGTTTTGAATATGTCTATACCTTGTTTATCTACTTGAATATGCTTACTATAGATATATATGACGTAAGAAGACTATGTGCTTTGGTTTTTTTTTTTTATTTTTCCAGAATTTTTATGCCCATTTGAATCTTGGTCAAATCCTAGGCTTGACCAATATTTAAACAAGCTTAAAACATGAAAATGAAAAGGTAAGCTTGGATCCTTCTTTGTCACTCTAAGATGAAGTTTTTGGGAGGTTTTCAAAATTTCCATGTCTGAAACCCAAAAACACTTCTCTTCATGCTTGACTTCATAAGACAAAGCTAGTTTAGGGCTTTAGGGGGTAGATACATGATTTGTCTAGTTTGAATATGTCTAGACCTTGTTTATCAACTTCAATTCTTACTATATGACATAAGAAGACTATATGTGCTAGCTTTGGTTTTTGATTTTTTGATTTTTTTGAATGTTTATGCCCATTTGAATCTTGGTCAAATCCTAGGTTTGACCAAGATTTAAACAAGTCTATAACATGAAAATGAAAAGGTAAGCCTGGATCCTTCCTAGCTAGTCATTCTAAAATGAAGCTTTTGGGGGGTTCTTGAAATCTCAATGTTTGAAACCCAAAACCACTTCTCTTCATGGTTGACTTCATAAGACATGCAGAGTTTAGGGTTAGGGGTAGATACATGATTTGTCGGGTTTGAATATGTCTAGACATGCTTGTTTATCAACTTGAATGCTTACTATATGACATAAGAAGGCTATATATGTGCTTTGGTTTTTCATTTTTCTAGTTTTTTGAATGTTATATGCCCATTTGAAGATTTTGGGTGGTTCTTGAAATTTTCATGTTTGAAACCAATACGACTTCTCTTCATGCTAGACTTCATAAGATCGACCGAGTTTATGGTTAGGGGCTAGATACATGATTTGTCTGGTTTGAACATGTCTAAACCTTGTTTACCAACTTGCAAGGCTTACTATATGACATAAGAAGACTATGTGCTTTTGTTTTTCATTCTTCTATTTTTTTATTTTATGCCCATTTGAATCTTGGTCAAATCCTATGTTTGACCTGGATTTAAACAAGTATAAAATATGAAAACGAAAAGGTAAGCCTGGATCCTTCTTAGTCACTCTAAAATGAAGCGACTTTTGGGATGTTCTTGAAATTTTCATGTTTGAAACCCAAAACCACTTCTCTTCATGATTGCTTCATATATAAGACAGAGTTTAGGGTTAGGGGCAGATATATACATGATTTTCTAGTTTGAATATGTCTAGACCTTATTTATCAACTTGAATGCTTACTATATGACATAAGAATGCTATGTGCTTTGGTTTATCATTCTTTTGGTTTTTTCCTGAATTTTTATGCCCATTTGAATCTTGGTCAAATCCTAGGTTTCACAAAGATTTAAACAAGTTTAAAATCTGAAAATTAAAAGGTAAGCATGGATCCTTCTTAGTCACTCTAAAATGAAGCTTTTGGGAGGTTTTTGAAATTTCCATGTTTGAAACCAAAAACCACTTCTCTTCATGCTTGACTTCATAAGACAGAGTTTAGAGTGTTAGGGGTAGATACATGATTTGTCTAGTTTGAATATGTCTAGACCTTGTTTATCAACTTGAATTCTTACTATATGACATAAGAAGGCTATGTGCTTTGGTTTTTCATTTTTCTGGTTTTTTTGAATATTATGCCCATTTGAAGATTTTGGGAGGTTCTTGAAATTTTCATGTTTGAAACCAATACGACTTCTCTTCAGGCTAGACTTCATAAGATCGATCGAGTTTATGGTTAGGGGGTAGATACATGATTTGTCTGGTTTGAACATGTCTAAACCTTGTTTATCAACTTGAAAGCTTACTATATGACATACGAAGACTATGTGCTTTTGTTTTTCATTCTTCTATTTTATTTTATTTTATGCCCATTTGAATCTTGGTCAAATCCTATGTTTGACCTGGATTTAAACAAGTATATAATATGAAAACGAAAAGGTAAGCATGGATCCTTCTTAGTCACTCTAAAATGAAGCGGCTTTTGGGATGTTCTTGAAATTTTCATGTTTGAAACCCAAACCACTTCTCTTCATGATTGACTTCATATATAAGACAGAGTTTAAGGTTAGGGACAGATATATACATGATTTTCTAGTTTGAATATGTCTAGACCTTGTTAATCAACTTGAATGCTTACTGTATGACATAAGAATGCTATGTGCTTTGGTTTATCAATCTTTTGGTTTTTTCCTGAATTTTTATGCCCATTTGAATCTTGGTCAAATCCTAGGTTTCACAAAGATTTAAACAAGTTTAAAATCTGAAAATTAAAAGGTAAGCATGGATCCTTCTTAGTCACTCTAAAATGAAGCTTTTGGGAGGTTTTTGAAATTTCCATGTTTGAAACCCAAAACCACTTCTCTTCATGCTTAATTGACTTCATAAGACAGAGTTTAGAGTGTTAGGGGTAGATACATGATTTGTCTAGTTTGAATACGTCTAGACCTTGTTTATCAACTTGAATTCTTACTATATGACATAAGAAGGCTATGTGCTTTGGTTTTTCATTTTTCTGATTTTTTTTGAATTTTATGCATGCCCATTTGAATCTTGGTCAAATACTAGCTAGGTTTGACCAAGATTTAAACAAGTTTAAAACATGAAAATGAAAAGGTAAGCCTCGATCCTTCTTAGTCACTCTAAAATGAAGCTTTTGGGGGGTTTTTGAAATTTGCATGTTTGAAACCCAAAACCACTTCTCTTCATGCCTTACTTCATAAGACGGAGTTTAGGGTCGTTAGGGAGTAGATACATGATTTGCCTGGTTTGAATATGTCTAGACCTTGTTTATCATCTTGAATGCTTACTATATGACAGAAGAAGACTATGTGCATTGGTATTTCATTTTTTTTTGAATTTTCATGCCCATTTCAATCTTGGTGAAATCCTAGGTTTGAGCAAGATTTAAACAAATTTAACACGTGAAAACGAATAAGCATGGATCCTTCTTAGTCACTCCAAAATGTACCAATTGATAGATGTGTTAACTTTGCTTCATGGAAAAAATAATGTCATGTAAATGAGTTAACTTGGATTTCCTGCCGTTGAATCCATAGGAAACTTTGTTCTAATGCACTATAATAATCAACCGAGTTTTTACACCAACATTGCCAACAGGTCTGTCACTTACGTGTGGCGCCCATGCGTGAGGTCCCACACTTCAGTGAGCACAAGTCAAGTGCAGTAGGTACGCAAACTCCAAGCCATCTTCTTTGTCAAGAGAAGACGCATCAGGATGCGTTTTGGAAATCTGTGGGTCCTTCTGGATCCTTCGGTTGTCCCTCTCACAAAAAAAACAAATCTCTCTCATTCTCGGCCTCGCTCGACTCGCTCGCTCGCTCGCTCGCACCTCCTGCTCACTGACAAACCCTGCACAAAAGTCAACATCATCACCCGAAAAAGGGGAGACACCATAATGCTCTCCCTTCTTCTCTCCTTCCGAGTGATCCCTCTTCCTCCGAGTTTCACTCGACGGGCAAACACACATGTGCTGCATAGTAATAATAATAAAAAGGTAGAAAAATCAACCTACGAATCTATAATTAAATACGTTAAACTAGGGTTTTGCCCAGTACTACAGATCAAGTTCATAAAAAATCCAACTACGGGGTTCGAACAACCCCATTTCTAATCCAAGATTTTTTTCGACCTCATCCAAATGGCCTCAAACTATAGGGTTAATTAGCATCTAGTGCAGAATGTGTGAACATGTATGCACTATGTGTGCTATAACTTGTATGTCTTTCAAATTTGAACCAAATTTGAAATATATGAAATGGGGCTTTTGGCTTAAACGTTTGAAACCCAAAACGACTTCTCTTCATGCTAGGCATCATAAGACCGAGTTTAGGGTTAGGGGGTAGATACAGGATTTGTCTGTTTTGAATATGTCTATACCTTGTTTATCTACTTGAATATGCTTACTATAGATATATATGACGTAAGAAGACTATGTGCTTTGGTTTTTTTTTATTTTTCCAGAATTTTTATGCCCATTTGAATCTTGGTCAAATCCTAGGCTTGACCAATATTTAAACAAGCTTAAAACATGAAAATGAAAAGGTAAGCTTGGATCCTTCTTTGTCACTCTAAGATGAAGTTTTTGGGAGGTTTTCAAAATTTCCATGTCTGAAACCCAAAAACACTTCTCTTCATGCTTGACTTCATAAGACAAAGCTAGTTTAGGGCTTTAGGGGGTAGATACATGATTTGTCTAGTTTGAATATGTCTAGACCTTGTTTATCAACTTCAATTCTTACTATATGACATAAGAAGACTATATGTGCTAGCTTTGGTTTTTGATTTTTTGATTTTTTTGAATGTTTATGCCCATTTGAATCTTGGTCAAATCCTAGGTTTGACCAAGATTTAAACAAGTCTATAACATGAAAATGAAAAGGTAAGCCTGGATCCTTCCTAGCTAGTCATTCTAAAATGAAGCTTTTGGGGGGTTCTTGAAATCTCAATGTTTGAAACCCAAAAACCACTTCTCTTCATGGTTGACTTCATAAGACATTTAGGGTTAGGGGGTAGATACATGATTTGTCGGGTTTGAATATGTCTAGACATGCTTGTTTATCAACTTGAATGCTTACTATATGACATAAGAAGGCTATATATGTGCTTTGGTTTTTCATTTTTCTAGTTTTTTGAATGTTATATGCCCATTTGAAGATTTTGGGTGGTTCTTGAAATTTTCATGTTTGAAACCAATACGACTTCTCTTCATGCTAGACTTCATAAGATCGACCGAGTTTATGGTTAGGGGCTAGATACATGATTTGTCTGGTTTGAACATGTCTAAACCTTGTTTACCAACTTGCAAGGCTTACTATATGACATAAGAAGACTATGTGCTTTTGTTTTTCATTCTTCTATTTTTTTATTTTATGCCCATTTGAATCTTGGTCAAATCCTATGTTTGACCTGGATTTAAACAAGTATAAAATATGAAAACGAAAAGGTAAGCCTGGATCCTTCTTAGTCACTCTAAAATGAAGCGACTTTTGGGATGTTCTTGAAATTTTCATGTTTGAAACCCAAAACCACTTCTCTTCATGATTGCTTCATATATAAGACAGAGTTTAGGGTTAGGGGCAGATATATACATGATTTTCTAGTTTGAATATGTCTAGACCTTATTTATCAACTTGAATGCTTACTATATGACATAAGAATGCTATGTGCTTTGGTTTATCATTCTTTTGGTTTTTTCCTGAATTTTTATGCCCATTTGAATCTTGGTCAAATCCTAGGTTTCACAAAGATTTAAACAAGTTTAAAATCTGAAAATTAAAAGGTAAGCATGGATCCTTCTTAGTCACTCTAAAATGAAGCTTTTGGGAGGTTTTTGAAATTTCCATGTTTGAAACCCAAAACCACTTCTCTTCATGCTTGACTTCATAAGACAGAGTTTAGAGTGTTAGGGGTAGATACATGATTTGTCTAGTTTGAATATGTCTAGACCTTGTTTATCAACTTGAATTCTTACTATATGACATAAGAAGGCTATGTGCTTTGGTTTTTCATTTTTCTGGTTTTTTTGAATATTATGCCCATTTGAAGATTTTGGGAGGTTCTTGAAATTTTCATGTTTGAAACCAATACGACTTCTCTTCAGGCTAGACTTCATAAGATCGATCGAGTTTATGGTTAGGGGGTAGATACATGATTTGTCTGGTTTGAACATGTCTAAACCTTGTTTATCAACTTGAAAGCTTACTATATGACATACGAAGACTATGTGCTTTTGTTTTTCATTCTTCTATTTTATTTTATTTTATGCCCATTTGAATCTTGGTCAAATCCTATGTTTGACCTGGATTTAAACAAGTATATAATATGAAAACGAAAAGGTAAGCATGGATCCTTCTTAGTCACTCTAAAATGAAGCGGCTTTTGGGATGTTCTTGAAATTTTCATGTTTGAAACCCAAACCACTTCTCTTCATGATTGACTTCATATATAAGACAGAGTTTAAGGTTAGGGACAGATATATACATGATTTTCTAGTTTGAATATGTCTAGACCTTGTTAATCAACTTGAATGCTTACTGTATGACATAAGAATGCTATGTGCTTTGGTTTATCAATCTTTTGGTTTTTTCCTGAATTTTTATGCCCATTTGAATCTTGGTCAAATCCTAGGTTTCACAAAGATTTAAACAAGTTTAAAATCTGAAAATTAAAAGGTAAGCATGGATCCTTCTTAGTCACTCTAAAATGAAGCTTTTGGGAGGTTTTTGAAATTTCCATGTTTGAAACCCAAAACCACTTCTCTTCATGCTTAATTGACTTCATAAGACAGAGTTTAGAGTGTTAGGGGTAGATACATGATTTGTCTAGTTTGAATACGTCTAGACCTTGTTTATCAACTTGAATTCTTACTATATGACATAAGAAGGCTATGTGCTTTGGTTTTTCATTTTTCTGATTTTTTTTGAATTTTATGCATGCCCATTTGAATCTTGGTCAAATACTAGCTAGGTTTGACCAAGATTTAAACAAGTTTAAAACATGAAAATGAAAAGGTAAGCCTCGATCCTTCTTAGTCACTCTAAAATGAAGCTTTTGGGGGGTTTTTGAAATTTGCATGTTTGAAACCCAAAACCACTTCTCTTCATGCCTTACTTCATAAGACGGAGTTTAGGGTCGTTAGGGAGTAGATACATGATTTGCCTGGTTTGAATATGTCTAGACCTTGTTTATCATCTTGAATGCTTACTATATGACAGAAGAAGACTATGTGCATTGGTATTTCATTTTTTTTTGAATTTTCATGCCCATTTCAATCTTGGTGAAATCCTAGGTTTGAGCAAGATTTAAACAAATTTAACACGTGAAAACGAATAAGCATGGATCCTTCTTAGTCACTCCAAAATGTACCAATTGATAGATGTGTTAACTTTGCTTCATGGAAAAAATAATGTCATGTAAATGAGTTAACTTGGATTTCCTGCCGTTGAATCCATAGGAAACTTTGTTCTAATGCACTATAATAATCAACCGAGTTTTTACACCAACATTGCCAACAGGTCTGTCACTTACGTGTGGCGCCCATGCGTGAGGTCCCACACTTCAGTGAGCACAAGTCAAGTGCAGTAGGTACGCAAACTCCAAGCCATCTTCTTTGTCAAGAGAAGACGCATCAGGATGCGTTTTGGAAATCTGTGGGTCCTTCTGGATCCTTCGGTTGTCCCTCTCACAAAAAAAAACAAATCTCTCTCATTCTCGGCCTCGCTCGACTCGCTCGCTCGCTCGCTCGCACCTCCTGCTCACTGACAAACCCTGCACAAAAGTCAACATCATCACCCGAAAAAGGGGAGACACCATAATGCTCTCCCTTCTTCTCTCCTTCCGAGTGATCCCTCTTCCTCCGAGTTTCACTCGACGGGCAAACACACATGTGCTGCATAGTAATAATAATAAAAAGGTAGAAAAATCAACCTACGAATCTATAATTAAATACGTTAAACTAGGGTTTTGCCCAGTACTACAGATCAAGTTCATAAAAAATCCAACTACGGGGTTCGAACAACCCCATTTCTAATCCAAGATTTTTTTCGACCTCATCCAAATGGCCTCAAACTATAGGGTTAATTAGCATCTAGTGCAGAATGTGTGAACATGTATGCACTATGTGTGCTATAACTTGTATGTCTTTCAAATTTGAACCAAATTTGAAATATATGAAATGGGGCTTTTGGCTTAAACGTTTGAAACCCAAAACGACTTCTCTTCATGCTAGGCATCATAAGACCGAGTTTAGGGTTAGGGGGTAGATACAGGATTTGTCTGTTTTGAATATGTCTATACCTTGTTTATCTACTTGAATATGCTTACTATAGATATATATGACGTAAGAAGACTATGTGCTTTGGTTTTTTTTTATTTTTCCAGAATTTTTATGCCCATTTGAATCTTGGTCAAATCCTAGGCTTGACCAATATTTAAACAAGCTTAAAACATGAAAATGAAAAGGTAAGCTTGGATCCTTCTTTGTCACTCTAAGATGAAGTTTTTGGGAGGTTTTCAAAATTTCCATGTCTGAAACCCAAAAACACTTCTCTTCATGCTTGACTTCATAAGACAAAGCTAGTTTAGGGCTTTAGGGGGTAGATACATGATTTGTCTAGTTTGAATATGTCTAGACCTTGTTTATCAACTTCAATTCTTACTATATGACATAAGAAGACTATATGTGCTAGCTTTGGTTTTTGATTTTTTGATTTTTTTGAATGTTTATGCCCATTTGAATCTTGGTCAAATCCTAGGTTTGACCAAGATTTAAACAAGTCTATAACATGAAAATGAAAAGGTAAGCCTGGATCCTTCCTAGCTAGTCATTCTAAAATGAAGCTTTTGGGGGGTTCTTGAAATCTCAATGTTTGAAACCCAAAAACCACTTCTCTTCATGGTTGACTTCATAAGACATGCAGAGTTTAGGGTTAGGGGGTAGATACATGATTTGTCGGGTTTGAATATGTCTAGACATGCTTGTTTATCAACTTGAATGCTTACTATATGACATAAGAAGGCTATATATGTGCTTTGGTTTTTCATTTTTCTAGTTTTTTGAATGTTATATGCCCATTTGAAGATTTTGGGTGGTTCTTGAAATTTTCATGTTTGAAACCAATACGACTTCTCTTCATGCTAGACTTCATAAGATCGACCGAGTTTATGGTTAGGGGCTAGATACATGATTTGTCTGGTTTGAACATGTCTAAACCTTGTTTACCAACTTGCAAGGCTTACTATATGACATAAGAAGACTATGTGCTTTTGTTTTTCATTCTTCTATTTTTTTATTTTATGCCCATTTGAATCTTGGTCAAATCCTATGTTTGACCTGGATTTAAACAAGTATAAAATATGAAAACGAAAAGGTAAGCCTGGATCCTTCTTAGTCACTCTAAAATGAAGCGACTTTTGGGATGTTCTTGAAATTTTCATGTTTGAAACCCAAAACCACTTCTCTTCATGATTGCTTCATATATAAGACAGAGTTTAGGGTTAGGGGCAGATATATACATGATTTTCTAGTTTGAATATGTCTAGACCTTATTTATCAACTTGAATGCTTACTATATGACATAAGAATGCTATGTGCTTTGGTTTATCATTCTTTTGGTTTTTTCCTGAATTTTTATGCCCATTTGAATCTTGGTCAAATCCTAGGTTTCACAAAGATTTAAACAAGTTTAAAATCTGAAAATTAAAAGGTAAGCATGGATCCTTCTTAGTCACTCTAAAATGAAGCTTTTGGGAGGTTTTTGAAATTTCCATGTTTGAAACCAAAAACCACTTCTCTTCATGCTTGACTTCATAAGACAGAGTTTAGAGTGTTAGGGGTAGATACATGATTTGTCTAGTTTGAATATGTCTAGACCTTGTTTATCAACTTGAATTCTTACTATATGACATAAGAAGGCTATGTGCTTTGGTTTTTCATTTTTCTGGTTTTTTTGAATATTATGCCCATTTGAAGATTTTGGGAGGTTCTTGAAATTTTCATGTTTGAAACCAATACGACTTCTCTTCAGGCTAGACTTCATAAGATCGATCGAGTTTATGGTTAGGGGGTAGATACATGATTTGTCTGGTTTGAACATGTCTAAACCTTGTTTATCAACTTGAAAGCTTACTATATGACATACGAAGACTATGTGCTTTTGTTTTTCATTCTTCTATTTTATTTTATTTTATGCCCATTTGAATCTTGGTCAAATCCTATGTTTGACCTGGATTTAAACAAGTATATAATATGAAAACGAAAAGGTAAGCATGGATCCTTCTTAGTCACTCTAAAATGAAGCGGCTTTTGGGATGTTCTTGAAATTTTCATGTTTGAAACCCAAACCACTTCTCTTCATGATTGACTTCATATATAAGACAGAGTTTAAGGTTAGGGACAGATATATACATGATTTTCTAGTTTGAATATGTCTAGACCTTGTTAATCAACTTGAATGCTTACTGTATGACATAAGAATGCTATGTGCTTTGGTTTATCAATCTTTTGGTTTTTTCCTGAATTTTTATGCCCATTTGAATCTTGGTCAAATCCTAGGTTTCACAAAGATTTAAACAAGTTTAAAATCTGAAAATTAAAAGGTAAGCATGGATCCTTCTTAGTCACTCTAAAATGAAGCTTTTGGGAGGTTTTTGAAATTTCCATGTTTGAAACCCAAAACCACTTCTCTTCATGCTTAATTGACTTCATAAGACAGAGTTTAGAGTGTTAGGGGTAGATACATGATTTGTCTAGTTTGAATACGTCTAGACCTTGTTTATCAACTTGAATTCTTACTATATGACATAAGAAGGCTATGTGCTTTGGTTTTTCATTTTTCTGATTTTTTTTGAATTTTATGCATGCCCATTTGAATCTTGGTCAAATACTAGCTAGGTTTGACCAAGATTTAAACAAGTTTAAAACATGAAAATGAAAAGGTAAGCCTCGATCCTTCTTAGTCACTCTAAAATGAAGCTTTTGGGGGGTTTTTGAAATTTGCATGTTTGAAACCCAAAACCACTTCTCTTCATGCCTTACTTCATAAGACGGAGTTTAGGGTCGTTAGGGAGTAGATACATGATTTGCCTGGTTTGAATATGTCTAGACCTTGTTTATCATCTTGAATGCTTACTATATGACAGAAGAAGACTATGTGCATTGGTATTTCATTTTTTTTTGAATTTTCATGCCCATTTCAATCTTGGTGAAATCCTAGGTTTGAGCAAGATTTAAACAAATTTAACACGTGAAAACGAATAAGCATGGATCCTTCTTAGTCACTCCAAAATGTACCAATTGATAGATGTGTTAACTTTGCTTCATGGAAAAAATAATGTCATGTAAATGAGTTAACTTGGATTTCCTGCCGTTGAATCCATAGGAAACTTTGTTCTAATGCACTATAATAATCAACCGAGTTTTTACACCAACATTGCCAACAGGTCTGTCACTTACGTGTGGCGCCCATGCGTGAGGTCCCACACTTCAGTGAGCACAAGTCAAGTGCAGTAGGTACGCAAACTCCAAGCCATCTTCTTTGTCAAGAGAAGACGCATCAGGATGCGTTTTGGAAATCTGTGGGTCCTTCTGGATCCTTCGGTTGTCCCTCTCACAAAAAAAACAAATCTCTCTCATTCTCGGCCTCGCTCGACTCGCTCGCTCGCTCGCTCGCTCGCACCTCCTGCTCACTGACAAACCCTGCACAAAAGTCAACATCATCACCCGAAAAAGGGGAGACACCATAATGCTCTCCCTTCTTCTCTCCTTCCGAGTGATCCCTCTTCCTCCGAGTTTCACTCGACGGGCAAACACACATGTGCTGCATAGTAATAATAATAAAAAGGTAGAAAAATCAACCTACGAATCTATAATTAAATACGTTAAACTAGGGTTTTGCCCAGTACTACAGATCAAGTTCATAAAAAATCCAACTACGGGGTTCGAACAACCCCATTTCTAATCCAAGATTTTTTTCGACCTCATCCAAATGGCCTCAAACTATAGGGTTAATTAGCATCTAGTGCAGAATGTGTGAACATGTATGCACTATGTGTGCTATAACTTGTATGTCTTTCAAATTTGAACCAAATTTGAAATATATGAAATGGGGCTTTTGGCTTAAACGTTTGAAACCCAAAACGACTTCTCTTCATGCTAGGCATCATAAGACCGAGTTTAGGGTTAGGGGGTAGATACAGGATTTGTCTGTTTTGAATATGTCTATACCTTGTTTATCTACTTGAATATGCTTACTATAGATATATATGACGTAAGAAGACTATGTGCTTTGGTTTTTTTTTATTTTTCCAGAATTTTTATGCCCATTTGAATCTTGGTCAAATCCTAGGCTTGACCAATATTTAAACAAGCTTAAAACATGAAAATGAAAAGGTAAGCTTGGATCCTTCTTTGTCACTCTAAGATGAAGTTTTTGGGAGGTTTTCAAAATTTCCATGTCTGAAACCCAAAAACACTTCTCTTCATGCTTGACTTCATAAGACAAAGCTAGTTTAGGGCTTTAGGGGGTAGATACATGATTTGTCTAGTTTGAATATGTCTAGACCTTGTTTATCAACTTCAATTCTTACTATATGACATAAGAAGACTATATGTGCTAGCTTTGGTTTTTGATTTTTTGATTTTTTTGAATGTTTATGCCCATTTGAATCTTGGTCAAATCCTAGGTTTGACCAAGATTTAAACAAGTCTATAACATGAAAATGAAAAGGTAAGCCTGGATCCTTCCTAGCTAGTCATTCTAAAATGAAGCTTTTGGGGGGTTCTTGAAATCTCAATGTTTGAAACCCAAAACCACTTCTCTTCATGGTTGACTTCATAAGACATGCAGAGTTTAGGGTTAGGGGGTAGATACATGATTTGTCGGGTTTGAATATGTCTAGACATGCTTGTTTATCAACTTGAATGCTTACTATATGACATAAGAAGGCTATATATGTGCTTTGGTTTTTCATTTTTCTAGTTTTTTGAATGTTATATGCCCATTTGAAGATTTTGGGTGGTTCTTGAAATTTTCATGTTTGAAACCAATACGACTTCTCTTCATGCTAGACTTCATAAGATCGACCGAGTTTATGGTTAGGGGCTAGATACATGATTTGTCTGGTTTGAACATGTCTAAACCTTGTTTACCAACTTGCAAGGCTTACTATATGACATAAGAAGACTATGTGCTTTTGTTTTTCATTCTTCTATTTTTTTATTTTATGCCCATTTGAATCTTGGTCAAATCCTATGTTTGACCTGGATTTAAACAAGTATAAAATATGAAAACGAAAAGGTAAGCCTGGATCCTTCTTAGTCACTCTAAAATGAAGCGACTTTTGGGATGTTCTTGAAATTTTCATGTTTGAAACCCAAAACCACTTCTCTTCATGATTGCTTCATATATAAGACAGAGTTTAGGGTTAGGGGCAGATATATACATGATTTTCTAGTTTGAATATGTCTAGACCTTATTTATCAACTTGAATGCTTACTATATGACATAAGAATGCTATGTGCTTTGGTTTATCATTCTTTTGGTTTTTTCCTGAATTTTTATGCCCATTTGAATCTTGGTCAAATCCTAGGTTTCACAAAGATTTAAACAAGTTTAAAATCTGAAAATTAAAAGGTAAGCATGGATCCTTCTTAGTCACTCTAAAATGAAGCTTTTGGGAGGTTTTTGAAATTTCCATGTTTGAAACCCAAAAACCACTTCTCTTCATGCTTGACTTCATAAGACAGAGTTTAGAGTGTTAGGGGTAGATACATGATTTGTCTAGTTTGAATATGTCTAGACCTTGTTTATCAACTTGAATTCTTACTATATGACATAAGAAGGCTATGTGCTTTGGTTTTTCATTTTTCTGGTTTTTTTGAATATTATGCCCATTTGAAGATTTTGGGAGGTTCTTGAAATTTTCATGTTTGAAACCAATACGACTTCTCTTCAGGCTAGACTTCATAAGATCGATCGAGTTTATGGTTAGGGGGTAGATACATGATTTGTCTGGTTTGAACATGTCTAAACCTTGTTTATCAACTTGAAAGCTTACTATATGACATACGAAGACTATGTGCTTTTGTTTTTCATTCTTCTATTTTATTTTATTTTATGCCCATTTGAATCTTGGTCAAATCCTATGTTTGACCTGGATTTAAACAAGTATATAATATGAAAACGAAAAGGTAAGCATGGATCCTTCTTAGTCACTCTAAAATGAAGCGGCTTTTGGGATGTTCTTGAAATTTTCATGTTTGAAACCCAAACCACTTCTCTTCATGATTGACTTCATATATAAGACAGAGTTTAAGGTTAGGGACAGATATATACATGATTTTCTAGTTTGAATATGTCTAGACCTTGTTAATCAACTTGAATGCTTACTGTATGACATAAGAATGCTATGTGCTTTGGTTTATCAATCTTTTGGTTTTTTCCTGAATTTTTATGCCCATTTGAATCTTGGTCAAATCCTAGGTTTCACAAAGATTTAAACAAGTTTAAAATCTGAAAATTAAAAGGTAAGCATGGATCCTTCTTAGTCACTCTAAAATGAAGCTTTTGGGAGGTTTTTGAAATTTCCATGTTTGAAACCCAAAACCACTTCTCTTCATGCTTAATTGACTTCATAAGACAGAGTTTAGAGTGTTAGGGGTAGATACATGATTTGTCTAGTTTGAATACGTCTAGACCTTGTTTATCAACTTGAATTCTTACTATATGACATAAGAAGGCTATGTGCTTTGGTTTTTCATTTTTCTGATTTTTTTTGAATTTTATGCATGCCCATTTGAATCTTGGTCAAATACTAGCTAGGTTTGACCAAGATTTAAACAAGTTTAAAACATGAAAATGAAAAGGTAAGCCTCGATCCTTCTTAGTCACTCTAAAATGAAGCTTTTGGGGGGTTTTTGAAATTTGCATGTTTGAAACCCAAAACCACTTCTCTTCATGCCTTACTTCATAAGACGGAGTTTAGGGTCGTTAGGGAGTAGATACATGATTTGCCTGGTTTGAATATGTCTAGACCTTGTTTATCATCTTGAATGCTTACTATATGACAGAAGAAGACTATGTGCATTGGTATTTCATTTTTTTTTGAATTTTCATGCCCATTTCAATCTTGGTGAAATCCTAGGTTTGAGCAAGATTTAAACAAATTTAACACGTGAAAACGAATAAGCATGGATCCTTCTTAGTCACTCCAAAATGTACCAATTGATAGATGTGTTAACTTTGCTTCATGGAAAAAATAATGTCATGTAAATGAGTTAACTTGGATTTCCTGCCGTTGAATCCATAGGAAACTTTGTTCTAATGCACTATAATAATCAACCGAGTTTTTACACCAACATTGCCAACAGGTCTGTCACTTACGTGTGGCGCCCATGCGTGAGGTCCCACACTTCAGTGAGCACAAGTCAAGTGCAGTAGGTACGCAAACTCCAAGCCATCTTCTTTGTCAAGAGAAGACGCATCAGGATGCGTTTTGGAAATCTGTGGGTCCTTCTGGATCCTTCGGTTGTCCCTCTCACAAAAAAAACAAATCTCTCTCATTCTCGGCCTCGCTCGACTCGCTCGCTCGCTCGCTCGCTCGCACCTCCTGCTCACTGACAAACCCTGCACAAAAGTCAACATCATCACCCGAAAAAGGGGAGACACCATAATGCTCTCCCTTCTTCTCTCCTTCCGAGTGATCCCTCTTCCTCCGAGTTTCACTCGACGGGCAAACACACATGTGCTGCATAGTAATAATAATAAAAAGGTAGAAAAATCAACCTACGAATCTATAATTAAATACGTTAAACTAGGGTTTTGCCCAGTACTACAGATCAAGTTCATAAAAAATCCAACTACGGGGTTCGAACAACCCCATTTCTAATCCAAGATTTTTTTCGACCTCATCCAAATGGCCTCAAACTATAGGGTTAATTAGCATCTAGTGCAGAATGTGTGAACATGTATGCACTATGTGTGCTATAACTTGTATGTCTTTCAAATTTGAACCAAATTTGAAATATATGAAATGGGGCTTTTGGCTTAAACGTTTGAAACCCAAAACGACTTCTCTTCATGCTAGGCATCATAAGACCGAGTTTAGGGTTAGGGGGTAGATACAGGATTTGTCTGTTTTGAATATGTCTATACCTTGTTTATCTACTTGAATATGCTTACTATAGATATATATGACGTAAGAAGACTATGTGCTTTGGTTTTTTTTTTTTTATTTTTCCAGAATTTTTATGCCCATTTGAATCTTGGTCAAATCCTAGGCTTGACCAATATTTAAACAAGCTTAAAACATGAAAATGAAAAGGTAAGCTTGGATCCTTCTTTGTCACTCTAAGATGAAGTTTTTGGGAGGTTTTCAAAATTTCCATGTCTGAAACCCAAAAACACTTCTCTTCATGCTTGACTTCATAAGACAAAGCTAGTTTAGGGCTTTAGGGGGTAGATACATGATTTGTCTAGTTTGAATATGTCTAGACCTTGTTTATCAACTTCAATTCTTACTATATGACATAAGAAGACTATATGTGCTAGCTTTGGTTTTTGATTTTTTGATTTTTTTGAATGTTTATGCCCATTTGAATCTTGGTCAAATCCTAGGTTTGACCAAGATTTAAACAAGTCTATAACATGAAAATGAAAAGGTAAGCCTGGATCCTTCCTAGCTAGTCATTCTAAAATGAAGCTTTTGGGGGGTTCTTGAAATCTCAATGTTTGAAACCCAAAAACCACTTCTCTTCATGGTTGACTTCATAAGACATGCAGAGTTTAGGGTTAGGGGGTAGATACATGATTTGTCGGGTTTGAATATGTCTAGACATGCTTGTTTATCAACTTGAATGCTTACTATATGACATAAGAAGGCTATATATGTGCTTTGGTTTTTCATTTTTCTAGTTTTTTGAATGTTATATGCCCATTTGAAGATTTTGGGTGGTTCTTGAAATTTTCATGTTTGAAACCAATACGACTTCTCTTCATGCTAGACTTCATAAGATCGACCGAGTTTATGGTTAGGGGCTAGATACATGATTTGTCTGGTTTGAACATGTCTAAACCTTGTTTACCAACTTGCAAGGCTTACTATATGACATAAGAAGACTATGTGCTTTTGTTTTTCATTCTTCTATTTTTTTATTTTATGCCCATTTGAATCTTGGTCAAATCCTATGTTTGACCTGGATTTAAACAAGTATAAAATATGAAAACGAAAAGGTAAGCCTGGATCCTTCTTAGTCACTCTAAAATGAAGCGACTTTTGGGATGTTCTTGAAATTTTCATGTTTGAAACCCAAAACCACTTCTCTTCATGATTGCTTCATATATAAGACAGAGTTTAGGGTTAGGGGCAGATATATACATGATTTTCTAGTTTGAATATGTCTAGACCTTATTTATCAACTTGAATGCTTACTATATGACATAAGAATGCTATGTGCTTTGGTTTATCATTCTTTTGGTTTTTTCCTGAATTTTTATGCCCATTTGAATCTTGGTCAAATCCTAGGTTTCACAAAGATTTAAACAAGTTTAAAATCTGAAAATTAAAAGGTAAGCATGGATCCTTCTTAGTCACTCTAAAATGAAGCTTTTGGGAGGTTTTTGAAATTTCCATGTTTGAAACCCAAAAACCACTTCTCTTCATGCTTGACTTCATAAGACAGAGTTTAGAGTGTTAGGGGTAGATACATGATTTGTCTAGTTTGAATATGTCTAGACCTTGTTTATCAACTTGAATTCTTACTATATGACATAAGAAGGCTATGTGCTTTGGTTTTTCATTTTTCTGGTTTTTTTGAATATTATGCCCATTTGAAGATTTTGGGAGGTTCTTGAAATTTTCATGTTTGAAACCAATACGACTTCTCTTCAGGCTAGACTTCATAAGATCGATCGAGTTTATGGTTAGGGGGTAGATACATGATTTGTCTGGTTTGAACATGTCTAAACCTTGTTTATCAACTTGAAAGCTTACTATATGACATACGAAGACTATGTGCTTTTGTTTTTCATTCTTCTATTTTATTTTATTTTATGCCCATTTGAATCTTGGTCAAATCCTATGTTTGACCTGGATTTAAACAAGTATATAATATGAAAACGAAAAGGTAAGCATGGATCCTTCTTAGTCACTCTAAAATGAAGCGGCTTTTGGGATGTTCTTGAAATTTTCATGTTTGAAACCCAAACCACTTCTCTTCATGATTGACTTCATATATAAGACAGAGTTTAAGGTTAGGGACAGATATATACATGATTTTCTAGTTTGAATATGTCTAGACCTTGTTAATCAACTTGAATGCTTACTGTATGACATAAGAATGCTATGTGCTTTGGTTTATCAATCTTTTGGTTTTTTCCTGAATTTTTATGCCCATTTGAATCTTGGTCAAATCCTAGGTTTCACAAAGATTTAAACAAGTTTAAAATCTAAAAATTAAAAGGTAAGCATGGATCCTTCTTAGTCACTCTAAAATGAAGCTTTTGGGAGGTTTTTGAAATTTCCATGTTTGAAACCCAAAACCACTTCTCTTCATGCTTGACTTCATAAGACAGAGTTTAGAGTGTTAGGGGTAGATACATGATTTGTCTAGTTTGAATATGTCTAGACCTTGTTTATCAACTTGAATTCTTACTATATGACATAAGAAGGCTATGTGCTTTGGTTTTTCATTTTTCTGGTTTTTTTGAATTTTATGCCCATTTGAAGATTTTGGGTGGTTCTTGAAATTTTCATGTTTTAAACCAATACGACTTCTCTTCATGCTAGACTTCATAAGATCGACCGAGTTTATGGTTAGGGGCTAGATACATGATTTGTCTGGTTTGAACATGTCTAAACCTTGTTTATCAACTTGAAAGCTTACTATATGACATACGAAGACTATGTGCTTTTGTTTTTCATTCTTCTATTTTTTTATTTTATGCCCATTTGAATCTTGGTCAAATCCTATGTTTGACCTGGATTTAAACAAGTATATAATATGAAAACGAAAAGGTAAGCCTGGATCCTTCTTAGTCACTCTAAAATGAAGCGGCTTTTGGGATGTTCTTGAAATTTTCATGTTTGAAACCCAAACCACTTCTCTTCATGATTGACTTCATATATAAGACAGAGTTTAAGGTTAGGGACAGATATATACATGATTTTCTAGTTTGAATATGTCTAGACCTTGTTAATCAACTTGAATGCTTACGTATGACATAAGAATGCTATGTGCTTTGGTTTATCATTCTTTTGGCTTTTTCCTGATTTTTTATGCCCATTTGAATCTTGGTCAAATCCTAGGTTTCACAAAGATTTAAACAAGTTTAAAATCTAAAAATTAAAAGGTAAGCATGGATCCTTCTTAGTCACTCTAAAATGAAGCTTTTGGGAGGTTTTTGAAATTTCCATGTTTGAAACCCAAAACCACTTCTCTTCATGCTTGACTTCATAAGACAGAGTTTAGAGTGTTAGGGGTAGATACATGATTTTTCTAGTTTGAATATGTCTAGACCTTGTTTATCAACTTGAATTCTTACTATATGACATAAGAAGGCTATGTGCTTTGGTTTTTCATTTTTCTGTTTTTTTTTGAATTTTATGCCCATTTGAATCTTGGTCAAATACTAGCTAGGTTTAAAACATGAAATTTAGCCCCCAAAAATTGTACATATATGGATTCACTTTGAGATAATTCATGAAACTTTGGAAATGGCCATCTCGTGTCATGTTTCCCCACAAATGAGAATTGGATTAATTGGTGGCAGACAAGTAAACACACATTTATGTGCGACAACCCAAAATGCACATATTTTGCAAAGTTTTCATGCGTGCATGAAAAGTTGCAAATATATACATAAAATGGGCCATGATTCAAAAGTTTGACATGGTTCTTGTGTAGTAGTAGTACCAAAGCTCACACGTGGGAAGAAATTAAGATGGTCGAATTCCAACATATATGTTGCCACACTTTTTTGAAGGGCTCTTTTCTAAAACATTGGTATGGCATGTCTGCTATTTTCCCTAGCTATATAGAAAAATGATGAACAATCCATGATTTCCGATTGCCGTTTTTGAACCACCTTTGGCTTGATTTCAAATTTAGGTCAAAATCATGGGGGGGGTAGGGGACAAGATCGTGTTTCTTTGGCTTGATTTGCAAGTTTTTTGGGGTCCCACAAATTTAGGGTAGCATCACAAGGTTTTTTTTCTAAATTTTTCGACACTTAGAATTCAAATATTATGAAGTGGTATCATGGTATCATGTAAGGGATGGTATCACTAGATATTTTCCCCCTATCCGGGAAGTGATGTTGACTGGCACGCAAGGTTTTTCAGTGCTGCAAACCTGCAGTGCGGCGATTTTGACAGAAATAACCCTTTTGGCAAAGAAAATTACGGACTGACCCTCTGAGCAATCTATTTCACTGGACTAACCTTTTTGTGTGGCTTTCTGTGTTTTTCTTCGCCAAAAGGATTACTTTTGTCAAAATCGCCCCCCTGCAGTGCAGGCTACGCGCCCGTCTAATATTCTTTTTTTTTCAATGACAAAGGGGGGAGAGAGAGAGAGAGTCTTGACGACGTGTCTTCACTTGACAAAGAAGATTGTTGGAAGTTTGCCTACCTAAAGTGTGGGACCTGCACGCATATGGGACCCTGCAGCCCTCTGAGGGCAGTCCGTGTGAGACGCAAAATAGGGTTTTTAGTTTAGTAAGGCAAAAAAATTAAGCCTTGGAGGGCCGAGGCGGGGCGGCCGTCCGCCATTTTATACCTTTTACGCCCCCCACACCTCGTTTCATTTGTCATGTCTACCAAGGAAGAGCTCGGAGGAGAAGATGCAGTCCTAGCTTCTCGACCCCCTGGCGCCCCACGCATAAATACTACTACCAGAAGTACACTGTCTCTAACAATCCTGCCTGCGAAGGGAGATCTCGGAGGAGACGATGCGGGCTCAGCGTCCCCGCCGTTGATTAGCCAGGACACAAGGGTTACTACGCCTCTTTTAATTACCTTCGTTTTGCTGGTAATACTCGGACTTATATCTGTTATCTTCCGCAGGAGAGGGTCGATATCGCCGGAGAAGATGATGTGAGGCAGATGATCAAGCTCGCAGGAGAAGATGATGTAAAGGAGATGGTCAAGCTCGGAGCAGAAGATGATGTAAAGGAGATAGTCAATGTCGGAGAAGATGATGTAAAGGAGTTAGTCAATCTCGGAGAAGATGTGGTGGCATTGGACCAACCGCGGTCTTTGGGCGAGATCCCGGAGATTCACTTACCTCGTTTGCACTGGTAATGATATGCCTGATCTGTAACATTTTGAACATTTTTCGTCGGCTTACACAGGAGCTATCTCGGCTTAGGGTCAACAAGGCCCCGGGAGCGGAACTTCCGCATCTCGGCGCGGAGAACTCCGAGTTACGCCAGAAGCGCCCTGGGGAATCGCACGCGCAGGCGCAGCACATCCGTTCGCAGGATCTCTCATCCTTCGACGTCAGGTTCCAGCGAGAGGTCGTAGAAGAAGATAAGTTGCCAGCTTCCCCGCCGTTCAAGAGGATGAAGGAGCTGAAGACGGAGGTTAATATTACTAGCTGACTTTGGGTTGCTGGTTTTTGGGTACTTCGAGTCACTGACATGTAGACACCACTTAAGTCTGTCCTACATGTTAGTGACCATATTCGTTAATCAGCCAATTTGTGCCCTTCGTTTGCCGGTAACGCTCGATATGTTTGTTGTTACCTTTGGCAGGATCACTCCCCTTGCTTATCTTGTCGGAGGATGAAGTTGGATCTTGCCAGCATGCGGGAGGAGAACAGAGAGTTAGGGATCAAGATATTTCGGTACAGGCAGGCGGTGTCTTTCCTAGAAGTGGATGAGATCACGGCCTGTGCTCGTAGGAGTTGTGACGAGGCCATTCATCTGGGAGAACGGATCAAAGCTCAGCTTGTCTCTTTGATGGAAGTCGCAGAACGCGTGATTTTCAATGCTAGAGAGGCGCGGGAACGACTTCTGGTGGCTGAAGATCTCGCATAGCAGTTTAATCATGTGCGCTTATTAGCTGCCTACTACTTTTGTAATTATTCACAATTATATATGTATCAATGGCTTGCCTTTTGTGTGATGGAGGAAATTGCACATACCACCACTTCTTGGTGCAGTTTTTGCACATAACACAATTTGAGATTCTTTTTACACAAATAACCAGATTTTGACGTAAACTTTTGCACAAAAAACAACCTTACTCCATGTTTTCTTTTGTCTTCTAAAGACAAGTAGGTGCTTCGAAAAATACCTCCGTTCCAATGCTTAAAGCTTTGTATATTTTTCTTGAAAAGTCAAACCAAGTAAAGTTCGACCAAACTCTTAGAAGAATCTATCAGCACATATAATATTTTGTAGACACCATATGAAAATATAATTTATTTTCTATCTAATAATATTGATTTTGTATCTTGCATATTAATGCTTTTGGTAAAAACTTAGTCAAACTTAACATAGTTTGACTTTCTAAAAATCAATATAATCCTTAAGCTTTGGGAAGTGGTTCTAGACGTGGTCTAGACGTGTTTCTACATATTGCCTTCGCATTTGCTAAACGCATGGAGTTTCTTACGAAGTACAAAGTTTATTTTTCGAAATATTTTCGACTTTGTATTATTTTTATTCATTTTCCCCCTGGTTGTCATGTTTTCTGTCCGGCTTCCCCAGCCATGCGCGCGTGACACGAGTAGTGGGAGACATGGTGCCCAAAGGGATAGCTTTTATTAATGGTGGCGACGGTTCCCTAGGCCAATGCTGGCGATACGTCTCATCGTCGCTAGCTGTGCCTTCCCCATGCGGCCGTATTAATGCACACCACTGCTCCTTTGCGCCTCCGCGGCTGATCAAGTAAGTTTGATCATAAAAGATGATCACATAAGCTCGACGATTACCTATAACCTAAAAATTATCTTAATTTGTAAACGAAGACATAAAATAACTAGTTGTTTGATTAGGAAAGACAAAGGAAATTTCTATTGAGATTGAGTTCATTTCATAGTTGTTATAGACACATAGCAATATTACCGAGAGATAGGATTGTAGAGAAAGCAATCCATAGGTATTTTGGAGGGTTCTCAATCCTTTGAATCAAGCAAGCTCTATAGGAAAAATCCCTATGTGTAAAAATCCTACTCCGTACAAGATACCTTTAGAAATCCTTTGAACCAAACAAACTCGGATTCATATTAGTTGACTATAATATAGATATATCTAGACACATTTTAGTTCTAGATTCATCCATATCATTTGACAAGTAATATGAATCGGAGTGATTATATTAAATGGAGTACTAGTATATATTGTTCGAAAAAATTAAGTTATACTGTAATAAAGAAACCATTTCTGTGGTCAAACTGATTTGACGGGACAGTAACTGCACCAGGACGTAGTGGCGTGCTATCCTAGCCGAAGTTTTACTCGGCGCCTCGATGCAGCTGCTGAAGAATAAAAAAAGTCATATCCACTCCTACTCTTCATGTCCATCGTTTCCATCCTTGGCTCTCCACTTCCATCATCGTTCTCCACTCGCCAACCGCTGCTAGAAGTTTTTTCATCCTCTAGATCTCCCATTTGCATAGCTTTCTCTCCTCACCCCTCCGCAGAACCGCAGCACTCCTCCTTCCCGCTCGACTCTCCTACAAAACTCCAATCACACATACTTGCATCCGCCCTTTTAAATCCATCTCGTCTCCATGGCGGCATCGAACGACGACCAGCTGGATGGCGACTGGGGGAAGCTCCCCGCCGAGCTGTTCAATCTCATTGCCCAGAGTCTGGACGTTACAGTCGACGTCCGGCTGGCCGCATGCTCCAAAACGCTGTGCCGCCATGTCGCCGACAACATGAATCTACACCATTGGGATGGACCCTGCTTGCTGATGCCCGATTCTGCCCATTGGCACTATGATGATAGTAGTGCGCACCACACGGTGTACCACGTTGTGCCCCTCGACCATCCTCGGCGCACAGCCATCCTGCCGTTCATGGACAATAGATTCTGGGTTGGCATGAATGGCGACTGGATCGCCGGCGTGGACAGTGGTGGGAACTGGTTCCTCGCGAACATCTACACGCACCAAGAAATCTCCCTACCATCGTCGGAAACTTGCAACATTTTTCGGGAGGAATGGATTGGCTTCCCCGACTTGCCTCCTGAAAGGTACATGACGTATGGGCGTGCCATGTTTTTGTTGAAGATTGTAATTTGCGAAGTGCCCACAAAAGCTGGACATTACTCAGATTACAAGCTCATCGCTCTATTCAATTCTGGACTCGCTTACCTGGCTAATGGTAGCCAGGAGTGGAGGTTATTCTCTCTTGCTAGTTGGGGTGTAGATTACAGTGATGCCATCGAGCACAACGGCTTTATTGTTGCGGTGGATGGGTGGACCGGCACCACATATTGCTGGGATCAATCACAGGCTGGTAATTCTTCAATCCATATGATATACTTCGCAATAAATTTTAATATCAAGCCCATTCATGATATATTGTAACTGAAATAACTAATTGCTCACTAAGACTTTTTTTCACCTTTCAAATGACTGTGCACCATTAAATTATCCTAACCTGACTGAACCATTGCTACAAACGAATTACAGTAGTATATGCTGTGCACTAATCTGTCAACCCAAACCAGATTATTGCAGTATATGAATGCATTCCTGAATTAGTTACTGCATGCTCTTGTCAGAATATGAATAAGGAGCTTAGCCCTGGCCTCTTCATCAATTGATGCATGCAAACTTTCAATTTATTTCAATATTCGATGTACTCAAAGCATTACAATCATGGATCAGATAAGGTTGAGACATGTATCTACCATCAATGAATATGAGTGTAATTAACATACATCTCAAATGGGAACAATTTTATTTCTTCGAGATTTTATACAAGTATAATGACTGCATCCTCCATTTGATCCTACAAATGTGAAGTTGCAGCTACTGGTATTATTGTCTTCCCGAGCCATTCAAACACTATTTTTTGTTGTCTCCGTTTACAATGCAGATGCACACCTTGCCCCGCCATTCGTGATCCCATCACCGATGAAGGAACCATCTGGCAGATGGTTTTTAGCTCGATCAGCCGATGGCAAGCGCTTGATGATCATCCATGAAGATCGGTATATACGTAGCAATGATCACCTTGAGCCTGCAGAAGTTCTGCATCATGGTAATGGCCTTATCCTGCGGGAGTGTCCTGCCCCTGTCATACATGTTTTTGAGAAAGATCTATCCCTGATTGGACCCAATTGGAGTCGAGTTGACAGCCTTGGCACACACTCTCTGTTCATTGGACTGAATTATCCATTGAACCTGAAGATAAATGATGGCAATGCTCCTGATGGAACATTGACTCCATTCATGAGGTCAAATTGTGTGTACATCGCGTACTATGCATTTCGGGAACCAGCATTTAGTTGTATTTGTCGTTGTAACCTGCAGCAAGGGGAAAATGAGCTCATGGGAGTTATCACCCTTCCAGAAGATGGTTGGGGATTTCCCCGACAGGCGACAATGTGGTTTAAGCCTAGTCTGAAAAATATCCGCATGTTGATGCAACCCTAAACTGAGCCATGAATCTTTCTGGAGCAAATAATCTTTTTTGTACGATATGTTTGAACAATTTAGTAACCTGTTCTGTATCTTAAGATGCTCTTCCTTTTTTCTGAATCTTATATACCTGGACCCATTTCAGTGTGTCTGTTTACTCATTTTAGTGCGTATGTAAACCCACATTGAAGTAATCTAATCTTATAATTTAAAACGGATGGTGATGAACTCTGTATTTCCATCCTTCGTAAACCGTGCATGTCTGTTTATTTTTAGTTTCATTTCAGCAACTGTTATTAGTATATGCACACCTTTTTTTAATGTTGAGAGGAGTATAAGGGCATTACAATGCTATATACTATATGGCGCTAATAGAGAACAAATGAATGTCAAAAGATTGTAAAATCCTCCAGGTACTCTCCTTGCAGCGCTAATTGCTGATGACAGACTGACTTCCTGTTGGTTCCGGTGCTTTAGCTAGGACAGGTGAAAAGAGTTTCACGCCCCTGCTTTCTTTTGCGTCGACGCTAGGACTACCGCTGGGATTAGCCTCTCCAACCGCCAAACGACGAGGAAATAATTCCTAGCGCCCTTGCAGTAGCGCCTGTGTTGGACATGCCCTAATGTTTTCCAGCTAAAAGATGCAATCTTTTAAGCACTTGGGTACGGTATTTCCCCACCAGCCTGGATGCAGGCCGCCAAACGCGTCTTAACCAAGGTTTAAAATAGCGTGCTAAATGAATTAGCGGCAGCCACCTTCAAACGATATGGACGCTATATCGTGGTAATAGTGTGGTATATTTTAAATAGCATTTTCAAAATAATACTAAATATAGCCTAAAAATAAATAATTTTACTAGAACGAATAGATATATATAGTCCAAAAGTGACTGAATCATACATACATAACCACATATAGAAATAGATCTCAAGTATATTAGAAGGCTAACATCAACATTTCACAAGGCAACAACATAGTATAAATTATTTATTAAAAAAATTAGCATTAGCGATATTATTTTCTGATTTAGAAGTGGAACCAACAGATTAGTTCATCACCACGAAAAAGTGAAAGCAACTTGCCTGAAAAAAATAGCGCGCTAACGATATGAAGTTTTAGGGCGATATAGCATGCTGTTTCGCAAATAGCGCCACAGCGAGCAAAATTACTAAGCGTGGACCCTCTAGATATGCTATAGCGTGCTATTAGCTTCATTGAGGCCCTGGTTTGACAAAGCAGCCTGAGTACGTATCTAAAAAAAATATCAGCCTGAGGACGCATGCTTGTAAAAAAGAGAGAGCAGACTACAATTACTTCAGTCCCGAACCCTCTCTCTCCCACCCATACTCCCACCCACTTCTCCTCTTTTACACTAATGACTGCCATGAACGGCTCGCCTCCTCCTTCCACCGGCAGCTGCTTCGCCGACACAGATGAACATCACCGATATTTCCTGAACTCAGCCGATTTGATCCACCGCATCCTCCAGCAGCTTGATGGACGTCCAGTCTCTTCTATCCAGATCGTGACTAGAGAAGGATCTACGAGTACATCCGTTTCTTACCCTTTGGCAGCGTCGGTTCCATCTCTCGCGGTACTTTCTTCTCCGCTGGAAGCACCATCTGGCTCGGCACTGATTTCCCTGGCGGCGGCACCAGCTTCTCCGGCTGCGCCGACCCCAACCCCCGCGGCACGGTCTTCTCCGGTGGCGGCACCACCAAAAGATGCTGTAAGTTGTCCTGAACTCACTAGGATGCAGGTGTAAGTAGTCAATGATAGTTGGGATCTTAAACAAGTTCTTTTTTCTTTAAAATTTAATGACGGGAAACCGTAGTATTCTTCTGCAAATTTTTTTTAATGACGGGAAACAGTAGATGTTAAGTACTAGTTCTGGCAAAAAAAGATGTTTAGTAATATTATCCATCACAGAGCAGGGTTTCGCAGTCTGAACATACAAATATATGCTCCATGTTACCTGTTTCAGAAAGTCTGAAAGCTTGCTCAGTACCTGTAAAATCAAATTGTCTTGCTGCTGCTAGATTTTGTGCAAACTAATTAAAGAGATAGCTAGATGCATTTTCTCCATGTATGCTACGTTCTGATTTATATGCTGTTGATTGATATATACCGTGCTTAACTAGATGCAGAAGCAAACTCGCTCCAACGTCAATGAGCAACTACGTCTTAGGACTGTCGATTGTACATGTCCTCTGCACCGCCCCGAGTTCAGAATTCAAAGAAATTCACTAGCCAAAAAGCCAAAGGTGACGGGCAGGCGTGATGCAGCAATTCAACGTTGTATATTAAAAGGGCGAGGGAAAGGCCGCCCTAAACGGGTTGGTCACTCGGCGGACCCTCCTCAGCCCTCGCGCTTCTATGTGCAACTGGACGGCAACGATGACATGTATATGTTGGTCATCCCCAGAGAATTCAAGCAATGTCTGAAAGGGATTCTTCCCAGGCCTATCAAGCTCAAGACCAGCGTAGGCTGCGCCTGGTATGTGCACATCGATGAGTACCAGGGTGAACTGGTCTTGAAGGATGGTTGGTTCGGGTTTGCAGAGGCGCATGAACTGCAGCTTGATGACCTTCTCGTCTTCGAGGTGAAAGACACTTCCTTGATGAATGTGTTGATCTACGACAGTAACACCTCCACCCAGAGGATAATCTTTTGTGCTGATCACCCTTAGTTGCATGCATGATCTGCAGTGTTTTTAGGAAGAGGGGATCAGAATAACCTCAATATTTTATTGAATTAACTAGATGCTGCTTTTGGACCTGGGTTACTCCCCTGCTGATGTTCAAGCTGAACTTGGTTTTTGTATTAAGCTGAACTGGGGATCAGATACACTGTGATGAGACTTTGTTAATTAGCTAATATAGTATATGTTAGACTTGTTTTATTTTATTTTAATTTACTGTGATATGCTGCGGTAGTTTCAATGTGCGGTCTGATGATTTGTATTATATGTAGGTACACGGAGCTCAATATTTTGAAATATTCATAGATTTGTAAGTGTAAATGTGATATATCCCAGATGTAGTCAATGCTATCTTGTACGAACTTGTAAAATCTCAGGGAAAAATACATTTTATTTTAGAAAGTGTAAAAGTGACCAATTTTTTGATCTGATTGTAGCAAACACAAGTGCAGATGGTCAAACCCCAAAAACTTCTCATATTCATTGTTACATGGTCGAGATATAAAGGTATTTCACGCACTGGTTTAATACTCAACTGCTTACATCCATGTTTGTTTGCAGTTTTTTTTGGACACCTCTTAATGCTCCCTCCGATCCATATTTTTTTTAGATACACAGTACAAACACAGACGCTCTCATATAGATGTATCTAGACACATATTAGTTGTAGAGACGTCCATTTTATCATCATGTAATGAGGATCAGATGGAGTATCGTTTTCATTTTACCAAAAGAAATGGATATATTACTGTATAGTACAACGTAGCCTGAAGCCCTGAGCTCTGAATGCAATTTCTGTGTGCACACTGAACGGATCATAACCCACACGACATGTCTCACTGGTCTGTAGGTCCGGACCCCACCAGATACTGATAAAGCCCAGTGACCCGCCGGGTGAAGTTTTGTGTGTGGATTCCTGCGTACCTGGCTTCGTTCCTCCTAGACACGCGCATTTTTTTTGACCGGGGGACACGCGCATTTATTCCCTTGCTGATTGCTGATGTATCATTCTCAGTTTCTCACAGCCCCCTCATGTTCAGAACTTCAGATCTCCCCAGATCCCTCGCCGTCCATCTCCCCTGAGTCCTCTCTCTACACCACCGGCGTCCACCACCGCTCGGACTACGCGGCTTGGACTCCGTCCTCTACGGATGCGGCGACGTCGCATCTAAAAACTCCACTAAGGCGGCGCGGCATCCCCGATTCTCTCGGTCCATGGCTGCAATGGCGGTATGTTTCCCCCGAATCACTAGCGTTGCCGGTCACATCTTTATTATATCTAAGCTGTATTGCCGGTTGCTTAGCATTGTTTGATATACAGTACTTCTCTCAGCCAGTGTATATATTAATCCTCTGGTAAAGACTCGGGTTACACATGCACCCATGCTAGCTATGTTGGGACTGGATCTAATGTGTGCAGTAATAATCGTTCAAATATGCTATTGGTCAATCCACGGCCGATGATCACATATGAGGACACCGAGCATGCATGTCTGGCTTGTGGACTCTTTAGGCCGACGCTGATTTTTTTTTGTTTGCTTGGTCAATCTGTACTGGCGGATGATGAACTGCAGATGCATTATTCTGATGCTAGACATAGCCAGCAAGCATGCATGGCTCATGCTAGCTTGATTTCTATTCTCATAGCTACTATTTATATCGATTTGGCTTCTGCGATACAATGATACACTATGCTGAATAATTTGATGATACAAGGTTGTACATATCAGCCTAGCTAGATTCAGAAGCTTATTGTTCAGACTGTGTGTTTGATAAGAACAATGATCCGCTGAGTTTGCTAGGTGCCTTTTATTATGCATTTGCTTGGAATTACGGTCAGAAGCTAGAGGCATTATCTAATTGAGGCCTCTTTTTTGCAGTGTTCAAACAAGAAGCTCAAGCTTGGAGAGAGCTTATCATGGAAGGAGACATCTGTAGAGCCAGCCCCAGTGTGCAAGGTGTTTGGGCGCATCGATGAGGAGAATACCCCTGACAGCTTCTGCAAGGTACTATGTACATCGGAGTTAGAGGTGATTTCCATCCCCAGTCGTGTTCTACCCTGGTTTTACGGTGGGTGTCCAGAGTCCATCAACCTGAAGATGTCCACTGCATGCACCTGGATTGTGGACCTGAAGCAACAAGATGGCAATGTTTTAATGGACAAAGGATGGCCAGAGTTTGTCAAAGCACATGACTTGAAGGTAGGATACCTCCTGACCTTCAAGAAGCTTGACACCAAATCATTGCAGGTGCTCATATTTGGTTACAATTGCTGTGAGAAGGTTATATGGTGTTCAGGTTATCACCCATCGCTGGGGCAACAATATCAATCACAGCTGTATTAAGTTGTCTTACAAATGTTCTTTAGAGAGAGCTGGTCTATAATAGTATACTGCTCTCTTTAATGATGCATTGTGGTGAACATGATGGTACCATTACTGGATTGTGGTCACATGTGAGGGGGGATGTTGAAATGTATAATTGGATTGCCTAGCCCTTTCCATTAGTTCGGACTTTTGGTTGCGTTGGCTAGTGCATGAAGCTTGACAAACCTTATTTATGTGTACAGCTCTCTAGTTGTACTATTAATTATTATGTGCTTATGTTGGCTGGATTGTGATGAACATGAGATGTTTTGTTGTTTACGTAAAGAAAAAAACGTGATGTTTTTTTGAATCCTGCGCTGGATATGTTTTGCACAAACTAGTGAAGTGACCGCTGACAAAACATATTATGCGCAAATAGGCAACCCTCAGCAACGATCATGGGTTCAAGTGTCCAGGATCCAGTGCCTTGACATAAGCAAGGCACAGATGAACAGTACGGTGACTTGTAGATTTGGCCGTTGGATTGAAAATAGATAGCTAAGATCAAAGTACTGTAGCATGTAGCATATGTACTGTTCATGGTTCTAAAGCACATGCACTGTGGACGACGTACTGTAGCACATGTCCTGTACATTGGTTGGTACTGTAGCAGTTACTAGTTAATAGTCATCTGTCTAATTATTTTTTATCCAACGGTTGAAAGGGAGGGGCAAGGCATGGTACGGAGTACTATTTATGTGTGCCTCGCCTTCATCAAGGCACTCGATCTCATTCCGGGTTCAAGTATTACCCCATGTAGCACCACTTTTTTTTTGGGTTAGCCAGACAACCTTCCCAATAAAAAAAAGTACTACCTTCCCTGCATGGGCCAATTGTTTGTACTTTTGGGCTGCCGCCGGCCATGTACATGGTGATTGCTGTCAGCCTGCTTACTTCGCTGATAACATTCCAAAAACACTTAATGGGCCTCCGACTCATGCCATTGGGGCCCTTCCTAATTTAAACACGGATATCCTATGATTGGCCCTCTAGAAACCGAGATTCTACATATAAAGTTATTTTTATTTCGTATCAATTATGATTATGATTCTTTTTAAATGCGCATAGCCAGTATGCGCATCTACATGGGCTCTATATTTTGATATATTCATATAGTCGATTTCAAAATTGTCATTAATTATATAAAGTTCCAAGATTTATTCTATTAGTGTGCAAGATCTTAGAGTGTATTTGTAGTTTAAAAAAAATGACAAACCTCTTCATCAGATTGTTGTTAACAAGTGCAGTGTTGTGAACCCAAAATATATTACATACTCCCTCGTAGATCAAATTTGATCTAATTAAGTTGAACTAAAACCCGGATCAACAATTAGTATGGATTAGATGCATGGAGTACGAAAAACAAATGAATAGGCAATATTTCAGTTTTTCCTTCAGTTGAGAATGCTAGAGCAGGACCCATTTGCCAGTAGCGTCCCTCAACATTTGAAGGTAAAAACAAACAGAAGGGATCGAAAAAAAAGCATCCTACATATCTCGGCTTAAAATATATCGAGAATTCACATATTTCTTGTACATAGAGGCTGACATCGGGGACCCATTGGCCAGCAGAAAAAAAATCAAAGAGAGGAAACAATTATCGTACAGAGAAGCTGACATGTGGGACGCATTTTGCAGCAGCGTCCTCAACTTTAACAAAGGCGGCAGGGGATCGAAAGAAAAAGCAAAGTTGCCAGAAATCAGCGGTCAAAAATAAATCCAAGAAACGAAATGTTTATTGTTCCTAGAGGCTGACATATGGGACCCACGAGCGAGCAGCGTCCTCAACGTTTCAAAGGCGGCAGGGGATCGAAAAAAAGGCAAGTGACCATATATCAGGTGCCAAAAATAATCCAAGGAAAGAAATTTATTGTACATAGAGGATGACATATGGGTCCCGTTTTGCAGGAGCCGTCTCACCGTTTTCAAGGCGGCACGGGATCGAAAAAAAAAGAAAGGAAAGGTTTATCGTTCAGAGAGGCTGAGATGTGGGACCCATGGGCCAGCAGCGTCCTCTTAGTTTCAAAGGCGGCAGGGGATAAAAAAAAGGCAAATAGCCAGTAATTAGGGTAAAAAAAATCAAACAAAGGAAACTTTGACTGTTCATAGAGGCTGACATGTGGGACCCATGAGCCAGCAGCGTCTCAACGTTTCAGAGGCGGCATGAGATCGAAAGAAAAAGGCAAATAGCCAGAAATTATGTGTCAATAATAAATCAAACAAAGGAAAGGTTTATTGTTCATAGAGGCTGACATGTGGGACCTCTGAGCCAGCAGCGTCCTCAACGTTTTAATGGCGGCACGAGATCGAACGATAAAATAAGCCAAAAATCATTTGGTAAACAAAATCCAAGAAAAGAAACATTTACCGTTCTGAGAGGATGACATGCGGGACCCATGAGGCAGCAGCATCCTCAACGATTCCAAGGCGGCAGGGGATCAAAAGAAAAAAAAGGAAATATCCAGAAATTAATTAGGGGTTCAAAATAAATCCATCAAAAGAAACTTTTATTGTTCATAGAGGATGACATGTGGGACCGACGTGCCAACAGCATCCTCATCGTTTCAAAGGGGGCAGGAGATCAAAAGAAAAAGGCAAATAGCCAGAAATTAGGGGTCAAAAATAACTCCAAAAAGGAAACTTTTATTGTTCGTAGAGGATGACATGCGGGACCCATGATTCAGCAGCTTACTCAACGTTTCAAAGGCGGCATGAGATCGAAAGAAAAACGCAAGTGACAAAATATCAGGAGCTAAAGATAATCCAAGAAAAAAGAAACTTTATTGTACATAGAGGATGACATGCGGGTCCCATTTAGCAGCAGCGGTCTCAACGTTTCAAATGCGGCTTGAGATCAAAAGAAAAAGAAAATAGCCAGAAATTAGGGGGTAAAAAAACTCCAAGAAAGGAAAGCTTTATCGTTCATACAGGCTGACATGTCGGACCTATGAGCCTGCAGCTTACTCAGCGTTTCAAAGGCGGCAGGGATCAAAAGAAAAAGGAAATAGCCAAAAATCAGATGGTGAAAAAAAATCCAAGAAAAGAAACTTTTATTGTACATAGAGGATGACATGCGGGTCCCATGAGCCAGCAGGTTCCTCAACGTTTCAAACGTGGCATGAGATCGAAAGAAAAAGGAAAGTGACCAAATATCAAGAGCCAAAAATAATCCAAGAAAAGAAACTTTATGTTACATAGAGGATGACATGTGGGTCCCATTTTGCAGCAGCGGTCTCAACGTTTCCAAGGCGGCACAGGACCAAAAGAAAAATGAAGTAGCCAGAAATCAGGGGGTGAAAAAATCCAAGAAAAGAAAGATTTCAATTGGGCTGTATCTGGACATCTGGGCCTTCGAACTATCCTGCTGGGCCTTTTGTCTCGTACAATTTCAGCCCACTCCAAAACAGGAAAGTTCGGATTTTTCTAAAAAAAACAGGAAAGTCCTATGCATCGCAAAAACAAAAAACAAGGACACTCAACATATAAGTTTGTTTATGTAAAAATAAAGATTTAATTTATCCGTTTGCAATAGCTCAGAGCGAAATAATCAAGATATCACATGTTTCTTGTACGGGGAGGCTGACATCGGGGACCCATGAGCCAGCAGCGTCGTCAACGTTTCAAAGGCGGCAGGGGATCGAAAATAAAATAAAAAACCAAAAGTCAGTTGGTAACAAAATCCAAGAAAAGAAAACATTTATCATTCTGAGAGGATGACATGCGGGACCCATGAGGCAGCAGCATTCTCAAACGTTTCCAAGGCGGCAGGGGATCAAAAGAAAAATAAAGGAAATAGCCAGAAATTATTTAGGGGTCAAAAATAAATCCACCAAAGGAAACTTTTATTGTTCATAGAGGATGACATGTGGGACCGACCTGCCAACAGCGTCCTCATCGTTTCAACGGGGCAGGGGATCAAAAGAAAAAGGCAAATAGCCAGAAATTAGGGGTAAAAAATAACTCCAATAAAGGAAACTTTTATTGTTCGTAGAGGATGACATGCGGGACCCATGAGCCAGCAGCTTACTCAACGTTTCAAAGGCGGCATGAGATCGAAAGAAAAAGGCAAGTGACCAAATATCAGGAGCCAAAAATAATCCAAGATTTATTGTACATAGAGGATGACATGTGGGTCCCATTTTGCAGCAGCGGTCTCAATGTTTGTAATGCGGCTTGAGATCAAAAGAAAAAGAAAGTAGCTAGTAATTAGGGGGTGAAAAAAATCCAAGAAAAGAAACTTGATGGACATAGAGGATGACATGCGGGTCCCTTGAACCAACAGCTTACTCAACGTTTCAAACGTGGCATGAGATCGAAAGAAAAAGGCAAGTGACCAAATATGAGGTGCCAAAAAAACTCCAAGAAAAGAAAGTTGATTGCTCATAGAGGATGACATGCGGGTCCCATTTAGCTGCAGCGGTCTCACCGTTTGAGAGGCGGCGGGATCGAAAGAAAAAGTCAAGTGACCAAATATGAGGTGCCAAAAATAATCCAAAAAAAGAAAGTTTTATAGTACATAGAGGATGACATGCGGGTCCCATGAGTCAGCAGCTTACCATACGTTTCCAAGGCGGCAGGGGATCAAAAGAAAAAGGAAATAGCCAAAAATCAGAGGGTGAAAAAAATAAAGAAAATAAACTTTTATAGTACATAGAGGATGACATGCGGGTCCCATGAGCCAGCAGGTTCCTCAACGTTTCAAACTTGGCATGAGATCGAAAGAAAAAGGCAAGTGACCAAATATGAGGAGCCAAAAATAATTCAAGAAAAGAAAGTTTTATAGTACATAGAGGATGACATGCGGGTCCCATTTAGCAGCGGTATCGGCGTTTGAGAGGCGGCAGGGGATCAAAAGAAAAAAGGCCAAAAATCAGATGGTGAAAAAAACCAAGAAAATGAACTTTTATAGTACATAGAGGATGACATGCGGGTCCCATGAGCTGCAGGTTCCTCAACGTTTCAAACGTGGCATGAGATCGAAAGAAAAAGGCAAGTGAAAAAATATCAGGAGCCAAAAATAATTCAAGAAAAGAAAGTTTTATAGTATATAGAGGATGACATGCGGGTCCCATTTAGCGAGCGGTATCACTGTTTGAGAGGCGGCAGGGGATCGAAAGAAAAAGTCAAGTGACCAAATATGAGGTGCAAAAAAATCCAAGAAAAGTTTTATAGTACATAGAGGATGACATGCGGGTCCCATTTAGCAGCGGTATCAACGTTTGAGAGGCGAGGATCGAAAGAAAAAGGAAAGTGAAAAAATATGAGGAGCCAAAAATAATTCAAGAAAAGAAAGTTTTATAGTACATAGAGGATGACATGCGGGTCCCATTTAGCAGCAGCGGTATCACTGTTTGAGAGGCAGGGGATCGAAAGAAAAAGTCAAGTGACCAAATATGAGGTGCCAAAAAATCCAAGAAAAGAAAGTTTTATAGTACATAGAGGATGACATGCGGGTCCCATTTAGCAGCAGAGGTATCAATGTTTGAGAGGCAGCAGGGGATCGAAAGAAAAAGTCAAGTGACCAAATATGAGGTGCCAAAAAAAACCAAGAAAAGAAAGTTTTATAGTACATAGAGGATGACATGCGGGTCCCATTTAGCAGCAGCGGTTTGAGAGGCGGCAGGTGATCGAAAGAAAAAGGCAAGTGAAAAAATATGAGGAGCCAAAAATAATTCAAGAAAAGAAAGTTTTATAGTACATAGAGGATGACATGCGGGTCCCATTTAGCAGCAGCGGTATCACCGTTTGAGAAGGGGATCGAAAGAAAAAGGTAAGTGACCAAATATGAGGTGCCAAAAATAATTCAAGAAAAGAAAGTTTTATAGTACATAGAGGATGACATGCGGGTCCGATTAGCAGCAGCGGTATCACCGTTTGAGAGGCGGGGATCGAAAGAAAAGGCAAGTGACCAAATTTGAGGTGCCAAAAATAATCCGGAAAAGAAAGTTTTATAGTACATAGAGGATGACATGCGGGTCCCAGTTAGCAGCAGCGGTATCACCGTTTGAGAGGCGGCGGATCGAAAGAAAAGGCAAGTGACCAAATTTGAGGTGCCCAAAAAACTCCAAGAAAAGAAAGTTGATTGCACATAGAGGATGACATGCGGGTCCCATTTAGCAGCACTTTTCAAGGCGGCAAGGGATCAAAAGAAAAAGGAAGTAGCCAGAAATCAGGGGGTCAAAAAAATCCAAGAATAGAAAGAATTTTGGTTCATAGAGGATGACATGCGGGACCCATGATCCTGCATCGTAAACGGCTCGATCGGAGAACGTTGAACGAGATGGCGCGATGTAGAAAAAAAACCAGAGAGGCTGCCATCTGGGCCCTACATCCCTCGGCGGTGCGGATTTGCGTTGACTCGGCCGGCGAACCCGAGATTTCGAGATGCACCACGTCCCGGGCCACCATACGCCACGTTTTGGCCGCTTTCGTCGGGCTAGGTGGCCTCAAAAAACAAAAAAAAGTTTTGACATGCACCACGGAGGGACCAAAATCGTCGGCCATGGTACACCAGCAACCACGGCGCGACTTCAACTTCGTCGGCCATGGCAACTTTTCTTGTAGTGAATGGGCCGGCCCTTTAATAGGAAGGTGGGACCCACCTGTGTTTTTGGCCCGGCCCACTATCTTGTTGGGCCGGCCCACTTTCTATATGGTGGACCCCACACACCAAATGGGCCGGCCCTTTAATAGGAAGGTGGGACCCACTGTGTTTTTGGCCCGCCCACTATCTTGTTGGGCGGCCCACTTTCTATATGGGCCCCACATACCAAATGGGCCGGCCCATTAACGGGAATGGGACCCACCTGTGTTTTTGGCCCGGCCCACTATCTTGGTGGGCCACCCACTTGCTATATGGTGGGCCCCACATACTAAATGGGTGGCCCTTTGAAAGTGGGACCCACACTGTGTTTTGGCCCACCCACTATTTTGTTGGGCCGGCCCACTTGCTATATGGTGGACCCCACAAACTAAATGGGCCGACCCTTTAACTGGAAAGTGGGACCCCCTGTGTTTTGGCCGGCCCACTAGCTTGTTGGGCCGGCCCACTACGGTGGACCCCACACACTAAATGGGCCGGCCTTCTAACAGGAAAGTGGGACCCACCTGTGTTTTTGGCCCAGTTGCTGTAAGGTGGACCCCACATGTTAAATGTGCCGGCCCATTTAAGTTTTGAGTCAACCTTAGAGGTTAGGCCCGGCCCACGTAACTAATGGACCAGCCCAGCTATATAGTTGACCGGTCAAACTATGTCATCTGGCCCGGCCCGCTTAAGACGTGGCAGGCCTCGTGTGGGCCTACCATCTACCACGGGGTTTCAGCGGTTAACGCCGTTAGCGCGTTAACGGCGTCGCCACGTGTCGGTTGCATGACGTCGGCAGTCAACGGGCTCCCGAAAACACTTCCGCAACGGTCCGATTTTCCGTGGCGGAAGGCGCCCAAGCGCGACGGACCGAAAAAATCGTCGTTGGACTTTTGCAGTTTCGACAACGGAACCCATATCGTCGGGTTAGGCCCATAGGCGACGAAAAATGCCCCTTAGTTGACGATTTTGGGATGTTGTCTATCAGAACTTTTCTTGTAGTGATCCATAGAGATACCTGCACACTTGAATAACCCGCATAATTCATGCAAAAACAGTAAATGATCTCCAGGATGGACAGTTCCATCCCCTTCATAGCGGTTATCCATAACACGTTCAATAATTTTCATAGGTATTTTATACGGAATACTTTCAGCAGGTGGATTTAAAATATCACACGCATCATTAGAATTATCGCATATGGGAGATAAAATATTATTAGAGCAAGTTTTCTCCCCTAAAGATGGGAAGCTAAAAATATCACAAAAACCAGCTTCCCCAAGCTTAGACTTCTTCATAGCATTAGCAGTAATTGCATTCATACTAATAACATTGCTACTATTATGTAAATAAGGTTCCATAGGTTTTTAAATTTTCGCATCAAACAATTCTAAATTAGGAAAAAGATTAAAAAGCTCACCAATTTTGTTGTTGTTTTCCATTATGCCTAACTAGTGAAAATAAAAACAAGAAACAAAAAGATGCAATTGCAGGATCTAAAGGAAATAGCTTCGAGCACTCACACACCGGCAACAGTGCTAGAAAATAGCTTAGTAGTCGGAGGATGTGAATACCTTTTACCTTACCTCCCCGGCAATGGCGCCAGAAAAGTGCTTGATGTCTACGGGTGCTTCTATTCTTGTAGACAGTGTTGGGCCTCCAAGAGCAGAGGTTTGTAGAACAGCAACAAGTTTCCCTTAAGTGGATTACCCAAGGTTTATCGAACTCAGGGAGGAAGAGGTCAAAGATATCCCTCTCAAGCAACCCTGTAATCACAAAGCAAGAAGTCTCTTGTGTCCCCAACACACCAAATACACTTGTCAGGTGTATAGGTGCACTAGTTCGGCGAAGAGATAGTGAAATACAAGTAATATGGATGTATATGAGTGGTAATAGCAATCTGAATAAAATATGGCAGCGAGTAAACATGCAACAAAACAGTAAACAAACGGAGATTCGATGCTTGGAAGCAAGGCCTAGGGATCCTGCTTTCACTAGTGGACACTCTCAACAATGATCACATAATAGGACTACTCTACACTCTTTTGTTGGATGATGAACACCACTTGTGTAGGATTACACGAACCCTCAATGCCGGAGTTAACAAGCTCCACAGTATTCGATATTCATGTTTAAGTAACCTTAGAGTGCAAGATAGATCAACACAATTACACCAAGAACTAACATAGCGTGCACACTGTCACCATCACACCATGAAGGGGGCATAGATCACATCAACACTATCATAGCAATAATTAACTCCATAACCTACAAGAGATTATGATCATAATCTACGCCAAGTACTAACACGGATGCACACACTGTCACCATTACACCGTGAAGGAGGAATAGAGTACTTTAATAACATCACTAGAGTAGCACATAGATAATATTCAACTAGATCACATAAAGAGAGAGATGAACCACATAGCTACAGCGGAGCCCTCAGCCCCGGGGTGAATTACTCCTCCTCATCATGGAGACAGAGTTGGCGGTGAAGATGGCGGTGGAGACGGCGGTGGAGATGACTCGGGGCAATTCCCCGCCCGGCAGTCCGGAGAGACTTCTGTCCCCCGAATTGGAGTTTCGCGATGTGGCGGCGCCCCTGGATGTTTTCTGGAGTTTTGTGAAGAGGTACGGTGTTTTTAGGTCGAAAGGGATTTTATAGGCGAAGAGGCGGCGAGGGGCACTGGGGCTCCCACACCAGGCAGCGCGGGCCGTGCCAGGCTGCACCGCCCTATGGTGTGGTGGCCCTGCCCCTCTCCGACTCTTCTCCGGTGTTCTAGAGCCTTCCGGGAAAAATAGGAGGTTTGGTCTTCGTTTCGTAATTGAGAATATTGCCCGAACAGCCTTTCTGGAACCAAAAACAGCAGAAAACAGGAACACTTGTGGCATCTTGTTAATAGGTTAGTTCCAAAATGCACGAATATGACATATAATGTGTATAAAACATGTAGGTATCATCAATAAAGTAGCATGGAACATAAGAAATTATCGATACGTCGGAGACGTATCAATGATTGAATTAAATAATGAAGATATGAGGGAAGCCAAGAAATCTCTTATGGAGAAAGGTATTAAATCTGAAGATGTGAAGAATTTACCTCCTATAGAAGATCTATGTAAGATAATTCCCCCTTCATCCACGATTGAGGTACATTCCCTTCAACGCTTTGATAGAGGAGATATCCCTTACTCAAAACCTCCTGATCAATGTTTAGATGAATTTGATAATTATGTTGTTAAGCAAAATAACTTTAATATGAGAGTAGAGAATCATCTAATGGAAAATTCTCAAGCTATTAGTAAATTGCATGATATTGTGGAGAGAACCTCCAATGATGTTAAGATGCTTGTTAAACATTTTCATATGATTCAAACTCAAATTGATCAACTTACTAAAGTGCAAAGTGATTTGCTAAAAAATACTCATGAAGAAAAACATGCTTATGAAGTAACAACTAGAGGTGGTGTTTCTACCCAGGATCCTCTATATCCTGAAGGGCATCCCAAAAGAGTTGAACAAGATTCTCAACGAACTAAAGAAACTAGTAGTCCTTCTAAAAAAGAAGAAGAAACATAAAACCGTTGTAGAATCCTCTGAACCTGTTAATGATCCTAATAGTATTTCTATTTCTGATGCTGAAACTGAAAGTGGTAATGAACATGATAAAGATAATGATAAGAATGATACTCCTGATAAAGAAGAGATTGAAAAAGAACCTAAAAAGCATGCTAAAAATAAAAGTACACTAAAGAAGATTTTATTGCTAAGAAACATGGTAGTGAAAGAGAACCTTGGGTTCAAAAGCAAATGCCTTTTCCTGCTAAGAAACTAAAATCAAAGGAGGAGGAACACTATAATAAATTTTGTGATTGGATGAAACCTTTATTTTTGCAAATCCCTTTGACTGATGCTATTAAATTGCCTCCTTATTCAAAGTACATGAAAGATATTGTCTCTAACAAAAGGAAAATTCTTAATGAGGATATTTCCACTATGCTCGCTAATTACTCTTTCAATGGCAAGGTTCCAAAGAAGCTGGGAGACCCAGGTATACCAACTATTCCTTGTTCCATCAAGAATAATTATGTTAGAACTGCTCTATGTGATTTGGGAGCAGGAGTTAGTGTGATGCCTTTTTCTCTTTACAAGAGACTTGATTTAGATAAGTTGATACCAACTGATATATCTTTGCAAATGGCTGATAAATCTACTGCTGTTCCTGTTGGTGTATGTGAAGATGTTCCTGTTCAAGTTACTCAAAATTGCTTAATATTAACTGATTTTGTTGTGTTGGAAATGCCTGAAGATGATAATATGTCTATTATTCTTGGAAGACCCTTTCTTAATACTGCAGGGGCTGTTATTGATTGCAATAAAGGAAAAGTTACTTTCAATGTTGAAGATAAGGAACATACTGTCTATTTTCCCAAGAGGATTGATAAAGTATATGGAGTTAATACAATTTTTAATTTGAGAACTATCAAGTTGGGATCTATTGATTGTCCTATATATGAGCCTAAAGAAGAATATCATACTCTTGTGATTGGATCCATATCAATTCAATATAAGGTAACATGATTGATTTGAGGTTTATTTCTTCTTATGTCATATAAAATTTATTTGGTAGCAAGACTTGATCAACCTTGTTAACAAGTATATTTTAAATGCATGAGAGAGCTAAACAACATTTCTCTCCTTCTCCACTTGTTTTATTCGCTGTAGTACTTTTTGTTTTGCAAGATGGTTTAGTTGTTTAAGATTTTGGAAATCATTTTCCTGCGCTGTAATAATTACTTTAATACCCAGAAATGTGCATTTTTCGAAGTTCTCAAAAATATACAAAAATTATACTGTTGGTCTTATTTTTCGAAGAGCTACCTAGGAGCACCAGGGGCTGACCAGTGGGGTACCCTGGGGCTGGACCCCATGGGCCGGCGCGGCCAGCAAGGTGGGCGCGCCACCCTGTGGTGTGAGCCCCTCCTTGCCCCACTAACTCATCTCTTCCTCCCATCTCACTCTCTCTCCCGAAAAAACTCGTACTCACTTTCTCTCACTCGCGTTTCTGCTCAAGAGCTCAAGATTTCTCGATCTCTTTGCTCAGCCCAGATTTCTGTCTGAAATTTGGCACATTTGCTCTCCGGTATGTGACTCCTTTGATTATCCAAATAGAATTATGTTTCCCGATGGTTGAGTATATCTTGAATATTTTGATGCTGTAGGTAACATGTTTAGTGAGCTTGCATGCTTGTTCTAAGTTGTAAAAATTAGTTTTGATGCATGTTTAGTACTCTAGCAAGTTCCTATAGTAGTTTCCCTCAATTATATACCTTGAAATCAAATTTTATAATGATTGTTGAAAAATTTCAGAAAAGGAAAATGGACAACCACAACTTTGGAGAGGTGTTTGAAAGAGAGACGACGAGCACGGGGAGGCCCTCAAGGGCAGCCACGCGAATTAGACGATCCTATAATGAGGACGTCATCGCACCGAGTTTCGAAGTTGAAGAGGTCCCTAATGCTTCATCCTTTCCATGTTATGACTTTTTGCGTAATGCAGGGTTGCTCGATGATTTCTTATTCCTCATCAATAATGTGGTCTTAACCACCTATATGGAAGATGAGAGGAGCCAATATTACATGTTAACCAAAATCTTTGTTGACAGCTTCAAGTTCAACAACTCGCACTTCACGCCAACAGTTACATTCAGGATTTATGATAATCCTATTACTATGAAGTTGAAGGATTTTTGTGTTGCATTGGATATTGCTCCTGTAGGTACCGCGAAGAAGATCGAGAATAATACCAAGGCTTTGGCGGAGCTCTACCGAGAAGTCACCAATGATGATAGCCGCACCATTCAGCGTGGCAAGATAAGAAACATCCAACTCCCCGCCATTAGATATTTCGCTTACTATCTTGCTACTAGCATTCTTGGTAGGGAGAATACTAGCAATATTTCTAGCTATCATCTTGCTTTCTTAGTTGCTGCACTTACTGGAAAAACACCTTATCATCTTGGTGCTCTTGTCGCCCGTCGTTTGTCCGCTAAGGGACCTATCTATGGAGGAATTATTGCGTCGCGTATTTTGGCACATCTAGATCTTCCTCTTAATCCTACTGATGAGAAACTAACCCCTGTTAGGCTTGATATTGCTGCTATGAAGAGTCACCAATTTGTCACAACTGACTCTAGCTTAGAAAATATTGTCTATAAAATATTGTATATTGACGGGGATGAGAAGGAAATCCCCTTGCCGCAGGCCGATTTGTTCAGTGTTCACAGGAAACCGTGGTCGCGCTCCAAGGAGGAGGTGGATGAGTAGCTGAGGCTACATGGTTTCCACCAGCAGCATGACTCCGAGGACGCCGAGCCCTCCTACGGGTACACCGTCACGTATCCTGGTGCGTCTTCCAGCACATACCCGGAACGGGTCCTTCTTCGTCATACTACGGAGACGCCACTTCATGGGGACCGTGGGATTGACCTCCACTTAGGCCAAAAGCCTAAGCTTGGGGGAGGTATGCCGGCATCACTCATTCATTGCATATTACAATTGCTGGATACTTGTATATACTTGTTTAGCTTCTTAAAGTGGTTTCTAATGAGAGGGAGATGATATTTGGGGAAGTGTTGTCTAAAAAACAGATTCTAGGCTGTTACTAAAAAAATTCCTGTGCACAGCCAAAACGTTATTTTGAGTTGCAAATTTTTGTGCATGTTCCCCAGGTTGTTATCTAACTTTCATTAGTTGAACACTTTTCGATCTAAGCAGCGGAAGATTTTCGTAAAAATCGATTACTGTACTGCTGTCAAGTTTTGGCAGATTTCTGCCATCTTGCTTTTATGTGTTTCTTTTAGTTTTCATTCTCTTGTTTTTGCTTTGTTTCTTTCCTAAAACACAAAAAGACCAAAAATATTTCTGTTGTTTCTCTTCACCATTTGTTTATTTGGTTCTTTGTTCCTATTTTACCTTATCTGCTATCGTTAGTTTGCTATGAGAAAATCTAAAAAGATTTTGCTTTGTTTGCTTGTTTCCTTTTGTTCTTATTTCTAAAAAACACCAAAAATATTTGTTGTTCTTCTTTGGTTTTGTAAAGTTTATTAGGGAGTTCAGCGGTCTTCGGTGGTTGGAGCTTGGTTTCATTCCATATTATTATTCAAGCCACACAAGTGAAAGGCAGTAATGACGATCTACGACAACTCGACTGTGGTGAGAGGCTGGTATGAACTCTATTTGTTTTCATTTTTGTACATATACTCATCCATGTGAGCATCCTTAGTTGGTTCATGTGAGGTATATGTCATTTAATGAAATTCTAGTAGTTCATGATCTCTCATGATTAGTTCCAATCTATTAATAAAGAGTAACATGTCATGAATATTTGCTTGCATTATTTTATTCATAGATAGGTATGACATTGTGGTATCCTCCTCTGAATAATTCATTTGAATCGACTTGGCACATGCTCACGCATGCATATGACTAAAACAAAGTCAATTAAGCCTCGATGATTTACTTTGCTTCAGAGTTGTATCACTTTTATGCCTCCGTTAATTTTATTTTGTCGCAAGCATGATTATGACAGTTATTGCTCTCTTGATTGTCGCTTCCCAGTCTATTGCTAGCCTTCACTTGTACTGAGCGGGAACGCTGCTCGTGCTTCCAAATACCTGAAAACCAAGTTATTCCAAAGTGTCCACCATAAATACCTATGCATGACATTTCAAACCATTCCAAGTAAATTCTCATGTGCTACCTTTAAACCTTCAAACTACTTCTCAATTTGTGTCAATGTTTTATAGCTCATGAGGAAGTATGTGGTGTTTTATCTTTCGACCTTGTCATTTACTCCTGACAGACTTTCACCAATGGACTAGTGGCACATCCGCTTATCCAATAATTTTGCAAAAAGAGCTGGCAACGGGGTTCCCAGCCCCAATTAATTAACCTTCATTAATAATTATCTTCACGTGTTTTGCCCTGATTTATCAGTAAGCAACTTAACCTGCAAATAGACACTCCCCATGGTATGTGAATGTTGGAAGGCACCCGATGACTCGGTTAGCCATGGCTTGTGTAAGCAAAGGTTGGGGGAGTGTCATCCATAATGAAACTAAAATGCATGTGTAAACAAAAGAGAAGAGGGATGATCTACCTTGCTGGTAGAGATAACGTCCTTCATGGGAGCCGCTCTTGAGAGTCTGGTTGGCGAGGTAGTTAGAGTACCCACTATCATTCGTTGACAACAACAAACACCTCTCAAAATAATTTTACTTTTGTCTTTGAAAAAATGAAAAGCTCTAGCACATGTTAATCCCTGCTTCCCTCTGCGAAGGGTCAATCTTTTACTATTATGTTGAGTCACCATCCTTCCTTTCAGCACCTTCTTGAGAGCATAACTGTCATTCTTAGTATAATATGCTTGTCCCAAAATATGATCAGCTGTGGTATCACTTTGATGCTTTTATATTTGACAATCTTTACTTCTAGTCTTTCCATGAACTTCAGAGGTGCCCGGGCATTTATGTTTTGTTGTACAAATACAGGCAAGCGAGATACCACTTTATCATATTTTTCTATGAACATTACAATCCTGCTTATGAAACTGTTTCATGATGCTTGTTATTAGTTTATTGGTATCTCTTTCATGATTGACACAGCTATTAGATGACCTTATTTGCATGTATCTTATTATGAATTGCTTAAGTACTTGCCCATGTCATGAGAATATTTACATCATATGAGCAAATGTGTTCGTGAAAGTTCTTTTATCGCACTCAGTTGTTAACTGAATTGCTTGAGGACAAGCAATAAGCTAAGCTTGGGGGAGTTGATACGTCCAAAACGTATCTACTTTCCCGAACACTTTTGCTATTGTTTTGCCTCTAATTTGTGTATTTTGGATACAACTAACACGGACTAACGCTTTTCGCAGAATTGGTGTCTTGTTTTTGTGCAGAAACTCAACTTTCAGGAAAATCCCGGGAATAATCGCAATGGGCCTATTTTCACCGTGAAGATAAGAGGCAAAAGGACAAGCTGGGGGGCCCATGGCCCCCACACCGGCGGCCGACGCCTCTCCTTCGGGCTACATAGCCCTTTCGACCTAAAAACGCCAGGGGTTCGACCATATTTCCGAAGACGTCAGAACTCTGCCGCCATCGCGAAACTCCATCTCGGGACACTGTTCGGCACTCCGGGATGGGAATTGGAGGGGATCATCGCGGCCATCACAACCGACGCCTCTCCATTGACCAGCCATGTTTCCCCCATCCATGTGTGAGTAATTGCCCCGCTGTAGGCTGAAGGGGATGGTAGGGATTGGATGAGATTGATCATGTAATAGTCATAAGATTGTTAGGGCATAGTGCCTGGTATCCGTAGATGGTACATTTATGATGCAACTTGTTATGCTTAATGCGTGCCACTAGGGCCCGAGTGCCATGATCTCAGATCTGAACATGTTATTGATTCATGAAGATATTCATTGTTTTATGATCTTACCTGCAAGTTGTATACACATATTGCTGTCCGGAACCCGAGGCCCCAAAGTGACAGAAATTGGGACAACCGGAGGGGAAGGCGGTGATGTGAGGATCACATGTGTTCACGGAGTGTTAATGCTTTGCTCCGGTACTCTATTAAAAGGAGTACCTTAATTTCCAGTAGTTTTCCTAGAGGCCCGGCTGCCACCTGGGACAAAAGATGTTGTGCAAGTTTCTCATTGCGAGCACGTACGACTATATACGAAACACATGCCTATGGATTGATTAGTACTTGGATACCGTTTATTATTATCTGCAAATGCCCTACCTAGATTGTTACATGAATTCTCTCATCCATGCAACGTTCATCCATCCCTGTGCCTACAGTATTTTAATCCTGCTGTTTACTAAAATCACTACTGCTGTCTTTGTTACTGCTGCTATTATTTCACTACTCCTCTGCTATAAACTGATCTTGATAAACTCTTGCGAGCAAGTCTGTTTCCAGGTGCAGCTGAATTGACAACTCCGCTGTTAAGGCTTACAAATATTCTTTGGCTCCCCTAGTGTCGAATCAATAAATTGGGTTTTACTTCCCTCGCGATCCCCTATACTTGTGGGTCATCACCGCACCCCCTCTCTCCCCAAACCCTAGCATCTCCTCCTCCACCACCTCTCCCGCATACGCTTAGGCGAAGCCCTGCCGGAGTTCTCCACCACCACCGCCACCACGCCGTCGTGCTGCCGGGATTCCGAGGAGGATCTACTACTTCCGCTGCCCGCTGGAATGGGGAGGAGGACGTCGTCTTCATCAACACCGTACGTGTGACCGAGTACGGAGATGCTGCCCGATTGTGGCACCGTCAAGATCTTCTACGCGCTTTTGCAAGCGGCAAGTGATCGAATACATCCACCCGAGATCTAATCTCGTTAAGCTTTGCGAATCTTCGAGGGTTAGTCTCTTCATCTCCTCGTTGCTACCGTCTACTAGATTAGATCTTGGCTTGTGTTTCGTTCTTGCGGTAGAATTTTTTGTTTTCTATGCTACGAATCCCAACATTTTAGGTGGGTTCGGCTGGCGTGGCAGAGTGGCCTGCCGCGACAGGATTTTGGCTCGTATCGGCTACCCCAGCAGGTGTCGACAGAGAAAAATCAGCCGTGGCAGGGAGGGGAGTCTGATTAGGTGGTGGTGCAATAGGTGTGTGGAAAAGTGGATTGCAAGGACGGCGAACGAGGCGATGGTGTAGAGGATGGGGGATGCTGTAGGAGATCGGTGAGCAAAGGGAAAAGTATTTTCCATGAATGTAACATGGTGAGATATGTGGATGCAACTAGAGAGAAGATCAAGGAAACGATAGCATATATGCTCGTTAGAATAATTGAGGAAAACACATGAGATGGATCGGGGTGCTAATTTGTTGGGAGAGGTGGCATACATATTAGAAAAACAGAGGCCACTAAAGACACGAACCTCGGGATAATTGGATTGAGAAAGAAAGTGTGAGAATATGGTGTAGAATTTGGGTTAGTTGTAGAGGGTCGAATGTTTAGAAGGTAGGTAGCGGTGAGCAGAGCTTCAACCCATAAACATGTCGGCATGGAGTAGTGAATGAGGAGGGTGCGAACTATATCATTGAGAGTACTGGTTCATGTTTGTACTGACTTGTACCGGTTCATAACTGCGAGTGTGTAATCATGATTCGACAAAGGAAAAGAACATGCTCACGATGGATGACTGTTTTGGTCGCTTGAAAACAAGTGTGGCCGGTGGCGAACTCGGTTGATCCGTGTCGTCGATGTTCGTGCAGCACCTCGGCTGCACCTTCCTCTTCCTTACTGATGTCTACTCACGCTTCTTTTCCTGTAGACAGTGTTGGGCCTCCAAGAGCAGAGGTTTGTAGAACAGCAGCAAGTTTTCCCTTAAGTGGATCACCCAAGGTTTATCGAACTCAGGGAGGAAGAGGTCAAAGATATCCCTCTCAAGCAACCCTGCAACCACAAAGCAAGAAGTCTCTTGTGTCCCCAACACACCTAATAGGTGCACTAGTTCGGCGAAGACATAGTGAAATACAAGTGGTATGAATGAATATGAGCAGTAGTACGGCGCCAAAATAGCTTGCTGGCGTGCAGTTGATGGTAGTAATATTGCAGAAGTAAACATGCAGTAAGTAGCGCAGTGTGCAGTAAAACAAGAAACAAGCAGCGATAGCGTATTTAGGAACAAGGCCTAGGGATTAGACTTTCACTAGTGGACACTCTCAACATTGATCACATAACAGAATAGATAAATGCATACTCTACACTCTCTTGTTGGATGATGAACACATTGCGTAGGATTACACGAACCCTCAATGCCGGAGTTAACAAGCTCCACAATTAAATGTTCATATTTAAATAACCTTAGAGTGCAAGAAAGATCGACACGACTAAACCAAGTACTAACTTAGCATGCACACTGTCACCTTCACGCCATGTAGGAGGAATAGATCACATCAATACCATCATAGCAATAGTTAACTTCATAATCTACAAGAGATCATAATCATAGCCTACGCCAAGTACTAACACGAGTGCACACACTGTCACCATTACACCGTGTAGGAGGAATAAAACTACTTTAATAACATCACTAGAGTAGCACATAGATAAATTGTGATAAAAAAACACATTGCAATCATAAAGAGATATAAATAAGCACTTCACTATGCCATTCATAACAGTGAATAAGTATTCTGTGAAATATAGCCTAAGAGACCCACACGGTGCACACACTGTCACCTTTACACACGTGGGACAAGGAGTCTCCGGAGATCACATAAGTAAAACTCACTTGACTAGCATAATGACATCTAGATTACAAGCATCATCATATGAATCTCAATCATGTAAGGCAGCTCATGAGATTATTGTATTGAAGTACATAGGAGAGAGATGAACCACATAGCTACCGGTACAGCCCCGAGCCTCGATGGAGAACTACTCCCTCCTCATGGTAGCAGCAGCGGTGATAAAGATGGCGGTGGAGATGGCAGCGGTGTCGATGGAGAAGCCTTCCGGGGGCACTTCCCCGCTCCGGGTGCCGGAACAGAGACTCCTGTCCCCCGGATCTTGGCTTCGCGATGGCGGCGGCTCGGAAGGTTTTTGTGGGTTTCGTCCAACGTAATAGGGTTTTCGCGACGGAGGTTTTAAATAGGCGGAAGGGCAGCCTCGGAGGGCATGGGGCCACCACACCATAGGGCGGCGCGCCCCCTCGCGCCGGGTGTGGTGTGGGGCCCCAGGCTTCCCTCTGGCGGCTCTCGGGTGTTCTGGATGGTTCCGGGAAAAATAGGAACCTGGGCGTTGATTTCGTCCGATTCCGAGAATATTTCGTTACTAGGATTTCTGAAACCAAAAACAGCAGAAAACAGCAACTGGCTCTTCGGCATCTTGTTAATAGGTTAGTTCCGAAAATGCGTAAATACGACATATAATGTGCATAAAACATGTAGATATCATCAATAATGTAGCATGGAACATAAGAAATTATCGATACGTTGGAGACGTATCACTTACTCGCACGAACGAACGGAGGGAGACGATGATGTGGAGACATACAAATTTTCCGACCGGCACACGAACGCCATACTCTTATTCCTCTTCAGCTCAACTTTCAACAAGCAATCCAGAGAGACTTATATAGCCAGGTGCATGCACGCAAGACCCGGCACCCACACTGGCCACTAACACACATACGCACCTATACAACAAACTCCACACGTACATACACGAAGGGGCGGTCCTGAGATTTCAGAGGCCCGGCCGAAACTAAAATTTTGGGCCCCTCTTACTACTTTTTTCGCATGTATGAGATGATGAAAAATAAATACTTTTAAATATACACAACCTCAATATTTATATAAAACAATGTTTACGTGATATCTTAAAATTTTCTCCGCCAATTCCTAGAAGCAAAGTCCGTGACGATGGAATCAATATCAAACTCGTTCATTAACTTCTTGTCGATGTATAGAGTTTTCAAACCAGTTAACCCTGCTCCTACAAATAAAAACAACAACTGCTAATCAAAATTCAGAACCTAAATTATAGGCGAGCATATAGTAGAATTCCAAGAGAACTGCAGCGGGCGTTCTTACCTTCTATCTTAATCTAATACACATATTGGATGATTGCTTGGTTGACAACGGCCAGACTGGGACTGCCAACTGCGACGGTCACTGGCCGGCGAACTAGCAGGCATCACCGTAGTCCGCAGGAGGGCAGCAGTCAGTAGATCGTCTCGCGGTTGGTCAGTCGCGATCGCCGAGAGCGAGGGCAGGAACCAGGCGGCCTGGGCGATAGCCATGAACCGCGAGAGGGTAGGCAGGGAATCGAGGCGTCGGGCTCGGGCAAATTGGCGATGTTTCACATATCGATAGATGAAACGGATTTCAGGCGCTCACTCAAGTCGTGGCCGGCCGGATTGGAAGCCAATAGGAAAAGAAAAGGTCCAATTATAGACCAAGTCCATCTAAAATCGTAAAACTGCTCTCTTTTTTCTGCAATGTATAGTAAACCTATATATAAAAATATGGCCCCCCAATTTTTCTGGGACCAGGGCGGCCCCCTGCCAGACCCTCCCCAGGGCCAGCCCTGCATACACGTGCAGCTTCATCCATGCACTCGGGCCGCACGCACAACCTGCTCCAACGTGCATGACCTCCAGCTTGCCTGCAGCTCACTCGGTCAACACGCTCCTGTGATCCGCTTGCCCAAGCTGCGCACACAACGCGCTCCTACGCGCTCAACGCGGCCGGCGGACAACAGATCACCAATGGCATCCGACTCAACCTGCACCTACATGACAGAAATGAACACAAGCACGTACTCACGCTACCGACACTACATGGTTTATTTCTAACATTCTCTCCCTAAACCATGACCTCGCCGCCCATACTGACGTACAGAAAACCAGCTTCTCATCGTCCATCGCGGGGAACGCCCTTTCTTCATCTTCGGCGACAAACGACATCTTCTACGGCCCCGGCGACACAGGCCACTGAGCATATCCCGCCCGGCAAGACCGACACACGTTCCACTGCCGCAACGCCACCACTAGCGACCACGCACAGGCCGACACACGGCCCGACGACCTTGCTGTATCGCTCCCGTGTCAGCCGCCCCACGCAAACGCGCCATTCCGCGCAGCCGCAGCCTCCTCGCCACCACGCAACACCTCCATGGCTTCCGCGCTTGCCGCACGCACAATGTTGCAACGCACCGCCTCCATGTTCGCTGCGCTAGCCGTGCACCACGGCTGCGCACGCCAGCGAACTCACCGCGCACCAGGACGCCGCCACCTTTGGCTCTGATACCAATTGTTGGTGCACCACCTCGGCTGCACCTTCCTCTTCCTCACTCGCACGAACGAATGGAGGAAGACGGTCGAGTGGAGACACATAATTTTCTCAGCAGGGCGCACGAACGCCGCCGTGGACACACAGACGCCCTACTCTTATTTCTCTTCGGCTCAACTTTCAACAAATAATACAGGGAGAGTCTTATATAGCCACGTGCACGTACACTAGCACCCGCACGGCAAGACCCGGCCACCACACTGGCCACTAACACACGTATGCACGTACACAGCAAACTCCACACGCACATACACATGCAGCTTGATCCATGCACTCCGGCCGCACGCACATACACGTGCAGCTTGATCCATGCACTCCGGCCACACTCGCACAACCGTTCCAACATGCATGACCTCCAGCATACCTGCAACTCACTCGGTCAACACGGTTCCGTGATCCACTCTCCCAGGATACGCACACGACGCGCTCCTACGCGCTCAACGCGGCTGGCGTCCAACAGATTACCAACGGCCTTCGACTCAACCTGCACCTACACAACGGACACGAATACGAGCACATACTCGCGCGCTACTGACACGACGTGGTTTATTTCTAACAGTCAATGCGGAGGCATCTGGGCTTGGTAAAGTGCGGAAGTCGTGCAGGGCACAAGCTGGAGACCATGACAACCTTGGCCAGATTGATTCCGCCACCGTGCGGCGCAGGGATGTGGCTGGAGCGGCCTTGATGTCGGTTCCTCGTCGTAGGTCGGCGAGTGAACTCCGGCTGCGTAAATTGCCGAATCGGTTCATAAATGGGCGGGTGTAAGGGATAACTCAAAAAACGAGAAGAGCCCAGGCCTAGTTTACCTCGACAGTCATTAGAATTTGCGGTGACTGGCGAATGGATGGGAATATGTCCTGAAGGTAGACGATGATTAGGAAAGCACACTAGTAAAAGAAATCGATCTAGAAGGTATCATACACTACGTATCGTCGAGGTGAGATCTAATGATGTTGCGGCCAACAGCAATACGAAGCACCACCATGTCCTGGATGTAGGTCTTAACAAGTGGAGTTTTCTGGTAGAAGAAATCGTCTAGATGATCGCTGAGGGTGACAACATCTAGCGATGAACTCGAATTTTGTGGTTGGATTTAGCGTGGTTTGTATGTTCTGTACAAAGAATATATGTATGAGATTTGTGAAGCGAAATGAATGAGAACACTAAGACCATGTTTGTTTGGGCTTATGTTTCTGCTTTTACAGCTTTTAGAGGTCTAAAAGTCGAAGCTCAAACAAACAACAAGAAATGAAAAAGCGTTGTCAAGAAGTGCTTGGGCGAAATGAACTGAGCCAACCAGCCGAACCAAAAGCTAGTCCAGAGGTGCTTTTCCCCGCTTTTGCTGCTTCCCGAGTTGCAACGGACGAAATTGCCCTCTATTCTTCAGACTATTTGTAAAAAAACTGCCACCCCAACCTACCCCGTTTCTTCCTCGTCTATTTCCCATCTCTCCCCTGACCCGCCGCCGTCCTCCTCCCCCGCCCTAGTTCCCGGCCGCCGCCGTCCAAAGCCTCCTTCCCCATCTCTGTTCCAGGCCGCGTCGACGACAGGTGGAGGAGAGGAGCAGCCTCGACCCCCATTTCCCCCTGTGGTCCATGCTCCTCCCCATCCCGAGCCATGGCCTCGTTCACCGCCTCAGTCGAGCCGCCATTGGCGTGAGCGGGGACCCGCCGAGCAGCGCATCTTCTCCTCCCCGTGGTGCTGCTCTTCGCCTCCAAAGGAATCGGATCGGGACGAAGGGAATCAGCACCATCTTCATTCGCTCAGGCCGGCGTTCACCTCCGTCGCGCCGCCGTCCACGATATCCTGCCCGTCGACTTGGCCAAGATCTGCTCCGACGCGAGTCCTGCTCGCTGCCGACGCGAGTCCTTCCCCGGGCGCCACTGCTACCTCACCTAATCGAGTTCATCTCCAGCAACCTCACGGGACCGAGTTCATCTCCAGCAGCCCCACCACCTTCCCGAGGGCTGAGGCAAAAAAAACGGCGCAGATCAGAGCCCTCAAAACTGTAAACCCTCAAAAAAAATTGCTGGCCGAACCCTCAACTTGGACCCCAACCTGCAGCAGTGAGGGTTCGTAGCAAATTTCCAGGTCGAGCCCTCACCCGGTCAAACCCCACGCGCGCGAGGGATTTTTCCCAACTGCTCCCGCCCCCGCCCCCTTCCGTCCCTGCCGCCGGCCATGGAGGCCGGCCAGCCCCCGGCGACCCTCTCCGCGCCGCCCGCCGCCGTCCCCGCCCCCGGCTCGGTCCCCAACGCGCCCGCCCCCGCGCCTCGACCGATGCCGCCGTGGCGGTGATGGTCGCCGCGACCCACGTCGGGCAAAAACGAGGCGGGCGGGCACCCACCTCCTGCCGGCGACCCCCTCCGCGCTGCCCGCCCCCCGTCGCCGCTCCCAAGAAGGCCAAACCGGCCGGGAAGCCGGCGAAACCGGCCGCACCCGCCCCCGCCCCCAAGCCGGCTCCCGCGGGCAAGGAGAAGCAGCTCGCAAGGAGGAAGAAGGGGGCGGACCCACCACCGCCACCGCCACCGGCGAGCACGCCCGGTCCAACGCCGCCAGCCGCCAACCGCCACCGCCACCGATGTGCTCGATGAAATGTTGCTGTCCAGTTTTGAGGGTTTGAAGGCCGGGGCGCAGATCAGAGCCCTCAAACCAACCCTCAAAACAGAAGGGCTCTGATCTGCGCCGGCTGTTTTGGGCCTTCAAAATCACAATTTCTCGGCCCTCAAACTGGTTTTGAGGGTTGCAAGTTTGAAGGCTATGTTAGACATGCTCTAACAGCCCTACTGCTAATCTTTCACGGAAGATTCTCCACCAACTAATGTTTCACGGATGATTCTCCACCAACGAGGATTCTACAAGCTAACAACGCTACTGATAATATTATTAAGCATGGTAATTATATAATAAAACAGTCAGAAATAGTTAATTCGTTCTTATACAATATATCTAGTACGCAGGGGTATTTTAGACATTTCACACATAAAATCAACTACAACAGCTATAAAAAGTGGTCCTGCCAAACATCAAATCTCTGCTTCCAACAGCTGCTTCTCACAACTGCTT